>CM040988.1:297169-325548 GCA_022985145.1 Pangasius djambal | reverse complement strand
TGTGTATATATATAATCTTGAATTTTGGGTCTTGAGTCTTAATCTTATATACATACATGTAATGTATGCGTGCACGCACACACGCGCGCGCACACACACACAAACTGATCAGCCATAACATTAAAAGCACCGGCCTAATATTGTGTAAGTCGAACGCGTGTACTTGGTCTGAAACTATGTGTAGGTTGGTGGTACGTGTTCAAGTAACATCCACATGAAGGCCAGGACCCGAGGTTTCCCAGCAGAACATTGCCCAGACCATCACACTGCCTCCGCCGGCTCGCCTTCTTCCCATAGTGCATCCTGGTGCTATCTTTTGAGGCTTGCCCATTTTTCTGTTTACAACACATCAACTTCAAGAACTGACTGTTCTCTTGTTGTTATTTTATATATATATATATATATATATATACACAGTACAATTTTTTAATGAAAACCACCTCCACGTTTATTTTATGTGCAAAGTAAACTTTAGTCATTAATATCTGGTTTAGTAAATGAACTGACTTCTTAAAAAGGAAATTTCCAAATGCAAGAGGGCCAAGTAGAAGAGGTTAAGCCTTCCAATTTATCTGAATCAGTGGACAGTGCGGGAATAGTCTATGCCTTCATGCATGAAATACATTTAAAAATGAAAGTGCAGAAGAAGAATATCACTAGGAATGCTCTGCTTAGAACTAAATCTGGACTCATTTGGGCATGCTCTTTGTTCTTTTTTTGAGTAATGGAAATCACTGAAGAGTTATCCACTGTTCAGATTGTAACTGTCTTAATTATTTCACTTTGGATAAAGGCATCTATCAAAGGAGTAAATAATGTCAAATGCAATCTGGCAACCCTTCATCCCTGAGCCGTGTCATGCCAGCCATATGGCGTGACACGATTAGGACGTACCCCAGATACATAATTTCCTGACACTCAGGGTGAACAGGCGATTCAAAAGGCAATTTGCAGCAAACTCTGATTTTCCCAATGTAATCCAATCAGCTGCACCCACATTTAAATAAAGGCACCATCTGAAATTTAAATTGCTTTCAATGACTAAAATCAAGTGAACTGTGAATAACTATCTTCAGTCAGTAATTTCAAACTTGACAGTCACCCAGGATGTCCGTCACCCTGGCACACAGATTACACTGGACAATGGCTGTTGTTGTGCTACTGAGTGAGGAGATCTTGAATTGATGAAAGGTTTGTCCTTGATTCTAGGGTCTCTATTGCCAGAGCCTGGGATTGAGAATCGCAAGCTACGGTAAATGTATCTGGAGTAGATAAAAGTAACCCGGAGAAAGACTTTTCAATATTGTTAATCTGATTTAATATTCATTTGTGCACTTTAATTTTTTATGTCAACCTATCACTCCATAGTCCTTAAATATAAATATCCTGTGTGAACAGCAAAATGTGTAAATGAGAAAGGATGAGTGGAGAACAAGAGCGAGCAGAGGTCCACCAGAGAACTTTCCTTCAGGACTAGTGGAGGAATCCTGTATGCTTGCAGAGCGACAATAGTACCTCATGTCCTTGAACCCATATGAGTAACCTATAAAAGGTGCATCCTCGCTACATCCTTTTCTACGTTCTGGCCAGTCTTGTCAACCCATCTGCCCCAGGTGATACCTGTTACTGTGTCCCTTTTTGCAGGGGCATACCTCGAGAGAGAAAGCACCTGATGGACTAACAGCTGAAATGGTCTGAGGTGCAGCAGTCCCAGCATTACTACCAGAGTTTCAGCTGTCATCCCTGCCAGACATAAAAGTCAGAAAGGCTCACCGATGATTCAAGCTTCATGCTGATGACTTGCCCTGTTTGCAGAGCTTTCACATGTGATATCAGGAGCTCTGTCTGGCTCATGACCTGCAGTAGGGGAGTACTCACAGACCCCGGCATTGCACGGGCTCGGGGAAACTCTCCCACACGTTCTGACCATCCTGGGCACTGAAGAAAAGACAATAAGCTGCGTCCTGTTTAGATGTCATTGTGAATTTTAATAACCAACTCAGCATGAATGATGGAACGGCTTAGGAAGGTTAAAGGTAACCTGCTGCCTCGTATTTTTGGTTTGTTTCTCAGACATTTCGTGCCTCCTGGGCTTGTGCATCAAAGACCAGTCCAGCACCAGTGGCAGCTGTTTTCTCCAGGCTCTGGCATTGACATGTGAATAAGCCAAACTTGGCTGCTTATCTGTATTAACAGCCCCAGAGACTTATCGCACATGGCTTATGGCTATGGATCACATAGCTTGAAGTGCTGTCTGTAGGATCTTTGTGCATCTCTTCATGGTCAAAGAGCAAACGTGCCCCAGTATTACAGATACAGCTTACACTAGCCAGTGCATTATATGATTTACAAACCAGCATGTTAGCTCTCTTATATTCAGGCATTGCACAGCATGGACTTATGAAAACAGCATCATCAGCCTGTACCACTAATGAGCCCACTGGTCTCTGGATAAGCTGCTATGGTTACAGCTCACTTTAAGTAGGCCTAGGAGGAGATCCTAATTTTATTGTAATAATCAAACTGCCATATATAAATCGCTCCTTGAGACAAGAACTGTATCCGATTATGATGCCCACCCCTTCGATATCCTCTGTGTACACCAAATTAAAAAAATATTTGGCCTGGCCTCTACAGAGATGATTCATACAAATAACTACTACATAATATCATATCTATATTTAATGTTGCCCTTAAATGCCATTCCACAATTTCTGGAGTGTATTTGCATTGTCAGAAATTTGTCTCAGGGTAAAATATTGTGGATGCAACAAATTGTCAGTTGATTCTGCTTGATACTGCTGCTCACGTGAGCCACTGCTGCACAAGATGGACTTAATTCAAGCTCGAACTAAAACATGCCTCGGCAAATTCCACCCCATATGTGTATCTCTGGTGAGGGTGACTTTACTTTTGCTGCTCAGCAAGGAAGCAAATGCGACTGGTTTTTCTGAAGGAAACCTCGCTGGGGGTTTGGAAAGAAAGAAAGTAGACGCACATTTGCACCAAAGTGGCCTTATTTTCGCTGTGAGGCGAGGAGCTAGCGTATGTACAAAAGCAATAGCTTCAGTCAGCAGCAAGTAGGAACTGAATGTGCCAGAGAACCATACACTGTGCTAATTCCACAAACATATCCATGCACTGACATCACCCATTTGTGTCAGTTGGGAGAACTAGATGAAAATACAAAGCAACACACACACACACACACACACACAGCAGCCTTTCCCTGCTGATTCAGTCCAGCTAAAGAAATCACAGAGGCGTTTGGGGAGTTTATAAATGTAGATATGGGACTCTACTCAGTGGTGGAGAACGCAGAATTCAAAACCATGTCAAGGGCTACAAAAGGCAGCGTGACCTTGACAGCACACCTAACAGCAGAATACAAAATAAAAAGGCCTGTGCTTCACTCCACCTTCAGAGTCATATCAGTGAAACACTATGCAAACACTGTGGCATTATTAGTATTCATTTATTATACTTTTATAATGTTGAGTGTTTTAATCAAATGAAAGTGGAAATCATAACGAGACAATACCATATCGTATCATATCAGAATATTGTGTATGCTTATGTCCCTATAGTATACTGTATATGCAATATTTTAATATTGCATCGTTTGCAGCTAAGAAATGGGAATTTAAATGATTATCTGGCTTTAACAAATCTGTAGAATGTGTTCATTGTTCTCATATTAGCGTGTCTGTTTGTGTTGCAGTTTCCCAAAACTCTAAGGGATGGAGTGGCTCATCATCTCTCTGCTAATACTGGTTGTTTCTACCTCTGGACATCTCTGTCCTAAGCGTTGCATGTGCCAAAACCTGTCACCATCGCTTGCTATTCTGTGTGCCAAGACGGGCCTGCTCTTTGTACCCACAGTTATTGATCGTCGGACAGTAGAACTTCGACTTACTGAGAATTTCATCACAGCAGTAAGGAGGAGGGACTTTACAAACATGACAAGTCTCCTGCACCTGACACTGTCACGCAACACCATCAACCAGATCATGCCTTACACCTTTGCCGACCTCAAACGGCTGCGAGCACTGCATCTGGACAGCAACCGCCTCAGTGTGGTCACTGATGACCACTTCCAGGGTCTAACCAACCTAAGGCACCTCATTTTAGCCAACAACCAGCTCCATAACATTTCTCCACATGCTTTTGATGACTTCCTGGGGACTCTCGAAGACCTGGATCTGTCTTACAATAATCTGGTGGACATTCCTTGGGAAACCATTGGGAGGCTAACCAATGTAAACACACTTAATATGGACCATAACCTTATAGAGCATGTCCCTTTAGGAGTGTTTTCCAACCTACACAAGCTAGCACGTCTAGATATGACATCCAATAAACTGAAAAACATTCCACCTGATCCTTTGTTTCTTAGGATCCCAGTTTATGCTAAGTCCAAGGGGTCTCCACTGACTTCGCTTGTTCTTAGCTTTGGAGGAAACCCACTCCATTGTAACTGTGAGCTCCTTTGGCTAAGACGGCTTACGAGAGAAGATGACCTGGAAACGTGTGCCACACCTCCCGATCTTACTGCTAAATACTTTTGGACAATTCCTGAAGAAGAGTTCATCTGTGAGCCACCTGTTATTACAAGGAGGTCCTTCAAGACGTTTGCTATGGAGGGTCAGCCGGCCAGCTTAAAATGTAAAGCCAATGGTGACCCAGACCCAGATGTTCACTGGATTTCTCCTGAAGGTCGTCTGATCTCTAACACGTCCCGCACTCTCACCTTTAGCAATGGCAGCCTGGAAATAAACATCACCTCTCTGAAAGATATGGGAGTGTTCACTTGTATTGCCTCCAATGCTGCTGGCGAGTCTACAGGCACTGTGGAACTTGTGGTCACTCCGCTTCCTCACCTAGCCAATAGCACTAATCGCATCCAGGAGCCTGATCCAGGACCATCTGATATCCTGACATCTGCCAAGTCCAGCTCTTCCTATAGCAATGATACAAGGATGCAAGAAAAGACAACGATACTAGCTGAGCTCACTGCAAACTCGGCTCTCATTAGATGGCCTTCACAACAGCATTTCCCGAGTATTAGGATGTTCCAGATACAGTACAACAGCTCAGTAGATGACACCTTGGTCTACAGGTGAGTGGTAGTTCTCACTCCGGCATGGTCATTTGAATGATCATAACCCATATCATATAGTTAATTTCAATTCAGTTCAACTTTATTTGTGTAGCAATTTTAACAATGGACATCGCTTTAAAAAGCAGCTTTACAGAAATATATAAACTCTGGGTAAAAATGTTATAACATAAATTTATCCCTGTGTCTGAATACAGTTCTGCTTAATAGTCTCTCTAGTCTTAAGCCTCAGAGCTGAAGTCTGAGTCAAGTCTCAAGTCTCAAGTCATGCCCTTTAGTTAACGCTCAACCTGTTATTTATAGGCATTTTATTTAACATAAGTAAAATATGTGCTATATTATTTATTCCTATTAAATATCAGAAACTATACTTACTGACTGCTGTAATAGGAACACTTGTCCCCCTGTTCATTCTTGCATTTATCCAATCAGCCACTCAATGAATAAAATCATGCAGCTAAAGGTCGCAGCGTGCAGATACTTCAGTTAATGTTCAGAATTGGGAAAAAATGCGATCTCAGTGACTTTGACCATGCCATGTCTGACTGTGGCACACTCTGGTTTGAGTATTTCAGAAACTGCTGATCACCTGGGCTTTTCACACACACCTGTCGCTAGAGTTTACACAGAATAGTGCAAAAAAACAACAACAACAAAAAATAGCATCCAGTGAGTGGCGGGTCAGCAAACGGATGAGAGAGATCAGAGGAGAATGGCCAGAGCAGAAAAAAAGGCTACAGTAACTCAAATAACCACTCTTTACCACCGTGTTGAGCAGAAAAGCATCTCCGAATGCACTAGACATCGGACCTTGAGGCAGACGGTCTACAACAGAAGAAGACTGCATGAGGTTCCAGCTAAGAACAGGAATCTGAGGCTACAGTGGCACAGGCTCAACGAAACTGGGCTGTGGAAGATGGGAAAAAGAGCAGGAGACATTTTTCAACAGCCATGAGGTGAACCTGAACTTCAGCTGAGTTCAGTTCTGCTGTTGACCTCGGCAGGATTTTATGCACCGCGCTGCCGCCACAGGATTGGCTGATTGGATAAGTGCATGAATTAGCATTTTATCTTGAAATGAAATGTATCTTGAGATGAATATTATATTTAATTTTACATTTTATCCTATATACTCTTTTCTATAAGACTCTGGCTATGATGATGACAGCACTGGGCCTCCCCCGTGTAATGTACGATACAACATGGTCTGGGAAGGATTTTGCCCTGCTTCTCCATGTTCCACAGATAACTGCTGCAAAATCGAAATCCCCCACAACCGTTTGTCTCTTGAATGTACGCTCGTGCTTACTGTCTTGTTGGAAGATCCATCTATGATTAATTCTTAACTGAAGCAGAGTCATGAAGCGAGCAAGAGCTTCTGGACCACTTGATGCAAAACAAAACAAAACATGATCTTAGGTTTCCTTTTTTTTTTTTTTGGCTCACTCACCATACTTCTGTGTGCTCATGGGTCCAGTTTCTAACTGATTTACAACTTTGTTTTGAAATTGAGAGCAATTAGATGGATAAAGGATGACACCATATCTGTACTTTGTTTTTAGTATTATTCAGCTGTGTAATAACCCACTTTTTTGAGAAAACATTGTTAATAAAAGCAGATGTTATGAGAGATTTTTGTTAAAGGAGATGAAATAATCATTTCCTGTTCTCTGGGTAGAAAATTTGAATTATTGTGTGTAATGTTTATTTTATCAGGTTTCACCCATTATTTTGAAGGGTGTCAATAATTTTGTAATAAAGAAAGCATTCTTTCAATGGAATTCTTTGCCAATTTCCGTCCATGTTTGCTGCTCCTTCAGGAAGTTGGGCTGTAAATAAACACTATTTTCTCTGTAGGATGATCCCATCTACAAATCGGGACTTTCTGGTGAGAGATCTGGCATCTGGGCGTGAGTACGACCTGTGTGTGCTGGCTGTGTACGAGGATGGCATAACCTCGCTGACTGCCACGCGGCAGGTGGGCTGCGTCTCATTCGTCACACATGCCGAGTACACCCAGTGCCATGTGTTGCGCAGCCACTTTCTGGGTGGCACCATCATCATCATCATCGGTGGCATCATTGTGGCATCTGTGCTGGTCTTCATCATCATCCTTATGATTCGCTACAAAGTGTACAGCCAGCAGGGGCCCAAAGCTGGCAAAGGACTAGCCAAGAGCAACGTCCGCTCACAAAGCAACGGAGGGGGACAGGTTCCTGGGCAAATGCCATGCTCAGGCTCCAAAGTCATGGAGGGGCAGGAGGACCAAGGACCAGGGTTTGGGGGAAGCACGAGGGTGACGACTTCCTCTCTCAAAGACTGCATTACCATGGCTTTAGTCATGGATTGTGAGAAGGGAATGCAGCACTCAGAGGCAAGCAGTGAGGGCACTGTTCTACCCTTACAAAAACGCCTCTCCAGGACGTGCCTAGAGCAGAAAGGTCAACCTTCACTGTCCACCATCGATGGGACCGCAACTGTGGAAGGAAGTAAGTTCAAGATAATGAAATTGTGTAGCTTTCTTTTGCTTTTAAACCATAAAAAGATGTTCCTTGTATCCTTTTTTGAAGCTCCAAGGATTCTCTAAACAATTACTGGTGTTCAGAGATAAGTGGGTAATTGTAGTTTCTGGATGAATTGGCAATGAATGAGACTAAATTTGAGGTCACTGCCATCCGTCTAATCAGGATCTCATGGTGCAGAAGGGAGAGCTTACACAATATATGCAATATCTGTTAAATCAGAGAGTAGGTGTATTTAAAATAGCGATAAACCAAGTGAAGCAAATGAATTTTGTTAATTGTATTGTTTTAAAAGCGTCCTTCTCTGTCAGAACATGCAGCTAATAGCACGCATGCATAATAATAATAATAATATAAAGTTTTCTCTATTAGCGAAAAGTGGAATTAGAGAATTACATTTTTTTATTATAATGCTGTAATGGCAGGTATTGAAGGCGTCGTGTTTTCAGGTTGTCTGTCTGCCCATCCCTCCGTCCGTCTGCACGACATCTCAAGAACGAGTGGTTGAGTGTTTGTAGGATTTATGTGGAACTATCCTTAAACTAGCAGATGAACCAATTAGATTTTGGAACGCATCCAAACAGGGTCAAGGTCACAGCAAGGTCAAATGTCTGAAATAGTTTTTCTTCAACAGCTTCCTTCCTGTCTGAAGTGTATTTTAAGGGAATCTCTGGTGTACACATTAGTAACAAGGCTAGAGTTGGTAGCGGAGGTGGAGGTCGACACTGTCGGCGTAAAGTTCCACTTGTTGTGCTCTTACTGTGCAAAACACATCAAGAAGTGTAGTTTTTTTTTTAAATCATTCTTATTATTTTACGTAATGATAACACTAATCAACTGAATATCCATAATGCATTATAAATACATTAAAGTGTAAGTTATGTAGCGTACATGAGACGTTATAATGCCTGGCGGTAGCCTGTACAAAATGCCCATGAGCAGTTACAGTTCCACAACACGTTTACATACCCGTTCTCTGATTTATCATCTGTCCATTATTAATGAATGAATCAACTAATAACCAATTAATCAGTTTAAATATCATTTAGCATTTTTTGTTGATTATTTTTTCAATAATTGAATGTAAAACAAAACCGTGAGTAACAAACCTTCTAACATCTTGTTACTCTACTGACTTTCTCCTCTAGGTCTAATCTAATCGTTATTCCCTGCTGCCAAGGAACTTTTTATAAATAATCAAAGAGGAAACTTGGAATTTGTGGGTTTAAATCATCATCATAACAAGGCCAATTTAAAAAGGCAAAAAAATAAGAATGACACACAGCCAGCCTCAGTAAAATAACTGCTGCACGTATTATACTGGGGAAAAAACAACAACCTCGAGCCCTTTGAATGCAGCGTAATAAGAGGCTATAACATGAACCAAAGTGTTTTTAATGCTCGTGCTGTTATGAAAGGTAGCTCTGCTTTGTGCAGACCATTTTACTGGTTTTAGTGAAACTAGCAGTGTTTTCGTTTTGGCTTTTCTCCTCCTCTCTCATTGCCACCATCATTAATAGTTCTGTCATTGAGAGAGAGAGAGAGAGAGAGAGAGAGAGAGAGAAACGTGGTGCAAAACTACATTCAACCCTTTTTTTTTTTTCTACATTTAGTCTGACGGCTCTGTCCGGCTTCTTATCTAAGCAAGAAGCCTGTATGATGCAGGTGAAATTTGTTGATCTGTTTGTTCTTTAAAACTGCCTCAGTGCTGGGCCTGAAAACACTGTAGTGTGCAGTAGTGTGTGCGCTGCTGCCCCTAGTGGCTGTACTGTGGTATTACATTCTACCCAGGAATAGAGCCCTGTGTACGCTTACACTGCTGTCCACTCGTCGAATGTAAAAATCCACGTCAGTCATTTTTCATAATGAACATTATCAATTCTGCAGACGTATAATTAATATACTACTTATTATTAATTATAAATAGTATGTTAATTATAAGTAAGGAATAGCGTGCTGGCCTGTGCTGTTAGATGAAAGGTGGTGTGTACATTTAAAGTTCCATCCACACCATGGATTATATTCATATGGAGTGTGTTATTCTGCTTATACCACAGTGATGTGGTGACAATTACAGTTTTTTATTTATTAATGAAAACGCATCAAGCTTTTTTAACTGTTAATGTTACATGTAATGTTATTGAGGGTCCACAAGACAAGTTACTTCCTGTTACCATTTCCATTATAGTGTCTGTAATAAACAGTCAGCGCTCACCGGCCTCTGATTTCTCTCTCAAAGACAAATAAACCTGCAGCTTATCATGTGGCTGAGAAACAGGAAAGTCCAATCTCCTCTCTCCAATCTCCTCTCTCCTCTCTCCAGTCTCCTCTCTCCTCTCTCCAGTCTCCAATCTCCTCTCTCCTCTCTCCAGTCTCCAATCTCCTCTCTCCTCTCTCCAGTCTCCTCTCTCCTCTCTCCAGTCTCCTCTCTCCAGTCTCCTCTCTCCTCTCTCCAGTCTCCAATCTCCTCTCTCCAATCTCCAATCTCCTCTCTCCAATCTCCTCTCTCCTCTCTCCTCTCTCCTCTCTCCTGAAGCCGCTCCTGTGTCTGCTGCAAAGATCACTGAAACCCGAGACTCCTTCAGGAAATGTTACATAAATGTCTCCTAACAGAAATCTTCACTACATCAGCGATTATCACTCCACCTCTCCGTATCACTCCGTATCACTCCACTTCTCTGTATCACTCCACCTCTCCATATAACTCCACCTCTCCGTATCACTCCATATCACTCCACTTCTCTGTATCACTCCACCTCTCCGTATCACTCCATATCACTCCACCTCTCCGTATCACTCCATCTCTCTGTATCACTCCACCTCAGCGTGGATTATGTTATAGAATAAAGCGTGTTTTTCCGTACAGAACACACACCTCTTATTTATCAAACTGAGCTCATCTACAGTGTATTTTGCATCACATTACATTATAAAGTGCTATGCCTGGTCTTTACAGACTTCAGGTAAAGTGGGTGTTTTAAACATTGTTTAAGTGGGAATGTAATATTCCAGTAAATAATATCTTACTGTACTACGACACTAATTTGAATCATGTAATCTGCAGTATATCATATTCTGTCCTTAAAAAACTTCTCTATATATTCAATACTAGTTCAGTGTTATGGCCTACTTTCTTTTGCTCAAATGGTGGATTTGCTCTGTGCTTTCTGTTTTGCTTTAGAGTAATTACGTTTGGCTTTTATGGATTTATTCTCCCTGAGTAGATTATATCTGAAAAATCTAATCCAAAGTTCTGCCTCAGACTGACACCTGGCACTACAGACGTTTTATACTGTTCTGAAAAATGGACTACACGAGAGATGTATGTGGACTAGAAAGAATTGATTTTTTCCCCCTTTCTCCTCCTCTGCTCATACCGCATACCTCTCTTCCTTCCCTTTCCAGGCACAGCAGGCCAGCAGGTCAGTGATGAGCAAAAGGCTTTGCCAGACTGGGGCAATTTAAAAATTTGATGACCTTCACTGCTGTCCAACAAGAGGCAGCCACCAGCCCTGAAAAGTAATGAGCTCCTTCTTTCTGCCTGGTTCTCCTCAGGCATTACGAGGAATATTCTGCGATGGGGACTAATGACGCTTTCTTAAACTACATATGATGTTTCTCTAGTCTTTCTAAATAGTGTTATTAATGTATTTTATTTATTTGCACACACACACACACACACACACACACACACACACACACACACACACACACACACACACACTCCTGGACAGTAAAAAAAAAAAAACAGGCCAAGCCCAAAATGGCAAAATATTAATCTTTTAATGATCTTAACAAAAATATCACTGGTGAGGAAATGAGCAGGAATGAAGCAGAGAGATAAAGGAGCTCAGTTTGGGAGCTTTTCCCTCTGATTTCTGTAAATGTTTAAGTCTTGTGGCTCTTGATGAGCTGCATCAGGTGCAGCAGAAAACCAAATAATCACTCATCTTTTAAGAAGACTAATGTTTTTACATCAAACATTTTATCATGATTTTAACTTTGTGTACAAGAAGACTGCAGACATGAAGTTAAGACCATTAAAAACATTAATATTAGCAATTTTGGGCCTGGCTCTTTTTTTTTTTTTTTTTTTTTTTTTTTTTTTTTTTTTTTTTTTTTTTTTTTTTTTTTTTTTTTTTTTTTTTTTTTTTTTTTTTTGTGTGTGTGTGTGTTTATATCTATATCTACCTCTCTTTCTCTCTCTCTCTCTCTCTCTCTCTCTCTACATATATATATGTGTGTGTGTGTGTATGTATACAATTATAGCTTCTTAAAAAAAACAGCTGGAGTTGCTTATTATTATTATTATTATTATTATTATTATTATTGATATTATTATTATTATTGATATTATTGACATTGCTGTTGTCTGTTATTTACGTTTAGTCCTTTGTCCTCTTTCCCTCCCTTCTTCCAGAGCTCTCTAGGTGACCTGAAATCAGGGAAAACTTAATGACTTAATGAGGGAATCATTTCTTTCAAAAAAAAAACAAAAAAAACAAAAAACAAAAAAAGTGCCATTCTTCTATCTCCAGGACTATCCAAGAAATTACGCCATGTTATATTTAGGGACTTTAAGGATTCATTCTTGCAAGAACAAGGAAAACTGAGTACATGGTTGTTGTCCGTCTCTGGCTTGTGGACTTTACTGCCTGTTCACCTCACTGTGGCCAGGACGGTCTTGTTTTGCTAGTTACAGTATTCATCACTACCTGACTGGTCTGTGCAACAGAAGGTGAGTACAGTCTTGTGTGTTCTGTTAGTATGTCTTATCCCTTTAAGGTGCCATCCATATAGATATACATACAGAGACATGTTTGAAAGAAAACTTCCTCACCGTCCACATGTAAGTGCCATTTTTTCCACTGGAAATGAAGCTTTTTCTTTTTTTTCAGTTGGAGTTAGTATGAGAATCTGAGATTCCAGTAGAAATGCTGTAGTTGTGCTATAATTTCTACAGTTTTTTTTTGTTTCTACATAACCGACATCATTAACGTTAAATTCTGATTTAATATCGCTCTTGGTTAAGGACAGACTGAAGTGAACTGAAATGAATTGAAAATGACCTCAGCTGCACGATGGTTGAACTAAAGAAGTTTTCACACGTGGGATATTTTCCTGACTGGAAATCTGTTTGCCTGGAGAGTTCAGTGTTTTTGCTGAAGTGTGAAAACCGTTTTTGAGCCCAGGAGCGGTCCAGAGAACTGACCCCTGGTCAGCCTAACCCTGCTGTGGAAGCTGTCCACCTTCATCACTGCTCACTGTGGAACATAATCGGTTTAACCTGTTACGTTACTTCCTGTTTCACATTTCGTGATGGCAGGGAACGGGTTGTTATGGCGAGCGAAAGTGACAGAATGCCTTATTGATACATAAAACCAGGCTTTAATATGACTGGAGCTTGCGCTTGCACTGAGAGCACTGAGAAAAAATCGCAAGCCTCACGCCAGCCTGCATGGCTAAAAAACGTCTTAGATGAGAACTGCTCATGCTGGCAAGGCACTGTTCTTCTCCACTTCATTTTAGTACCAAAGATAAATAATTTCTTAAAAAACAGCCTGATGACTCTAGTGCCTACCATTTTGCAAACCTGCATGCACAAACGTGACGTATGGAATTGTACAATCGTTCCACAGTTCTGAAGTAATTCTTCAGTGTGAAAGCAAATCTGCGAGGATAACCCTCTCCCCAGACGAGCCCAAAACCGCGTCCTGGGTACAGACTTCAAGTATTTGGGCCAAGTGAGAAACATTCTCCTTCAGGACACAGAGGAATGAAAAGTGTCGCATGTACAGAGAAAAGCAAAGATGTATCAGGCATTTTGACCTCCTTGTTTATTAATAAAGAACAGGAATAAAACCTACTACATAGTGTTAAATGTTACTTCATCCATTTATGGCATACAGTGATGTATATGCACCTGTGGTCTATATAGTCATTTGAATAAGTCTCCTTGAATGTGTACTGATAGAGAAAGTAATGAAGAAGCTAAACATGACACAGCTTGACTTCAGAACTGCAGATATGGATTTGGCTTGTACCGGGTGTCATTAATGTGCCGCTGGCTTTATTTTAGGCTTATCTCTCTGGTACTTACGTTTGTGCTAATAGTCCAGTGTAAAGGTAATTAGAGTATTTACCCTCTTACTTAATTTGGAAAGTCACTTCGACTTGTCAGGTTTAATTCATTGGCTAATTAAAAGATCATTGCATGGCTAATTAGTGCTTCATGCTGATGACATGGAGATAAGCCGGCTAAACACTTCCCTCTGCTGCATTAGCTATTGCGGCTTGCGCGTATTTAAAGGAAAGATTCTAATATTCAGTGTGTACTTACTCTTTAATCAGCATTTTTGTAACATCATCAATAAACCCTTTAGTCTCAGCTTAGCATTAAATCATTCATACGTATCGTTTGTATTATTCTTCATCTAATATTTATTCTTTGATCAAGAGCCCTTGACATTTTGAGTCAAAATGAAACGTGCTATGTATATAAATAATATACTGTAATATTATAATATCACTCAGTAACTACCATGAATTATTACAGGGAAATTAATATATACTGAATGCCAGGGTTCTTCAATCTTATCCACAAAGGTCCAGTGTAGCTGCATGGTGTCACTACAACCAAATTAGAGGCACAAAGGCACTTAGATGGACTAATTAAACAAGTGAAACTAGGTGTTGCTCCTGCTTGGCTGGAATGAAAGCCTGCATAAGCATGGATAAGACTGGATAAGACTGAAGACCCCTGGCGTGTGCAGTTATAGTCTGCTGTCACAAATTGCCGTGTCTCACGGAGCTGACAGCAATAATGCGCTTAGACAGTAAAGACGGTCTCTAGTCTGAGATCAAAACACTGCTATAATGAACACAAAGGATCTGAAATCTCTCTTTGAGAAATAACTTCAAGCATGCGCAGGGAAGTAGAAAAGTTTCTAGCGGCATTTCCTTCAAAGCTGTTGAGTCAGAGGACAAACAAATACTTTATATATCACATCACAGGTGTCTGTTATTGAAGGGTATATCTGTGTGTTCTGTTTTATCTGTTGATCCGGCCTCCTGGTTCATTCTCAGTCTTTCCTCATAAGTACGAGCGTGGAATGATTTTTCCCAAGTCAGGTCAACAAAATTAGCAGTGTCTGCCCGCTAAGCTGCTTCACTGAAGAAGGTGTCTTTCAGTTTCATGTTTCTCTGATGTGCATTGAATCTCTCTTCCCAAGGCAGTGTAGTGAGTGCACGTGTGTTATGATACAAAAGATCCGAAATTAAGATGATCTTAGACATGACCACTTGTAAACCTTTATATGCTGGGGAGCTTGTCTGTTTTTGTTTTTCTTTGATCATTTTTGATCATTTGTTTGATTATTTAGTTCAGCCATACAGTCAATCTTGAGACTTGTCTATTTTAAACATATTGTGTAAAATTACCTGTAGCATAGCTTGATCTAATGCAGAACATTATAATTAAAACAGAGCTGTAACATGGCAGACTCAGAGATCAGATGAGGATCCATGTGCAGAGGTTTAATAAACAACAAGGCAAACAAGTGAAGTCCCAATCCAATCTCGAGTCAATAAACTAAGCGTGAGTCTATATACACTCACTGAGCACTTTATTAGGAACACCACACTAATACAGGGTAGGGCTCTCAGTCCCTTTGCTCTCAAACAGCCTCGATTCCTAATGACATGGATTCCACAAGATGTTGGAAACATTCCTTTGAGATTCTGCTCCATGTTGAGATGATTACATCACGTAATTCCTGCAGATTTTTCAGGTGGACTTTCATGCTGTGAGTCTCCCGTTCTACCGCGTCCCAAAGATGTTCTACTGGACTCCGATCCGGTGACTAGGAAGGCCACTGAAGAGCACTGAACTCATCGCCATGTTCATGGAACCAGTTTGAGACGACTTTTGCTTTGTGACATGGTGCATCATCATGCTGGAATAATAAGCCATTAGAAGATGGTAAATTGTGGCCATGAAGGGATGCACACGATCAGCAGCAATACTCAGATAGGTTGTAGCACTCAAGCCATGATTGATTGGTATTAACGAGCCCAGAGTGTGCCACGAAATCATTCCCCACACCATCACACCACCTCCACCAGCCTGCACTGTTCACACAAAGCAGGTTGGGTCCATGGATTCATGCTGTTGGTGCTGAATTCTGACAGAAACTGCTTTTGGAGTTCAGCACAGATTCTTATACGAGTTTCCTTTGCTCCATCGCAGTCTCTAATCGAGTCTTAGTGTAATTTTAAAAGAAAAGTCTTCTGTCACACATGCAGAGACTCGGATATGAACATTTAGTAATAGCAAAGCCAACAGACCATGTTGTACTGGTATCTAAATGCTGTGTAGAATTTCAAAACCGGAACTCTTCAGTGAGATAATATGTGTTTAGAGTTTTAAATAAAGAAACCAAACTGCAAGATTGGGTTAATGTTGCTTTGACAGCGAACGTCTGGTGAAATTCCATAAGCTCCATTATCTTTCCATCCTTCCTGGCTACTTCCTGGTCTGACAGAATTCTACCATTTAGTGCAAATAATACTCTTTTAGAATCAGATATGCCCAAGGGCAGTATTATTATTATTATTATTATTATTATTATTATTATTATTATAGATACCACCCATACAATGCATTCTTAAGTTCGTTTCATTTCTGATGTATATTTATATTTATCTAATGACATAATAAAGGCTTATCATTTGAAGGCATTAAAATGAAATAACATTAAAACACATTACATTCCCAAAGTTTTCAGTGATTTGTAGCCTGCGTCTGCACTTATTATTATTTACATATTATTTCCTAATGCTCCAAGTCATTTACACCAGCATGTACGATTCTATCGTATTAATCCCTGTTGTTTTTAAACAGCCTGCACACATTTACGATCTGGTCCAGGGTCTGACTTTGTCTTTATTTTTTTTTAGGTACTCACCCTTTCCCATCCTTTCGGACATGTGGAGAATTTCAGAAGGAGCTTTAGGACACACAGCTGACGTGATCCACTCCTCTTCCTCCTTATGTAATTTTTTTCACATCTGCCAAGCGAGAAATGACACAAGATACGTGACAAATAAATGGCGGCAAACAGGTGTGCCTGGAGAGTACGAGTATACGCTTTTTTTCCTAATGTTGTGTAACTTTAATTTGGTGTTTTGTGTAGTAGTGTACATAGCTGTACATAAGCAATTTCAAATCTTATAGTTTTGTACATGTATTTTTTATGGTGTGTAATCATATAAAGAGTGTTGGATTCATGAAGTTTTAATGTAACAACCCATAAACACATAAAGTATGTTGACACAGTGAAAGGAAATGCACCGTTCATTTATGGGCTGGTGGTGATAATAATAATAATAATAATAAAACTTTAAACCAAGGAATCAATTACACAGAAAAACCTTAAAACCTAAACCACCTCTGCCAAAGGCCAGTTACACCAGTTTCAAGTCAACCCGATCTCCTGGGAAATGCATATGAATTCACCAAGAGCAGAGTGGCTGCATTTTGTTTGCCTTCAAATGTATGAAAATTGGTACGAAAAAAAGGATGAATGCTAACTCCACCTCTAACCATAACACTAACCTTTGTACCGTTTCATGTGGGATAATTCATGCGAAATGTACGAGTATGAGACCAGACCGTGGTCAACATGTTCCAGTGTACATGGTTTAAGAACATTTGTTCGTAGATGAAAGATGAAATAAATATCTCTCTTCTGATTTAAACAGACTCAAACTGTCCATTAGTGACTGAAGATAATGGACTAGAGGTTTGTAGCCTTTGGAATCTCATGCTGTTATAATCAAATCACAGTAATAGCATATGAAGTCTTATAACAGTAATACAAGACACAAACAAATGTACAAACTACATTAAAAGAAATTAAAGGAAAAACTTTCATAAATTGTCTGAGTAAGGTGTTGGGCCACCACAAGCCACTGGAGCAGCTTCAGTGTGCTTTGGCTTTTTATAAATGTCTGGAACTATGCTGGAGTTATGAACACCATCCTTCCAGAAGCTGTTGCTGCAGTTGTGGTTTTGATGATTTGGTGATGGAGGTGGATGCACTTCCTAACACATCCAGAATCTCCCATATGTTCAGCTGGATTGAGATCTGAATGTAAAAATGTAAAAGACTGTGACCTGCCACCCTTCACACATTTTTGCGTAGGAGCTCCGCTTGTTAACATCGGAGTACGTTGGAAGAAGTAAGGAATTATCACTCTGAAATGTAAAAACACAGCTGTCTTCTTTTTTTCCTAATGAAAAGGACAGATGAGGAACTCGACAAATGAATCTGGAATGATTGACCCGTCAGCTCTCAGACGTGTTCAGACAGCTTGAGCAGCAGATCACCAGTGGAGTCGGCCACGCGGAAGCACTTCATGTTTTCTCCGAGGGACGTTAGATAAATGATTTGTAAAAGAACAATACTGAATTTGTACTGTTATGTTTTTTACTGTTCACTGCGTTTACTCAGGCGGTGGAGCTGCACATTATTCTCCTTCAGTGTTGTCAGATCTGCTGTATTCTAAGACTTATTTTATTAGCTAGTTATTAACAGACAATAAAAACACTGGGCAAATGGGATGACTTGGCCTTTTTCATGCGTATATGCTCCAGTAGGCCTAGTTTGTTTTCTGTGGGGTTGGGGGTAATAATGAGGAGGAACTTTGAGTGTGTGCTCTATGAAGACCAGTGGAGCCAAACATTCCAACAAAATGTCCTCCACAGCATAATACAGCCACCATTTTTTTCTTTTAATTTGTCACCCGGCTGTGAGAGAGACTGCGTGTTCCTGTTTAGCTTTACTCTGTAGTACCGTAGACTAGTTTCACATTTATTTGGTCATTTATTTGTTGAGGTTTCTTCAAGGGTAGTTTTTTTTTTTTTTTTTTTTCATTTGAAATTTGCAAAGATTAAATTGAATATCAATTATTATAATATAAGCATAGTTAATAAGCTTTTTTTTTAATGGACCCTTTTTGCAGTGCTTTGATTACTGTAAATATTCCGTACACAAGGACTACTGAGGATAAATTAATTTCTTTGGAGAAAATGTTTGGATTATTCCACTTAGTCAGTGGTGGCACATTCTCACTTCGCTGCCCCCTGGGCAGAATAACATGAAATACAATGTGTTTAACGCTTGTTTTTAGAGTATACAAGGCACAAAAGTGGATATCAACCAAAAAACAAGAGTAGAAGTTAAAAGATCGGGAAAGATTCGTTGGTCAGTGTTAAAATAGCTACAATCTGGAACAAATAGCTGAATAGTTGAATGAATGAATGAATGCTTAATTGGTGAGGTTCCAGATTTGCACATTGATTCTCCACGTAGAGATGATCAGGAGAAATTTGTGAACATCTTGGCAAATCTTTTGGCGAGAGAGAGAGAGAGAGAGAGAGAGAGGAGAATGAGAGAAAGAAAACATACTTACTACAATTCAAATATCAAATTAAAGCTGTACTTTAATCTATCAGGTAATTATAATGGTGAATACTTGTACAGAAGCTTTGTAGTGCATAAAGCAAACATACTTCCACATTATCTCATATGCCTCAAACTAACTCCTCCTTTCCAGGTCACATCAGTCCTGAAATAGAGCACAAATCAGTAAGAAACAAGGATGTCCGTTTCTGACTTGCTGGATGCTCTCTTTCATCAAGTGCATTATGGTGGAAATTCTGGACTGCACAGACATCAGTGAATCCATCACGCCCTCAAAGTGGATCATAATGCAAAGAGCAGTTCACTGATAATGCAGTCATCAGGAAGTGTGGCTCAGCAGCTAATGTAACATGGCTTTGGGAGGCTGAATTACACAATCAATAGCTCATGCTAGCTTGTGAAAAGTTAATGGTGTCAAATCTGAACCTCGGTTTGTTTCTTTCTCTCAGAGAATTTACTCAGTGGACGGTGTTTCTGCAGGTGTGGATGTCTGCTTCGTGCCGTACGTGATTATATACAGATTGCATGCAGATCAGTTGAGATAAAATCATGCAGATACAGGTTAAGAGCTTCAGTTAATGTTCACATCAAACATCAGAATGAAGTGAAAGTGTGATCTCTGTGATGTAAACCGTGGCATGGGTGTTGGTGCCAGATGGGTGCCAGATGGGCTGGTTTGAGTTTTTCAGAAACTGCTGATCTCCTGAGATTTTCACCCACAACAGTCTCTAGAGTTTACACAGAATGGTGCGAAAAACAAAAAAACGCTGAGTGAGAGACAGTTCTGTGTGTGGAGACACCTTGATGATGAGAGAGATCAGAGGAAAATGGTCAGATTGGTCTGAGCTGCCAGGAAGGATATAGTAACTCAAATAATCACTCTTTACAACCGTGGTGAGCAGAAAAGCATCTCAGAACACACAAAACATCGAACCTTGAGGTGGATGAGCTACGACACCAGAAGACCACGTCAGGTTCCTGTCTGCCAAGAACAGACATCTGAGGCTCTCATGGGCACCGACTCACTCACACTGAACAGCTGAAGATCAGAAAAAAATCACCTGGTCTTTTTCTACTTTACTTTCATCTGACCTCAAAACCTTCTGCCAGTTTGTTGCAGGATCCTTCAGATGTCTTTTTGCAAACTTGAAACAGGACTCCAGATGGACCTTTCTGAGAAATGGCTTTCTCTGACCAAGTGTCTCCTTTCCTGCTCATTTAGTTTTGATGGCCAGATTTTTCAGACTGTGGGCGGTGCCATGCACTTTCCACTTCTTATTGATGGACTTATCAGTACTCCAGGGTATCTTCAGAGCCTTGGAAATCTTTTATATCCCTCATCTGATGTGTACCTTTCCACAACTTTGTCTCATAATTGTTTTGGGAGGTCTTTGGAGCCCATGCTGCTGTATTTGTGTGTATCTGCAGTTGAAACCTGAAGGCCTTCGTAAACAGCTGTTTTTTATTCAAGCTATCGAGTCAGTCGCTGTGATTCCATACAGCTGTTGGAACATTAAGTGACTGTGATCTTGGGCAGCTGTTTTTTTTCTTCTAAGATTGTTTAAGAGATGTTATAGGAAAGGGGGTATATACTTATTAAACCAAGATACTGTATGATGATTTAATTGTTAGCTTTTCACTTTAAGTGATGTGTGTAGATAAGCAAGGGAAAAAAAATCTGTTTTAGTTATAGCTTACAGTGCAAGTAAATGTGAACGTAAAGAGGGCATATTCATGCAGATGTTTATCAAATGTGCTATACACTAAAACTGCAAATTATATCTCAGAAATATACAAACAAGTGAAACATATAGAAATGTGTAGAAATATCCTCTGCACCGTGGTGGTTTCTCCTCCCCTGTTAGATCCAGATAAGTCATGTCGATCTTTACTGTCATGCAGCGTGCGGTGAAATGAAACGGCGTTTCTCCTGGAACCAAGGTTGAAGATCCAGGTACAGTACACAGTGCTGACAGGACATTAATAAAGTGCAACAGGAAAAAAAATTGCATAAATGAGAATAGTCTTTTATATATCTAAATCTGTGTAACATATGCATGGCTCTAAATCATTTCATAGCTTATAAATGTTAACGATAATGAATACGATTAGCTGTATAGCCTGCTAAATTTCCCATTTACTCGCTATGCCTAAAATGTACTATATTTTCACATTTCCAATTTATTATTTAAAACAATTCTATGTAATAGAAGTTCTAAATAATAACATACTAAACATATAATTAGAAACTCGAGAGATTTTGAGAGGACTATGTAAAGGTGGATGTTGTAGCGGGGGTTTAAAAGTGAAGGCAGAAGCACAATGTCTCTGAGGCCCTCTAGTGGCTGGCTGCAGTGATATTTTTAACCCCATCTGTCTCCATGTTAGTTAATGGAAACAAGCCCAACTTGCACCTTATCTCTCCACAAATTATTCATGGAAATGAGTTCTGTAATTATTACAAGTTCAGTTGACCTCCATATCTCACGCAATAACATTTCGAAGTTATCTGATGATCATTAAAAGGCCGTGGTTGGTGAGATGATTGACAGTTGTAGACTGCACGCACTTTCCAACACACATGAGAAGCTCTTAATGAGACCGTGTTGTTCTGGCAGTGACGTGACCAGAAATATACAAAAAAAAAATAAAATCATGATTGTTTTCTTGATGTGAACAATTAGCTTGCTGAGTGAGACGTGCTCGTGCATTTCAGGAGGATGACTGACGACAAGGAGCGTTAGTGAGGACGCTAATTTGTTATTTAATCATTTAAGGCACAATTTACTGTCAAACAATCTTTCCATATTAATAATGTTGCCTTAAAATGCCTTTATGACAGTTCCACTGAAAATATAATGGGCTTATAGCGCAGCTCCTTATAGCGCAGCTCCTTATAGCGCAGCTCCTGGCGAGTAGCTTTCTCTTGTTTCTATGTTATAATCAGTATAATAAATGTTAATACCTAATAGCGCACATGCTTTAATAGAGATTCTGTTAGCCTTTCTTTTCCCTAGAAAGACCCTTTTCTATTCTCAGAGGTAGATAGTAAATGATTAATTTTGTTTTTTGTGCACGTTTTGTGTGGCATTTTTTCCGTAGCATCTTTCTCTCCATGAACCCTCACTACTTCTGAGGCTAATGACCTCTAACGACTCACTGCAAACTGACACACTGAAGCTTTCTTCTTCTTCAAACAGAGCATTGAACGTCCCACGTTCAGGCAACAGGCTTGTCATCCCTGCTGAAATATGAAGGAAAAGAGGCTTCGATCTGTCCAGCAGTATGATGGAAAACAGACGAATGTGTACTTTAACTCAGTGAAGTGCATGCACCAGAGGTAATGTGTGTGTGCTCCTCATTACACGGGACTCTAGGAAGAGAAAATTGCCAGCACTCATATGTCATATTTCACATTATATATCACATTTGCATATTACTGAGCCCTCTAGAAATGTAGCACATGTCAGGACAGCAGTCATGAAAAGGAGTGTCACAACAATACACGCTGCCCTTTACTGTTGGACAGGCGACCACCAGAGCGGCTAGTTATTTCCAGTCATGTCACAGTTCTGTTCCCAGAGCCTCACACACACAGCATGCAGGAGAGCCGTGGTTCTGTTTCACCAATCCTGACTGCCAAGTGGGATGAATGTCACACGAATACTACACTGTTGTGTGCATGTGCACTAGACGTGTAACCCAATACAAATACATCATTCGGATTAAACAGATAAAGGGTCCTACACTAATATGCGTACAGATCCGAATGGAGGATTAGACGGAGGATTTTATTTTTTTTCCAGCTTCAGGCTAGGTGTGTGCGTCGATATCCCTCAGGATGAAACAAAAATAGTCACATGAGGTTTTTACTTAGATATGTAGATATAAAGAAGCCTGTGGGTTTGAGAAAAATTTCAGAAAAATCCCTGCCCAAAGTACAGCTCAAAAACCTAGACAGGTATTTCTTTTTGTGGGGAAGAAGTTCACAGCAGTGTGCGTTTCTGATTTGCAGCATCTGTCTGCAGAAGGCAGAACCAGGCAGCCGTGCTCGCTGAATAAACATCATTAAATGAATCAGAGATGCACTGTTCTTTACTCTTTTTCAGTGGCTTGCTCCAGTCTAATTTAGACGTAAATTTTAATGTTTTTAGATGCACATCTGTGATTCTTTTTTAACAGAGGAATTTGGCCTATGTTGTAGGAACAGAGTCACTGCTTATTGTTCTCTCTCTGTAACTGCTGTTCCTGCTGCCTTCAGGTCGTCCTGCAACTCTTTCTGAGTGACTGCTGGCTCCAGTCTTGTCTTCCTTATCATGATCCTGAGAGCGCATTAAAGAGAGAGAGAGATCTAGTCTTTAGATTTATATACAGATACAGTGCATATAAAAAGTCTACACACCCCTGTCAAAATGGCAGGATTTTGTGATGTAAAAGATAAATGATGATATCAAGATAAATCATGTCCGAAAATCCTACTGAAACAGCTGGTCTTTATTTTTATGGTTAATCAGAATAATTTCACTGATGACAGCTGTATGATAATTACTTGATAATGAGCTTGAATGTCATTGGTTCGTTCTGAACACAGCCACATCCACAGTTATAAAAGGGTGTGTATACTTATGGGACCAGGTTATTGTAACTTTTTTTTAAAATTATTTTTCCTTTTTTCCCTAAAAAAGTTTCTGATTGTTTTTCACTTTATTTGTATACGTTGTAGTTTCACACTGAAGGTGGGAAAAGTTCTGATACGATTCATCCTAGTGTCGTTCTTTTACTTCACAAAAACCTTTTTATATCAGAACATGTATTTCTCCTAACTAGCATAATACAGTACAAGCAGGATAGTACATCATGGAGTGACGTAACTGACAATTTTGGACTGTAAAATGTTTTTTATCTTCGACGTACAATTAAGGCCTGACTGCAAATGCACAATGTGGAGAAAGAGGGCATAATGGATTGAAAGGGTGCCGTAAGTCAGAGAGAAAAAGCATTATAGATGAACAGACTGGGTGGGGGGGTCGGGGGGGGGGGGGGGTGTATTAGGCGAAGTATGAAATTGTACTCTGAGCACTGAACAGTGCCCTTGTTGTGGTTGCCATGCCAATGAGATGAGCAAATGCAGCCTGGGGCGATTAGTTTTTAGCCAACCACAGCCATCTGAGTAGAGGCTTCAAAAGCAACACCACCATTTTGCATCATTAAGTAGGTTATTTATGTCAAAGCTAACTTCTGCTCTCGTCCTAAAAGCATGAGCTAATCATGTATATTACATGGCAGAAAAATGCAAATGTTTAAATTAAGAGCTTTTTGCCAGACACAAACAGTACACAGGCTTTATGTGTTCAACAGAACAGTACATTAATTCATAATTTTCTTAAATGCCACAAGGATTCGCAGTGAATCCAGGCGTAGTAACTAATAGCTCGGAGGCAGGAGCCATTTCCCTGCGTGCTATAAACATCAGAAAAGTCAGAAACAGTCCCCACATTTGACATGTGGCTCAAAGAGTTTAAGGACGTATTACATAGAGAACAAATCCGCTTTACAATCTCCAAAAAAGGAAAGATGCTTTAAAACCTGGGACTCCGTTATTAATCTGGTGAAATGATATACTGTATGATTGTGCATCACTATTTATATTGTGTTGACTGTCCTGCGTAACCCCTAATCCTGCTCAATGGATCTTCAGTCTTCTTTCCGTTTTTGATTTATCATTGTGACCACTAACCGTTTAATGATTTATATGTTGAAAACAATAATTAAAAACATTTAATATTCTCTACTGTGAAGATCAATCAGAAGGTTACACACTGTATGTAACTGTGGCTCTACAGTAATAATGGTTGGGCCGCCACGGTGGTTTCCTTCAGAACAACTGCGCGTAATCCTGTGTGCTCGTCTCCTTGCCAAGTACAAAAACAGTGGTGTCACCTAGTGACCATGGCCCACATGGGGAGCCAGCAGAAGGACCCTCCTGTGTCATGTCCGAGTGGCCTGTCATAGTTGTAGAACTTTGGTTACATACGTAAACGTCCTCTGTTCCAGGACATTCAGTCCATCTTCACAACTAGTGGAGACCACAGAGTAGTTATGAGAGTACATAACATGACCTGATCCCAGATATAAGTGATAGCACTCCTATACACTGCTGTCTCTTATACTCATAGACACTATATGTGCTTGTTGAACATCATATTCCAAAACCATGGGCTTTAATATGGAGTTGACCGCCTCCAAGCATTACCTGAGTATTGCTCAAGTATTAACACTGTTCTCAACTGGGGAAGAGACTCGCTCAGAGTTTTGAGATCATCTCTGTTAAGAATTAGAATCACTCAAAATTTGGATACCATTTTTTTTCCTGTTGAGAATAAACATCATTAAAACATACTACAGCTCATATGGGGTGCAGTAAAGCACTTCAATCTGAAAAATCTACTGAAAGTAGACCGTGAGTTCCATGTTGCTGCTTCTCAGAGGTTTGTCTGGCTTGACACCTGCTGCTGAGACGCAGTCTGCCAGCAGCCACTCATCCAGATAAGGTAGTACACACAGATCCTGGCTTTGCAGGGGCTCTACAGCAGCTTACTCACACTCTCACACACTGGGTTTCAGAGCGAACCCAGAAGCACGGGCACGTCACGCTAATGCTAAAGCATAGAAACAGTCCCTCTTCCATACTTTGCTGATGGGAAAGTGGAGAAACTGTCCATAATACATAACATTTGGAATATGAAAATGTGTATCTTTCAGGTCTAACCCAGTCGTGTTTCCTTGCATTACGCCTGGTATGTATAAAGTATATGTATATAGGGATAACAAGTCATTAACAAGCATTGTGCTGTTGCTTTAGCAGCTTTTGCATTTGGTTCATTCTAGCTGCCGAGTCCTTTACCTTCCAGTGTAGTAACAGCTCTCACTCTCCCTGTAACGAGGGCTAAGCAGCTGAATGATCTGCCTGCATCTTATCTTTTTTCTTCATGGGGCCTCCATGAGTCCAGCGTCCATGTCTGCTGTTCATTTCTCCACCTGCTGTGGCCGTGCACGCTCAGCGGAAGAACAGTCAACAGTCAGCAGTGTTCACATTGGGTTCTATTCAGAGTTAGTGACTTAAATTCAAGACTAAGATTTAAATTGATTTAAATTCAAAAGCCAGTATTTATGAGGCGAAAGCTCCTCATATTCGGGGTTGGGTTACACAGCTGTTCAGATAACCTGCATGTGTCCAAGATGGGGTTTCTCAATACTGCCTTTACACACAAGCACTTGCTTTTAAACCCCAAAAATCTGGTGATAGAAAATTCTGAAGAAACAGGTCTTTTTATTCCTTTTTCATACACTTTATGGCCAAAAGTTTGTGCACCCCTGTCCATCACACTCGTATGAGCTTCTTCCCCAAACTGTTTCCACAATGTCAGAAGCACACAGTTGTACAGAGCGTCTCTGTGTGCTGTAGCTTTACAGTTTCCCTTCACTGGAACTCAGAGGCCCAAACCTGCTCCAGCATGACGACGCCCCTGTGCACAAAGCGAGCTCCATGAAGACATGGTGTGTGAAGGTTGGAGTGGAAGAACTCGAGTGTCCTCACTGCTGTACAGGTTGTACAGGCTCATGTGTCTCCCACTGCAATCCATTAACATGATTAGTTTTGAATAACAGCAATAAAGAGCATTAATATAAATGATAGCCACACTGCTATACATCTCTTTCATATATAAAGAGTATTAATTTGAAAACTATGTCTTTATAACTTAATTATAAAGCCACACACACACACACACACACACACACACACACACACACACACACACACACACTTCTCTCACCTATCAACACCTGTGTCTATAAGAAAATAGCTTATAGTGAAAAGTGTCCCATCTCACACTTTCATTCTGAACCAGATGGCGGCTGCTGATGTAGAAATGAAGACACAGAGAAAGACGCCATCGTTCCAAAACATTTAATATCGTTTTATTAAACAACAAACTACTTACAAATCCACAAATCCAAATCTTAAAAGTTGTCAAATGTATTTATTTTTCTCTTAAGATAAATGTTTCTCCTCCTCCGTCTCATGAATAGAGTCACCACACGGATTCAGTGCAGTGTTTAGTGTTTAGTGGAGTGGATTTAGTGGTAGAAGTGAGGTTAGTGGAGGTAGTTGTGGTGGCTCACTGGTTAAAGCTTTGTGTTAGAGGTCAGGAGGTCATTTGCTCGAGTCCCAGCGCCGTCAGACTGCTGTGGTTGAGTCCTTGAGCAAGTCCCTTAACCTTCAGCTCTGCTCTTTCCTGCATCAAGTGTAAGCTGCTTTTTGTTTTTAAAAAGTATTTGCCAAATGAGCAAAAGTGCTGTATGATGTGTTATTTTATACTGCGTAAGACATTTCAGCACTTTACTGTAAAACATGTTTACAGTTGTTTACAGTCTGGGTTCCCAGTAAATTACTGTAAACTTTACAGCTGTTTTTACAGTGTTGGATAAAGCACAGAATATCTGGTCTCCAGGTCTTCAGGTGAAGTTTCACTGTAA
Source organism: Pangasius djambal (assembly GCA_022985145.1). Classification (NCBI taxonomy): domain Eukaryota; kingdom Metazoa; phylum Chordata; class Actinopteri; order Siluriformes; family Pangasiidae; genus Pangasius; species Pangasius djambal. Next base: position 297,883 of record CM040988.1, on the reverse strand, counting down.
TGCTCCTGGTGTTCGCTGCGTTGGGAAATTAAAGGTTAAATATAATTTACTAAGAAACAACAGAAACGGAAACAGCAGAAATCTCGAGGAGCTTGTCAGCATCAGTGTCCCTGTGCAGGAAGGCGCGTGCACGCGGATTCAGTGGAAATTCAGTACAATACTCGTCATTCAGTGCTGAAGAACCACTGACCCCCCCCCCCCCCCCCCCCCCCCCTCCCCCATCTACATGATCTGACGCATGACAGTAATTATAGCAAACAGCCGCTAATGTGGCGTCTCCAGCTCTTACAGCGATGCTTCTTGGTATCTTCATCACTGATCCCTGATCCCGCCCCCTGCAAGCTGCCACCCTTTTTCTGTTTAGCTGCAACGGCAACACGGATTTTTTATATATTTTTTTTTACAAACGTTTTCACAATATATTCATAATTTCTTATGAAGTCACAATAACTACATGTTTACTTATCATTCAGACTGATTAATTCGATTAATCTTTAAAACGATTTTACAATGAAGTAAAACACACTGACACTGTCCTAATGCTCTAATAACTCTAAACATCTAATAACTCTAAACATCTAATAACTCTAAACATCTAATAACTCTAAACATCTAATAGCACAGCACTGATTATAATACTTTAATTGCAATGTAGAATGATGGCACCAGGCAGATATGAGAGAGAGAGAGTGAGTGAGAGAGTGAGAGAGAGAG
>CM040988.1:272067-282455 GCA_022985145.1 Pangasius djambal | reverse complement strand
AGTATTTTAGCAGCAGTATGTTTAAGAAGTAATTCTGACTTTTTTTTTTTTTTTTTTTCCTATTTGGTCTTCATATAATGACATTAAATTGTCATTCAGGGAAAATTTCTGAGCTAAAACATGTTCTAATATATTTAGATTATATTCAGTGTGCTTGAATGAATGTGTGAAAAGTATTGTGGAACATTCCTTGAGTATATTTTCTTTTGTATGTAGCTAAACTATTACATTATTTGTAATATATATGATACTAAATATTGTTTTAAAATAATCAAACGAAACAAATAATCAGACAAATACATGGGGTTATTTTTTAAGTGCAAAAAGTAAAAGTAATTTAATGCACAAAAATAAGTCTTGTATGCAGGGTCAAATCTGTAATCGATCAACACGAGAGTTCACGTGGAAGTGGGCCGAGACCAGGGTTCGCTTCTAATTAGTTTCTAAACTATTAGCATCACTAATGTAGAAAAACATCTGTAGCTATTTCTTATGCAAATAACAGTGCACTGCAAGAATGTCATCTTAGCAAATGAAAATATCTTAAATATGCTCAGATTTATCCAGTATTTCCTGTTATACAAATAGATTACAATAAACCAAATATAACATTATTTAACCTGTTTCTAGACTTTCAAGCTTTAAACCTATTGGCAGATAATTTTACTTCTTTCTGGAAATAAATGCTAAAAACAAGCAGAATTTCTGTTAATAGAACTGGACTTGAAATGAATAAACATGGCTAAAAATATGATTAGTAATGTTAAATTTGGTTTATTTGAATCTTATGATAGGAAATGCTAGATACATTTGTCTATATTCAATGTATTTCCACTATAATATTTGTGGCGAACTATATTGTTGGTTATTTATGTTAATAACTTAGCATTCACCAGTATGATAATCTAATATTCCACTCTGTTTGCTCTACATGCAGCTTAAAGTGGTACATAGTTGGTAGTAAAACATAAACAATAAAACATTCTCATCTCCATATCAAGAAATATTCCCTACCTTACCACTGACTTCAGTACTGAATAGTGATTATTGGCATGTTTTATATCCACTGCATGTTGTAAATATACTCAAAAAACTGTGCTGTGTTGAGAGCTAATGAATAAGGCTTGACTTGACTTTGGAATTATGATATAGTCCATAACTCCTTAGCACCTATTATAGAAATGAGCAAAAATATATATATATTTAAAATGAATAACATATAAATGAGTGATACTTTGAGCTTAAACACTGTATGATTTAGTTTTATATAGCAGTTTTTCTAGATATTTCAATAATACTTGTTCTGTAAGTATTCTACTCATTCTACTTGTTTCTAAATTATTGGCATTATTGGCCCGAATCTTACAATGACCAGACTTAAAACCTAACATCAATATTAATCATTTATAATAATTAGCTGTATTAGTCCCAATTTAGCAAGAAGTTCATATTGTGAACTTCATATTGCACTGCATATTGTGGGTTGCTCTCAGAAAAGGTTTCTTTCTTGTGACTCCTCCAGACAGATGGTTGTTATGGAGGTTACATCCAGGCGTAACTAGCCTTATTCACCCCTCAGAACCACCAGCGGAATTGAGAATCACCTGTATAACTTATTCTAGCCACAATATAATGAGGAACCTGATGTGCCTTAGGACTAAATGGAATGGTGTTTGAAGATGATGCCATATTCACACCACTGGGTTAACCTTGTAGAATTAAGAAGAATGCTGGCATTCTTCCCAGGCCGGCCCAGGTAGCAGCAGTGCAGACTTCCTTCAGCAGCATGCCTCCATGTAATGCCCATGATGAGGAGATGCTCCCTACTGCATTCCCACTGTGACCAAACCCTTCCAAAAACATCATCATAAGCTCCAAACCTTGTATTAAAACCTTTCAGAAACCGTGTTCTCTCAACGTTGTATGAGTTAACCAAGACCTGGAAGTGTCTCAGAATGGGTAGAGAACTTGAGGGTCATATTGCCTGCTCTCAGTTCTAGCTAGTTGACGTGTTCTGATCTCTGTAATGGAAGCATCTGTGGTGACTCTCTCTGATGGGGCATCACCTCTCAGCAGACCCATTTCCTTAGAAAAGCTTTGCATCTCTAACAAACTAGGGCTTGTGCCATTCTTGCAGAACCAATTTAACAACCATATCATGCATAAAAGGGGGGATCTTTAAGAACTAGTCTAGAATTGGATGGAAACCGTCATCCTTTTTCTGAACAAGAGGCACGTTAAGAAGAACCCTTCTTTTGTTTTGAGCAATGAGGTCCACCTTTTCAATTGTGTCACTGGCCAAGAGAAAATGAAATTCTTGTGTCAAAGCAAGAACTTTCTGGGGGTCTGTTATCAACAAGGCCCTGAGGTCTCAAAACTTTGGGGACTGAGCGTTTGTATTCCTGCAACATCATCATCAGTCCACGCTGATCTGATACTGTAGTTCCACAAAATGCTTTATCTGTTGCCAGCCCCGCCCTTCAACTGCTTATGAATTATGCTAACCACAGAGCAGATTATTCTCATCATACTTATCAAGTGCCATAAAGCTTGAGCCTGTTTGAGCTGTCCTTTAAAGCTAAAGTAAAATCCTTCTACTGTAGCATAGTGAATTCAGTGCCATTGGTTCTGTAGCAGAATCCAGTCCCACTTGGGCCACTGCCATTTGAAGAGTGACTGCTATGGCTAGTGTGCAGCACCTGCAAGCTGACTTAGGCTGACTCATTTTTGAGTCATATGGCAGTTAAGTTCTAGGTCACCAGCCTAGAAGAAACTCCTGCTGTGGCTGTAGATGCAGCATCATTGCGCTCGTCCAATGAGGAGACGATGACTATTCTTTGGGTTATAAGAGGCACTCTGTCTCAGAGATGTTCAGAACTCCTAAACCATTCATTTTTTAGTCATGTTTGCCATGAAGTCATTAATTGACCTCACACTTCACTCAGATTGCTTTCTGGGCTTCTTGTTATGCTTAAAGGTTGGTGCTTTTGCAAAAAAAAAAAAAAAAAAAAGGATGCAGAAAAGGCCCACATGTAGCAAATGAGCAGAATCCAGATATCTTAGTGTATCAGGCCCGGCAGTGAACAGCACATGGGATGGTAAAGGAAATCTACTCAACTATGCTAGCAGCACAAGCAGTCGTCGAGTCTGAGCCGAGTCTGAGCCCAGCCCAGTAGTGGGAATGAGGGATTAATGCTGGGAAACAACACAGTAAGTACATAAATATGGACCTAGAAATGGATCTCACAGTGTATAAATACACTCACTGTGGTGGAAGAGACGAGGGGATTAGAGGAGACCATCTTCAGCTTTGAAAGACGTGGAAGCTGATAGCTCCATACGGTGTGTACATGATCCGAGATGGTCAGAATAATAAAGAGAAAGATGGCTGTATGGCTGTTGCAGATACTGCGTCATGCCTTACTTCATGACTTTTTTGGAAGGTTGTGACATGTGGACGTTACCCAGGTGATTCTCATCGCCCCTGACAGTTAGGAGGGATAAAATAGAACTGACTCATGCACTCAAGCCAGGGGTAATGGATAAGTGATTTTACAGTATATAATTACAAACTGTATTCGTATAATGCTTTTAACAATAGATACTGTCCCAGAGCAGCTTTTCTAACAATAGACTTCAATGTCAAAGGCAACAATAGTGTTTCTGGATTTGTGAGAATTCTGTTTCTGAGAATAGATTTTGAGATGAACAGTAAACACTGAATAGAACGGTTCATTATGATTATTGTGTACAATCATCTCGCCACTCTCTCTCTTGGTTAGGGCCACAAACGAAACGGATATTCACAGGTGAACAAAGCCACTTCATTTGAATAGGAAAGAAGCAGTTAATCTAGGTGAACTTTAACCCTGCAAATTTGTGAACCTTTGCAAACCATCGGAAATTAAATAGCTAGCTTGCTAATGTTAACACCTGTATCGCCCACAATCACCTTATTTTTGCTCCTGTCCAGCAAAGAAAGCTGTAAGGGGAAAATCCAATGCAAACTACATAAAACTATTGTATCCCACTTAAGTCTACTAAATTTACAAAACTCTGGACACCAAATCCATAGAGAATGTGCTATTTTTGGTAATAATGCGTCAAAAAAACTGTAAATAAACGTATATAATATATAAAGTCAGTGGAATGGTTGAGCGTCTGGTTACGTTATAAAGATCATATATGCTTTAAGTTGCATGACTCTCACAGCAAATGCCAACACTGGACTCATAGCTGCTTTAAAATGCAGAATTTCTTAACATTTTTTTATTTTATTTTTATTGCAAGTGGCACTGCAGTGGTTCAGGTTACGACTGTCAGTTCGAAATGACCTTCAGTCTACATTCATCACTAATTTCTGCACACTTTCATTATCCTTTAAATGTGTTACTTCATCTTAATGTTTAACAGTATTTTAGTAAACCTTTAATGATTTCTTTAATCATTTGTGGATTTATTTTCAATGTAGCTTTTAAATTCACAGTAAGGTTATCGGATGAAGCTATAAAAATCACAGTGCAGCCTGATGACTTTGCAGAAATACACCTGATTGTTGAATGCGGTACTTCACAGGGAATGCCATGGCACTGATCCTTAAATTTTGTCAAGATTCACTTCCCTAATACTCACCCGAACGAATGAATGAGTGAATGAAGGAAGGAAGGAAGGAAGGAAGGAAGGAAGGAAGGACAGCATGATTACATAACACAGTAGAGATATGATACACAGCTGTATTAAAGGAGTCCTTTAAAAACCATATAATGCATGGTTTGATTATATTGCATCTTAGATTGTTCCAATCTTCTTTTTTTTTTTTCAGTGCTTATGTGAATGTGATGTTACACGTATTGTATGTATATTGTAGAAGATTTGATCATTATGCTTAAACTGTACTGCATAGCCCTGTATAAATGTTCACTGAATGAGAAGTAAGTGTCAGGTGGACCATAGATTTTGTTCGGTTAATGTGGGTCATTGCTTTTGCACTGAGCAAAATGTACACTAGACAGTATTAAAATAAACTATAAAGGCAATTATTCTGCTTTCTTTGCATTTATTATTATTATTATTATTATTAGTGGTACTACTAGTAGTAGTATTGGTATATTAATATTTAGTCAGTCTTTGTATTTATTTAATATACAGTATATACAATATTGCTTTTATATATAATCACTACTCACAGGACTATAACTAATGAATGTATATGTGTATTTTGTGACACTTTTACTGATATGATGTATGCTTATTGTGTTTTAGATTTGAAATATCCACATCCACACCATTTTCCCAGCCAAGAAATACTAATAAAATTGCACGGTTGCCTCGTGCCCAGTGTTTCCAGAGTAGGTTACGGATCCACTGCATCTCTGACCAGGATACAGCGGGTAAAGGATATGTATGTGGACCGATGCACTTCAAGGAGTAGAGAACAAAATCATTCTTAAGCTAGAACAAAATCATTATGACCTCCATATTTTCTTAGAAAAAAGTCTACCCAAAAATAGCACAAATAAAAAAAAAATGTTCAAATGCAATGATCAGAGAATGCATGCTGTAGCCGATCGCACCGATCTGGAGCAGGTGCGGTATCTGGGTCAGGTGTGTTACAGGCTTTTCAGTGAAGAGGTGACAGATTGGTCAAAGGTACAAAACTGCTGCAGTGTGAAAAGTGACTTCTATCAAACCGATTAACGAACTGATGAACAAACACAACTGGACACAACTCGTGCAATTAACCAGAACCTCCTGCAAAGTCATGAACACAGCAAACGTTGGGTGCAAAGTGAATAACTCTCATTTGAAAAATAACTTTAAAGACTGGTTCTAAACAGCAAATAAGCCTTTATGCACTTAATGCACAAAACTCACATTCAGCAAGCCAGCAGCTGAATGTCGCTCAGTAATTAAGGAATAACGTTAGAAAGCTGGATTTGAAGTCTTGTTGCTAATGACAGAGTTGTACTTTTGACTGAATGCACAATGTACTACACAACAACATATCACATAAACTCCAAAAAAGTGTTGTGCTCATTTAAAAAGTACATTTTTGCCCAGACTGGGTTTCTCTGTTAAGAGTGACATGACCAAGTTACACAGGTTTTGGGAAGCAGATTAATTATTAATTGCTTCTGTTACTTTTGCAACTTGCTATTATGATCTTTTTTTTAAAGGCAAATTTAAACCAGAATCTACCAAGAAAGCGCAGTTTTAAAACATCATAAAAAGAATCAAGCCATCCTGAACTAGCCTCGAAAGATTATTAATGATATTGGTGGATACTTCTTTTATTTCTATTATATTTATCTTTTTACTTGTTACTGGTGATTGTTATAATTACCTACAGATATTGTTTAAAGGATTTATACATGAATATTTTATGCATGCACATATAACCGTTAGAGAAAAGGTTTACTTACTTTTGCTGAGTCCAGGAGATTTTTATGGCAATAAAACGCAAATTGTATAATAGTAATAATTTCCGTATAACTTTCTAAATTCTCACATGAATTAAATGAAAGAGTGTAATCTGTCTAGTCATATTCTCTCTCAGGCCTTGTGTTATGTACTGTATGCGTTTAGCCTAGTGAAGGGAAGAGGGAGAACGGGAAACAGGAGAGGGGATAAAAGGAGGGAGGGAGGGAGGAAAAGAGAGAGAGAGAGAGAGAGAGAGAAAGAGAGAGAGGGGGGAGAACTGGATTGAAGGGCAGACAAAGAGATAAAAACTTCTTAAATCTATAGGATGCACTTAAATGCAGATCTTCTCTCCTCTCTATCCATATCTCTAAACTGATAATCTTTTCAGGAATTGTATTTATTTGTACTTTATTCGGCTCTTTATTATGTTATATTTTGTCCTTTGTCATGTTGTGCACTGATGGTCTTCCTTTCTCCAGAGGTATACAGCAATCCATGTTTAGAATCTCTGAATCGATTCCTACTACACAAAGACTGAAGTCTTAAATTCAGAAGCTCTTCATTTGTCTAAAGGTTTGAAGGTCCATAAAATAAATCCTTGTACTCGGACTGCCGTTGTGCCTTTAACTCTCTCAGCAACTTTGCAATATTACCAAACTAGTTGTTTTATACCTCTCCCTGTTCTTCCCATTCTGTCAATCTCTCAGTTTCTCATATACTCTTCACTCCCTTTTCGTTTCTTTTCCTCAGTTCCTGTCTTATATCTGTGCCGAGATGTCTCTATATGGAAACACACACACACACACACACACACACACACACACACACACATTTGATATGGTATTCCATATCAAGGTCACATTGGCACAAGGTCACACTGACACAAACTCAAGCGTTATATGTGTTTGTGCGTCTATTTTTGTAGCACAGTGCTCCACAGTTGATATGGAGCATAGTTCATTAAATCACCGTCCCAAAAACGAGTTCACTGTGTTTTAGTTTTAGATTTATTACACACACACATCTCTGACATAACTGGGCTATAGACATTGCATATACCAGACTGCTATATCTAAACCTAGTTATAACAGAATACATTATTATTCATATTACACTTAGCACCTTCTCTGTAGCATGTGTATACTTCCTCATTGTTGTGTGCTGCACTCTTATCCTTGCATGCATCATTGCACACTCAGCAGTGCGGCATGGTGTCTCTGGAGGGTTTGGCTTCTGTGAAGCAAATGCAGCCGAACTCCAGTGATTCCTGCGCTGAAGAACTGCACTGCATGCCAACTCTGTACAGCTATCTTTAAACTAAATATAAAGATCAGAGGAATTTCCATTGCAAAAGGTGCCTCCTGACCTGAAAGCACGTAGTTAGTTCATCTAGATCTAACCAGTTATACCAAACTGCACATTATTTGAATAGCAATACACTCTAGGTGACATTGAGACTGGAATACAGCGTCCGTAATTCTTTGGACATGATGTGTATTTTTCCCTTGTGTGCATTATGTCAATTAAAGAGTGACACCTTGATTCACTGGGCTGCTCGGTGGGTTTACATATGTCCTCTCTTGATCACCTTGCATTGCAGCAGCCAGATGATCTCTCCAGAGGACCAGGAGAGTGTTGCAGTCTGCGAACAGAGAATATGACACGTTTATGTGCCTTCTCCATAGCTCTTTATTATAGCTTAGCTTGGGACAGCTGTTCAAGATACCATAGTATGCTACAATATATACTGTATATATATGTATGTATATAGTTTGGTATAGCCTTATCTATATACTGTGCATAGACATTAATAGACATTACAGAAGAGACCACAGAACCCATTTGCTATCTATAGCATTGCTTAGGAGATGTGATATTCTGATCCTTGGAGCCTCACCTCTATTGGCCCGAGCCTGCAGGAAAACATTAGGATGTAAAACTCTCATCAAAAGAAAAATAACTGTGGATGTCTCCTTCTAGGGCTGAGCATACTGTATCACGTGTAACACGGTGAAAGATTGATGTGAACTGTGACTGACTAAAAGCACAGTAAGGGCAGAAAATAGAACAGCAAGAATTCATATTATAGTGTGAATGTCAATGTGAGCAAAAGTCAGGGTGTGGAACTGTAAACTGGACAGAAACAGTGGAAGAAAGCAAGGAAGTAAGAAAATATTTTAAGCCATGTTAAACAGGCTACAGGAGTAGCCAAAGACATGACAGTGTTAAAGCCTGCAGTGTTTATGATCCTCCTGAGATGTGATCAAGTTAAAAGACCCCCTACCTCCACCCCCCATGCTTCTGCAGTAGCACTCACTGTTCTTTTTTTTTTGCTCCACAGATACAGGCACGTGCTTGCTGCCTTCATAGTTCCTCCACCTTGCATACATGCAGCTTCCCTGAATGAAAAGACCGATAGCCTCGTCCTCTCTCTCTCACACTGAGCATGTCACTGCGCGGTGTGGCTGCTATTTCCGTGTGAATAAAAGCAGTCTCCACTCTCTCTCCACATGCTGAGTGTTTCATCTGATCAGCGGTCTACTGGCGGTGAGTGCGAGCCAGTGGTTTGCAGGGGAAAGCTGTCTTTTTTTTTTTTCTATCTCGCTTTCCCTGCTCTCTTTGAATCTGTCCTGCTATTTACACAGAGGCTGCAAAACGCAGCCTTCCTCTCTCTCTCTCTCTCTCTCTCTGTATCTCTCTCTCTGTGTCTCTCTCTCTCTCTCTCTCTCTCTGACTGGATCCTACTGCAAAGGAGAAAGAAGAGGTAGGCATTCACTGCAGGACTTATCCAGCTGAAAGGTCCCCACTCACCCCCACCCCTTCTTTTTTTTCTTCTCCGTACTGTGCTGTCAGTCCCACCTCACCCCTCGCTCTTCCGCTCTTCCCCATCCCACCCAAGAATTCCTTACTTCCAAGTCACACACACACACACACACACACACACTCACACACACACGCACTGGAGGGCTAAGCCAAAGGAAAGCAAGACAGACCGACAAACAAGAAAACAGGCAGATGGACAAACGTGAGCACGGAAAAGTGGACATGGAGGTGTGGAGGACTAGAGGATCATTACTGCACAGAAGCACAAGATCTGGTGATGGGGTCCATGCTAGCATAGTCATCACCCTTCTGATTGGTAAGCCTGCTGGTTTGATTTATATTGCCATTCATGTCCTCTTCTCTCTCTGTGTACCTCTCCTTCCCTGTTTCCCCCTCTGGCTGTTATGTCCTCTACCTTACCCTTCTCTTCTGTGCTAGAGCCGGTGCCAGAACGCTATGATTTCTGCACTGCTTGCAAAAACTGGACACCCACTCGGGTCTGGGAGGGCATGTGTGTTTACTTGTTGCTGTGCAAGGTTGATTTGGTTACAGAGTTGAGTTCCCTTTCCATATGTGGAGAGGTTGTGAAGGTTAGCAGAGACTGATTTCTGTCATTTCACAGGTCCCAAACACAGAAACACACACACAGAGAGAGAGAGAGAGAGAGAGAGAGAGAGTGTCACAGTAATGAAGTGCAAGTCACTCTAGCCACTAACTGCCCTGACTGTATGTGATAAAAAAAACACCTAATATACTAATATAATTAAATGACTGTAATATGGATATTTTTTAATCAGAACTATATATACATCATTCAGTTTACATAACAAATATTGTGGACCCATCTGTTCCACAGCGACGGCATCAGCTCCTATTAAGTTAAATATATAACAGTAGTACAAACAATGTATTAAAATTCAGTGACACTGTAGAAGTTAATTGTCCACTGATTCAGTGGTGGATCCAGAAAATTTTGACTACGGTGGCCGTGGTGTTAAACAGAGGTAGTGTGGGGTGGCCGCGGTGTTAAACAGGGGTAGTGTGGGGTGGCCGTGGTGTTAAACAGGGGTAGTGTGGGGTGGCCGCGGTGTTAAACAGGGGTAGTGTGGGGTGGCCGTGGTGTTAAACAGGGGTAGTGTGGGGTG
>CM040988.1:249844-271967 GCA_022985145.1 Pangasius djambal | reverse complement strand
GACCGTGGTGCTATAAAAATTTCCAGGACTGTACAAATTTTCTTTGTACTGCAGTATAGTTGGTTTACGTCAATTGGGGAACAACATGAAACCTCATAAATACAAAATTTATGAATAAATTGACTGGAAATACATTAATAAATAATGCATTATAAGTCTTCTCTGAAATACTCATAAGGCCATTTCTGATAATTTACGACTATTAACCAACAAATAAACAAATAATGTACAAACCAAATAATGTATGAATCTCAGTCTGCTCTTCTGTTTTGTAGTTAAAGACGTAGTTCTCAAAAACACATTTATTTCTCGAGATAAGCTCCACGGGTACTTATTATGTTGTCCAGTCTGCTGTCTGGATGGATATATTATTGATATATTCCACATAACAATACAGCACATTATCTTAGACAGAATCTTATACAGTAAGTGCACTCTTCTGAGAGCTGCTGTGGCCAACTCTCTGCTCACGAGATGAGTTAATTCACAGCCAGTCTGATCAAACGGTGATCAGATATTCAAGCCTAGGCCTACAGAAATCACCCAAGTAAATAATACTACAGGTGACAATAGCTGGGTTCAGCAGGGTCACCAACCTAGTGTGGCTAGTGGCAGAGCTTCCCACAGATTTATTTCATTAAGTGGATTAGACTGACTGTGATTAGATTGACTGATTACTCCAGACATTACCTCTGGACACTGGATAGCTGGTTCCAATACCTGCCTTTTTTAATTAAAAGAAAATCTAAGTCTTGTTGTAGCTACAAATATTTGCTTTACCTTTCTGAAGGTTGAAACTGTGGTGCTGTCTAAGTGCCCCGGCTCTTTTAGTCACATGCAGTGTAACATGCATTGTTAAAAATAGAAGACTTCTAGAGCTTCTAAGCTGTTTATTCTACATGTTCTGCTTGGTTACTGCTCCTCCTTGTTGAATCACAAGCTTATTTCTATACAATTTGTTTATTCGGTATCAACAGGGTGGAAAATTCCTGAATTGTGCTTTGTTACTATACATAAGTATTATTTTGGTGTATTTATACTTTGAGTATTTTAACTTTGTACTCTTACTTAATTTCCAAGAAAATTTTTTTTTTATGCTGTATGCAATACAGCAATCAGCCACAACATTAAAACTACCTGCATTAAAGCATTAAGCATTAAGCATTATAACATTAAAACCACACGTCCCACAGATGCTCGATCGGATTGAGATCTGGGGAATTTGGAGGCCAAATCAACACCTTGAACTCTTTGTCATGTTCCTCAAACCGTTCCTGAACAGTTTCTGCAGTGAGGCAGGGAGCTTCATCCTGCTGAAAGAGGCCGCTGCCATTAGGGAACACCGCTGCCATGAAGGGGTGTAACTCGGTCTGCAGCAGTGTTTAGGCAGGTGGGACGTGTCACAGTAACATCCACATGAAGGCCAGAACCCGAGGTTTCCCAGCAGAACATTGCCCAGACCATCACACTGCCTCCGCCAGCTCTCCTTCTTCCCATAGTGCATCCTGGTGCCATCTCTTCCCCAGGTAAGCGACACACACACACCCGGCCGTCCACATGATGTAAAAGAAAACGTGATTCATCAGACCAGGCCACCTTCTTCCACTGCTCCATGGTCCAGCTCTGATGCTCACGTGCCCATTGTAGGAGCTTTCGGTGGAGGTCAGGGGTCAGCATGGACACTCTGACTGGTCTGCAGCTACGCAGCTCCACACGCAGCAAGCAGCACTGTGTGTTCTGACTCCTTTCTCTCAGAGCTGCATTCACTTCTTCAGCAGTTTGTGCTACAGCAGCTCTTCTGTGGGATCGGACCAGACGCGCCTTCACTCCCCACACGCATCAGTGAGCCCTGGGCGTCCATCACCCTGTCACTGGTTCACCACTTGTTCTTCCTTGGACCAGTTTTGGTAGGTACTGACCCCTGCGCACCGGGAACACCCCACAAGGCCTGCTGTTCTGGAGAAGCTCTGACCCAGTCGTCTAGACATCACAATCTGGCGCTTGTCAAAGTCTCTCAGATCCTTACACTCGCCCATTTTTCCTGCTTCCAACACATCAACTTCGAGACCTGACTGTTCACTTGCTGCCTAATAATCCCTCACCTTTACAGGTGCCGCTGTAACGAGATGATCAGTTACTCACTTCACCTGTCAGGGGGTTTAATGTTATGGCTGATCAGTTTATATCAATCAAAAGGGCTCAGTGTAGCATTCAGTCATTTCAGTTAAGCATCCAATCAATGTACACAAAAGTAACAAAATGATCAGGAACTGCCAGTTCATATTGGCTAATATTAATTACAATTATATTACAAATCCCACATGAGGAAGATGCATATATGGTTGAGGAGAGCAAGCGAAGCCAGAAGGAGCAGGAGTCCACCAAAAAGGCATTATGCTAGACTATGTAAAAGGAAAAAAGCTACAGTAAATATAAAACTCAAGGTCTAACTCTAAAAAGAAAATAGAAGATATGATTAATTATTTATGACCAGAAAGCACCACTGTGGTCAGTGCAGTGGCATTGTGTTTGAAGTGTAGGGGAAACCCTTTACTCTACTGTGATCTGTCTCTCACAGTGCCGAATAGATTTGAAGGTATGCATTCTTCCACTGTGTATAAGTGACAGGTTCATACATGGTGTCACAATGTAGTGAAGGATTTTTGGATTTTGCATTTTTCCAGGTTCGACACATCAAATTCTGTGAGCTAGTCCCCTTTTAAATGAATTTAACTGGTATGTTGAAATAATAATCATAAAAAAGTCCTTTGGAGATCTATGACCCAAGTTTGACATTCATACTGTAATATAAAGGTTCTCACACCTGACCGGAAAACACTAAACTGGATCAGGAGTACTCCGAGAAAAGGGTCTAGGAGCCATTACTCAGATATAATAAGATACGACTGCGAATAATACGCTCACTAACACACAACTTGTAGCAACAGTGTTCCTTTAACAGCGAGTCAGTGTGTCAGTAGCGTGGTACTATTTCTGTTTTAGAAGGGGACAGTGTGTCCTGGCATGATCTTCACCATACACCCCCTCACATGTGCATGCACACAGCATCTGCACGCCACATGGTGAAGCTCCTGTAAGCGAGTGCTGTGTGTGGGGTGTGTTTACGTCTTTCAGTGCATGTGATTTATTTGGCCTTTTAATCAGAATACAATACTAGAGAAAAGTACAGAATCGTTACACAGACTCCCAGGCATTACATATTCAATTCAGTTCAGTTTATTTATACAGTGTTTTTTAATTAATAAACATTGTCACAAAGCAGCTTTATAGAAATCCAGACCCCTAATGAGCAAAGCAGAGGTGACAGTGGCAAAGAAAAACTCCCTGAGATGAAGTGAGGAAGAACCCTTGAGAGGAACCAGACTCAGAAGGGAATGGGTGACACTGAATAGTGGGATTACAAATCATTACACTGTACAGGTGTAGAAGAGTAAAGGCAAACAGTAATACAGTAATAAAAGGACATTCAAATGGTTGCACAGCTGTACTATTTGTCCATGTAGTCCACAGTTACAGAAGGGATTTATTTATAATCTCACTATCGGGTGTCACCCAGATGAGGAGGAGTTCCCTTTAGACTCTGGTTCCTCTCAAGGTTCCTTCCTCATATCGTCTCAGGGAGTTTTTCCTCACCACCATCACCTCTGGCTCACTCATTAGGGATAAATTTATAAATTTATAATTTATATCCTGGATTTATATATTTCTGTTAAGCTGCTTTGTGACAATGTTCATTGTTAAATTTTATTTGTATAGCACTTTTAACGATGGACATTGTCACAAAGCAGCTTTACAGAAATCCGGATATTAAATTTTAAATGTGAAATGTATATGTTTATCGTGATTAAGAGCTCTGGACAGTCCTTATGATTACAGCATCACTTTTTAGAAGGTATAAAGCTACAGTATTGAGGTGAGATTATCCACTGAAATAAGTTTGAGCATCAAGTGTTTTTGGGAAATGCAAATACAGACAGCAGCAGAAGGTGAGTCACACGTGCAGAAAGGTAGAGGCACCAGGATAATTCAGGCAGGTACGGAGGGCGAGAGGAGCCACCGTGCAGAAGTGTGCTACTGTTTACTGAATAAGAGTCCTACATAATTATCCAGCCTCCACCACCGCTGAAGGAAAATCACTGATCACCTTGGGAATGCCTAGGAATGGTGACAGATAATGAGATATTGTCCTGAATAAAGTACACGGATCTCTCCCCCTCTCGCTCTCTCTCTCTCGCTCTCTCTCTCTCTCTCTCTCTCTCTCTCTCTCTCCCTCTCCCTCTCTCTCTCTCCCTCTCCCTCTCCCTCTCCCTCTCTCTATGTGTGTGTGAGTGTGTGTGTGTGTGTGTGTGTGTGTGTGCGCTTCTGGTAGTGGTAGTGGTATTCTGTCTATAGTGAGCAGGATCATACCAATACTCTATAATTATTGGAAATGTGGTTCACAATGAAACGTGGTGTGTTATTAACTCTGAAAGTGCACCTTGAAACCAACAATCCATACTGTTCAGGTCATCAATTCGTAAACAGCAAACACAGAGTGTCCAGTCAGCACAAGCCGTTACGCAGCACCATATAGTATGTGCATTAAGTCTATATCAGCAGATACATTACTGTAAGCAATACCACAGCACTTCCTACTCCATTTCTAGAGCCTGGGGGATGATGTGCGTAGCTGAGCTTGGCACAAAGGAATATACATTAAACAGAAGGATGTAAAAAGCAGGAATGAGTTTGTGTAATGGAATAAGCGTGAGCATGAACATAGTAGGTGTAGTATAACAGTAAAGAGATAAAATGGTAAATGGAGGAGATAAGAAGTGTAGACTCTTATTGCAGACTGTATCAAGCTGCACGAACAGCATGATCGTCTTTAGGCACAGAGAGGAGCTCGCATTTTGGAAGCAGTGGTTACTAAGTGGTTAAGGCTCTGGCACAACCTTTAACCTTCGCCTGCTTCAGACATGATAACAGAGTACAAATTACAATAAAACTAGGGTAGAAAAACAGAACAGATCCCTTGGATCCCTTCACAGATTAAGCTAGGTGTTTGCAGGAGGAGTCGGGAGCTTCTCATGCAGTGTCGAAGTTTAATTAAACTGCGGCCATAACAAAAGTAAAGAAATTCAGTTATTTTATAACTGATTTGTGCCATTAAATAAAAGGGATTTCCCTCACTTAAGCCACGGTGGATGTCAGATGGTGCTGGTTAGCATTATTTCTTTGGCATATGCACACACACAAACACACACACACACATGTACATTTACATTTATGGCATTTGGCAGATGCTCTTATCCAGAGCGACTTACAGAAGCGCTTTGAAGTCTTTATCAATAAACGCATCCTGATACTGATTCACCAGGTCACAGAGACAACACAATTTCTTTATTAACACGCTAATTTATGTACTTTAGTAAGAGGTAAGTCTTTAGAAGTCATTTGAAGACTGCCAGTGACTCAGCTGTTCGGACATCTAGGGGAAGTTCACTCACCACCTCGGCCCAGAACAGAGAAGAGTCTCGATGCAGGTCTTCCTTGTACCCTGAGAGATGGAGGGATCAGTCGAGCAGTGCTAGAGGACCGGAGGGAGCGTGGTGCCACGCGAGGTGTAATAAGTGCTTTGAGTTTTTGGCTTTGTAGGCGAACATCAGTGTTTTAAATCTGATGCAGCAGCTACAGGAAGCCAGTGGAGGGAGCGCAGCAATGGGGTGGTGTGGGAGAACTTAGGAAGGCTGAAAACCAGTCGTGCAGCTGCTTTCTGGATCAGTTGCAGAGGACGAATGGCACTCAGAGGCAGACCTGCCAGGAGTGAGCTGCAGTAGTCCAGTCTCGAAATGACAAGGGACTGAACAAGCACCTGTGTAGCCTGTGTGGAGAGAAATGGATGAATGCTTCTGATGTTTTAGAGGAGAAATCGACATGAGCGTGTCAGATTAGCAATGTGAGAGGAGAAGGACAGTTGATTGTCCATGGTTACCCCGAGGTTGCGTGCAGTAACTGAAGGTGAGATCAGAGACTTGTCCAGGGAGATTGCAAGATCCTGATACGGGGATGAATCACCTGGGATGAACAGCAGTTCAGTTTTGCTGCTATTAAGTTTCAGCTGATGAGCTGCATCCATGATGAGATGTCTGAAAGATGTGCTGATATCTGAGCAGAAACATGAGTGTCTGAGGGAAGGAAGGAGAGGATGAGCTGAGTGTCATCTGCATAGCAGTGGTATGAAAACCTATGTGAGGATATGACCGCACCAAGAGATCGGGTATAGAACACACACACACACACACACACACACACACACACACACACACACACACACACACACACACACACACACACACACACAGAGCTCTCTACACAGGCTGCTGCATCACATTTTGAGGCTCATTATGTCTGGGTTGTAATACACACCCCACTCAGATATTTCATCTGTTTTCTTCTCCTGGTGCTCAACATTTTCTGTTTGAAGGAAATTTCTTTCAACAACGTGACCCCAAGACACAGCTGGTTTACATTAGAAATGCCTGCAATGTTTAATAATAATAATAATAATAATAATAATAGTAATAATAATAATAATAATAATAATCGATTTAGAACATTAATGGCAACATTACTACAAACAATTTTACTGATTAAATTCACTTTCACGTTTATTTGTATAATATTGACTTAAGTTTACCACTTCGGGTTTAAAATGACTTTTACTGTCCTTGGATTTAACAGCCTACTATAACAGTGACAGGTAAGCAGCTGATCCACGGTGACTGCAGAAGATGACAATCATTCTGTAATAGAAACACACACGATATAAGTGTCACATTATCACAAGTGTTTCTGATCACTCCTTTGCTGCCTTTAACTGTTCAGCTAACAGCTGAGCATGTTACACTGTGCATGTTTACCAGTGCGATCTTGACTTCATGCCAGCCAGCACACACACACACACACACACACACACACACACACACACACACACACACACACACACACACACACAACACATAACACAAAATAGTATCTTTGCAAGGAATGAAATATTGAGATGACACGGATGTATTTAAAAATAGCCACTGAGCACAGTCCTTTCAGCGCTTCTGCTAAACCACATGTTGAAAATACCAGAGTGGGAGTCAGAAAATAACTAACGCTCCCCTCTTCTGTTTACGCTCTTCTTCCTTGCACCTTTACACTTGACCTAATAATCTCATGTCTGGGGTAAAACGTCTCTGCCACACACTCTGTCACATTCATCTGTGTTCCTGCAGTGGATTCTCGGCTGGCCTTTGGCCCGTATGCAGAACAGTCTTATCGACACTTCTCTCCCACACACTCATAAAGCTCTTACACGCATGTAACTGTCCACCTGAAAATAGTAAATGATATGAAACGATAATGACAGACAAGGTCCTGTACGCAGGCTAAAGATTATTTATCATGGTATAAGGTAAGTAGTAGTATGGAATGAAATCTTCAGTCGTATTATAAACAAAGTCATATTATAAATAAAATATTCATGTAGCTGTGAGGTCCAGGAGAACAGTCTATTCTGCAGACATACTAAGAATTTTGTTACAGCACCAGTATAACTCTATTGCACTGTATTAGTTACCCGACAGAACTTATTAGTACATACACTCCTGGGCAGAAAAAAAAGGGCCAAGCCCAAAATGGCAAAATATTTATATGGTATAAAGTTAAATATTAATCTTTTAATGATCTTAATAACAGATCACTGGTGAGGAAATGAGCAGGAATGAAGCAGAGAGATAAAGGAGCTCAGTTTGGGAGCTTTTCCCTCTGATTTCTGTAAATGTTTAAGTCTTGTGGCTCTTGATGAGCTGCATCAGGTGCAGCAGAAAACCAAATAATCACTGACCTTTTAATAAAAAATCCCAGAAGACATTATTGGAAAAGTTTGTACACCCAGACACGTGTTAGTTTGAATTTTACATCAAACATTTTAATCATTATGATGATTTTGTGTACAAGAAGACTGTAGAAGTGAATTTCGCTGTTTCTAGCTTTTCCCCAAACAGCGAAAGGAAACCAGCGGATGGAGGCACAGGAGCTCTCAGGAACTTTTTCATTCAGCATGTTTCCACCCAGTGTCCTAATGTGAACTAGTTCTGGTTAGTTATGCTGTTTAGATGTTACACATTTCCCATAAAGGATCATAAAACTGAATTGAAACTAAGTGAAGAGAATTGAAATGAGGTTTTATTCCCCCACTAACCTGAAGGGGGCAGCATGCAGAGACCAGAGCCATAGCAAAGATCTTTTAAATACTGAGGTCATGAGTCGCAGCCCGCTGTGGGGTTTCAGTGGAAATCTTTTGAAGACTGTACTATCAATTTGTGTATTTAGGTGCATTTTGAGAGCAGCAGCTTTCACTTTGAAAATAATTTCAGTGACAACACACAGATGGAAATTGTGCTGAAAATTGTACTAGAATGTAGAGTAGAATCCAGCATTGGCATTAATGGGCTAAAACTGAAGGTCTATTAGAGGTCACGTCTAATGAAGCCTAGTAATCTTTTTTATTTTGGATTTGATTAGCATCTGTAAATACTGAAGATAATTAGAGATCTCTTCCCAGCCACAACATAATAATACAAGACAAAAAAGATTTACTGAAAAGAATATATATATATATACACACACACACACACACACACACACACACACACACACACACACACACAACAGTTAGTTCTTGTCCAGCTATCCGTAATGCACAGTTCGCCATCTACTACTATAGTTAATGTGAATATAGTGTAATATTGTTTTCCCTTATTTTAAACTGTATAAAGATCGCTGCTGTCAGTGAACTGACAGACATTAAGGAAACTAATGCATGAAGAAATTTACTGTTTCTGTTTTTGTAATGCCAGGAGGTTATTGTGCAGAGAGTAGTAGCCTAGATAACTCTGTAATGAGGATAATAATTGGGTGAAGTGTTTATATTTGGGACTTGAAATACTTGATTACATTTTATTAAATTAAATGAAATGTACCAATTTAGGTTTATTTTTGTTTCCTTTATTTTCTAGTATAGCAGTGGTATTCACTGTACATTAATGTGATATGTCAGTGTTACGCAACGTGGCATATGCAGTGCATCTCTGGCCTCAGCGAGTCCTGCGTGTGATTCTAACTAATTACTTTGAACACATTCTCTCCCCCTTTTAGGGCCGTAATAGTTACAGTGAAAACTCCATATAAATCTTACAAACATTCGACTACTCCTTCCTAAGATATCGCTCTAACAAGAATCTCAGACAGATGCATGGCACAAATCTTAGATAGCCAGAAAATGGGCCTTGAGTCTCTGTATGACAAACAGGAAGAAAGTTATTGAATAAAAACTATTTCAGACTTTGAAAACTATTTGACTTTATTGTGACTTTTACTTTGATCTTAAAGGAACTTGCTAAGGAGTGCTTTAGTCGTTGTTTTAATCTCTCTATATATGTGGTATAATATATTTTCTCTCTCTCTTTCAGGGGTATGGTGTGCACAAGCACTGGAAGTGTCAGTGGGGAAGGTTAGCTTCGTTGAGGTGATGAATGGTAGCTCTGTACTCTTACCTTGTACCTACAGTAGCTGTATTGGCATCAAGAACCTGTACTTCAACTGGAAGTATAATGACAATGGGACGATGGATAAGGTGAGACCTTCATCACTTTTGATTAGTGCAGATCATCCTTACAGTCCTACCTTAAAGTTATCGTATAAAGAAGACAGATAGAATAAGGAAAGCTATGAGTAGAACTGTGATTCTATGACCACCAGAGTGGTTTCCCTCAGAACTAATGGAAACTTCCTCTGTGCTTGTTTCCTTGTCATGACCTTGAAACTGTGACCCTTCTCGGGTGGCCTATGAAAGATCACTGCTAAGTAACACTAACACTTTATCTAATATAATACCAGGTTAGACTAGCATTAACTCCAGTAATTAACATAACTGGCTAGGCAGCGAGGGATATACTAGCTAATGGTAGATGTTGTTTATTTCCAGGATATTTTACCTCTGATTAATCCATTAGCTAACTATGAAGTGTTAGTCATGCATATGATGAGCAAACTTATAGATTATACTTTTTGCACCCTGTACATGTCCACACAAACGATAAGCAGTTAAACACTGCAAGTATAGCCATATGTTAAATAGTTAAACGCACACTTATTTAACAAAATTAGGCTTATTAGCATGAAACAAATTATTAGAGTGGCAAGGTAACAAGCCCCTGGGATGTCTCCACTAGTTCCACAGGAAACCACCCTGGTCCAGGAACGTAGAGAAGTTTTATTTTAGGTATATATATGAATTGTAAAACAGATAAAGCAATATCATCTATATAAGTAATTTTCCATAGCAGGTTCTTCAAACTAGAGGTGGTATGATGCATCTCCACATATTGGTAAAGATTCTGTTCCCTTCAGATTTGTGAAGGAGTCATCCCAGCTGAGGGTTTGGAGCCCCATGTGACGATCTTCCATGAGCGTGTGATGTTCGTGGGCTCCAGTAAAGACAGCAACATCTCTGTCCTGCTGTGGAACGTCACCTTCGAGGATGAGGGCGAGTACACCTGCTTCGCCCGCAACCCCAAAGAGAAGAACCGAAACCACAGTGCCGTATTCAACCTCATCGTTGTTGACCAGCGTAAGACTCTTTCTAAACCCTTCAGAATACTATGTATGTGCTGGTGTTTTTTTAGTTTATTTTTGTCAAAATGCTAATAGTGTTAACAATTAATGGATAAAAAATATTATTATTATTATTATTATTATTATTAGTAGTAGTAGTAGTAGTAGTATCAGCAGAAAAAGAAGAAGAAGAATTTATTATAGAGAAACGACAGTTCTGTGGGTGGAAACACCTTGTTGATATGAGATGTCAGAAGAAAATGGCCAGACTGCTCTGAGCTGACAGGAAGTCTGTAGTAACTCAAATAAGCACTCTTTACAACCGTGGTGAGCAGAAAAGCATCTCAGAATGCACAACACGTTAAACCTTGAGGTGGATGGGCTACAACAGCAGAAGAGCACATCTTGCATAGATTCCAAAGAGGGGTGTTAAGGGAGCAGATCCCACACAGGGCTCTTAGGGAATTGTGGTGAATGGAGTTGCATTTCTTCTTCACTGCAAAAAAACTTATGTTATAAAGTATAAAGGAAGTAAGAAAGAAGCGAGTAGAACCCATTGTTTTGACCTGTGAGGTCTACCTGGTGAGTGTTCTACAGTGGCCAAGTCAAAGTCTAGATCTGAATCCCACTGGGAATCTGAGGAACTGTTTGAAAATTGCAGTCAACACGTAACATCCAACTAACGTGAAGAACCTGGAGCAAATCTGCCTGGAAGAATGGGTGACACTCACTCCCAAACTGTGTGCAAATTTGGTATGAACTTACACACAGACTTATTATTAACTGTTATTGAAGCAAAAATGTTCTAAAGTCTGAAGGCGTTGAATAATTATTCAAGGAGCATTTTTCAGTTTTTTAAAGCCCTGCTGACGAATAGTGAATTTTACCCTTAAAATGTAATTTAAGAGCATATTGATTTGGTTTGGTTGGCTGGAACAATCGGTGTGTCATTTGTAATCCAGATGAATCTGATGACATATGCACTATATGGCCAAAAGTATGTGGACACCTGACCATCACACCCCTATGTGCTTGTTGTACATCCCATTCAAAAACTATGGGCATTTCTATGGAGTCGGTCACCCCTTTGCTGTGTGAACATGGCTGCAGGGAATCGCGCCCATTCAGCCACAAGAGCATCAGTGAGGTTGGGGAAAAAAACTCGGTGCACCATCTGCATTGATGTTCATCCGTGTTCAGTGGGGTTGAGGTAGGGGCTCTGTGCAGGACACTCGAGTTAATTCCTTATAGAGAATTTTCTTCACAATCCCTTGTGGTTTGTCTGTCAAATGGCTTATCTGAACTGGTCAGCTGCCCAGACATCCTACACTTATGTATAAGCACTAGGGCAAGAGGAGAGATGGCTCTGTCTGTCTGTACTATTCCATCATGCTTAGTGGGTTTGAGTAGGGGATTCCTGTACGGCCATTTCTGCTGCCAGTTTGTAACTGTATGTTCTTTTGGCTTGGTTCAAATAGCACAGCTGGGGCAGTGGTGTCTAGATTGGTTGGCAGTTTACATTTTACACAGCGTACTATATGTGCATGAATGATGACTTCCTTTTGCCTTACTTTCACTTATGGCCAGATCAACACTATCTTGCTCTCTGTGCTCTCTTGCTCTCATCCCCAATCTCCATGGCTCCTCTCAACAAGTTTGCAGTGTGTCCAGTACATTTGCTTCCCTGAACTGTCCTTTAATCAGTTTCTCCATAATATTGTATCTCAGCATAGGGCGGTCAAATTGCATGCTGCCAAGAAGAAATGGAACATGTATTGACATATTTTGGGTCTCTGTTCCCAAGTAGGCTGACAGTCTTCTCTACCCAGCCATCAAAAGGTACAGAAACCACACTGACAGGGAATACAATAAGCGGTTTTGTGCTCATGAATTCACTAAGGGGGCAAAACTTGTGGTAAGAATGTCTTCATTCAGCTGGGCATTGTGAGCACTGTGGGATCAGACAGCAGGTGTTTCAGTTCGCAGTTCACTTCTCACGTCACTGTATTTGGGGCTGTGCCTTGATGAATCATCCACAGGAGCATATTTTCCAATTTATAGGGCTTGAATCCAATGTTTGTGGTGGTCTATCACAATGCAAACATTGCCTTCAGCATGGGCCCAGTGAGCGTGTACAAGAAGTGTTGAGGATTCTCATGTTCATTGTTCATGTTTCTTGCTGCTCAGCATCTCCAGTAAAGTCTAGTCAATAACTTTTGATATTCAGACCCTTCGTCATTTAAATAAATTGAGGGAGCTGGGGGACAGACCAACATTTGGGTCAGCTACTTTGGCCAGTGTGTGGTGTATTGTGTGGCTAGGGCTCAATGTGGGAGTGGTGTCTATGAAAGGACATCAGCAACATATGAAGAAGATGCAGTAGATGCAATATCAATATCCTGCCATGACGGCAATGGCACACAGTCAGTGCTTAATCAGTACAAGGGATGTTTGAGTCACACACTGCATCCTTAAGATGGTGACTGTTTGCTAATACAGATAGCAATGCTAATGAGGAAAAAGCCTACTAGGAACTAGCAGGAACTACAGACATCATTTGGAGAAAGCCAATAGATGCCATCAAGGGTAAGACAATAGATATAAAATAAAGGATACAAATAAGAACTCGTACAAATTCATGAGCTAGAAATATCAGTGTACTAAAGGGCAAGGAGTTAAAACGGAAAGAAAAGAGTTACTACTCCCCGAGTTTGTATTGTTAAGTGGTAAGTAGTTGTAGCTGTATTCACAGGAGGTTGTGGAAAGATATCAGAATAAATAATTATATGAAGACAGGTGTAATATAAGTGTACTATAAAGTATTGCACAGTGTAAGTGTAGTATAAGGTATTGCACATAATGATTCTTCACAGTTACTGCACTTAGGTTTGTATCGCATATAGGAGGATAATAGTGGATTGCACTTAGAACATGTGTAATAGCTGTGAGGTGGTGTTATGGCGGGAGAGTAAACACTCAGTGTCTGCAAGCTGAGCAGAGTAACGTAAGAGCTCTGGGAGAGAAGCTGGGCGTAAAGGATCCTGTAACGAGGGGTAAAGGGGGGGTATGGGGGAGTCAGCTCGTTCTGTGCAGTGGTGCCACAGTGGTTAAGGCAATGGGTTCCAAGGCTTCCACTGTTGGACCGTTGAGCAATGTCCTTAACTCTCTCTGCTCTGGAGCACCGTGTCATGTCTGACCCCAACCCCTAA
This sequence comes from Pangasius djambal, assembly GCA_022985145.1. Lineage (NCBI taxonomy): Eukaryota > Metazoa > Chordata > Actinopteri > Siluriformes > Pangasiidae > Pangasius > Pangasius djambal. Next base: position 258,090 of record CM040988.1, on the reverse strand, counting down.
GAAGCTGGGATATGAGAAGTGAAGAATTTTTATGTCATGTATATGTGACAGATAAAGGCTTTCTTCTTCTGAAATGTTAGTTGCTGAGCAGGTACTGTGATTTCTATAAAGTTCATTCCATTTTTATGATCCGGTGATTTTTTTTGCTGTTTTGATGACGCCATGGAGTGCTTTCCTCTCCTCTGAGTTGCAGCATGAGCACCACGCTGTTATGAAGTATGTTATTATGGACTCAGTGGTGTACTGGTTAAAATTCAGGAGTAGCTGTTTGGGGAGATGTGCTTTCTTTCGCCCTTTTAGGAAATGGGGCCCCTGTTGACCTTTTTTTCACCATTGCTGTTGTGTTGATGGACCATGCTAGTTACTAATGTGGACCCTGAGGACCCTGCCTTGTGAAAGTGTTCACCCTCCTTGGTGCTTTTCCTGTTTTGTTGCATTACAACCTGGAATTAAATTACGTTTTCTGGGGGGTTTGTACCATTTGATTTACACAACATGCCTAACACTCTGAAGTATATGTAAGTATATATTTGCAAAATATTTCTAATGTGACACAAATAATAATTAAGACAAAAAAAACAGAAATTTTGAGTGTGTATAAGACTCCCCCCCCTTCCTTAGCAGTATGTTTGGGTCATTGTCCTGCTAGAAGGTGAACTTCTGTCCCAGTCCCATCTTAAAGAATTGCCCTGTATTTAGTGCCATCCATCTTCCCTTCAATCCTGACCAGTGTTCCAGTCCCTGCCGATGAAAAGCATCCCCACAACATGATGCTGCCACCACCATGCTATACAATAATTGTGTTGTTTCTATCACGCACTCCTGTTGCACGGAAAGAAGCATAAGTTTTGAGTTTCACTTATCTAGTCATAAAATAAACGCTGCTATGTTTAACTGTCCCAATTTACCAGATGTCCCAATATAGGACCTTGGTGAAAGAACTGCTCATGAAAAATATACACATGTATATGTGGAGAACAACACGTGGGAAAACAATCCATACATACATATGTGTTTTAATACTGCTTGTCCACTGGGCTGCTTTTTTTGTCATACAGATCTGGCAGCCCTGGTCATAGCACATACAGCGCACTAAATGAGACTTGATATTGCCGTTTTTAAAGTTACAGGAGGTGCAGTCAACCAAAAGGAAAATGGATTTCAGACTTTTTATATCAAGTTGCTTATTGTGTATACAACATTTTCTTTTCATTATGCTAAAACCCTATATGCATAAACCATTGCATATCAGATGTGTTGATGCCCTGAACACTGTTTACTTGTTCTGACATGAAAATCTTCACTATTAACACATTTATCTCTGTGTGTAAGCATGATACCTTTCATAGTATAAGCTATATTGTTACTGTGCATCTGTTTCCACAGTACAGTATTTATCTGTTGTTGCAGGCTTTTATAAAATATTGATAATAATTCAGTGTGTTATTTATTTTCCTTTGTTACTTTGGCCAACAGTTAAAGAAGTGGACAACACAGTGACGATAATCATTGTATCCGTGATCGGAGGGCTTATTGGGTTGATCATTATAGTCATGGCAATAAAGGCAGTGGTCGTCCATTTCCTCAACAAGGCCCAAGAGAAAAAGTAAGTCAGATTTAATTTGTCCATTAAAAACGCTTTCTAGTTCACATAGGATATATATACAATATGGCCAATAGTATGTGGACACCCGACCATAACCCCCATATGTGGTTCTTCCCCAAACTGTTGGCAGAAAGTTGGAAACACACAATTATCTAGAATGTGTTTGTATGCTGTAGCATTACAGTTTCCCTTCACTGGAACTAAGAGGCCCAACTCCATATTAATGCCTATGGTTCTGGACCAGGATGTTCAATGGTCAGGTGTCCACACGCTTTTATGTATATATATGTATATATCCTTCTTTGCACTCAGCAGATCTTGTTAGATACAGAAACCCTGTAGACAGAGCTCTCCACCACCATCATCAAAACATAAATTGTAGGAATATCTTGCAGAATAATGGTGTTCTTTCCCTCCAGTACAGTTCCAGAGACTTGTAGAATCTGTGCTTAGCTTCATTGCAGCTGATCTGACTACTCAGTGCATGTGTTTTTTTAAAACGTTGTCACACCTTGCTTTCGTTAGTGTCCTATGCAGGCAGACCTGAATCACAGCAACACTATCCATGGACATCTGTGTCATAATATATGCGTAAGAGAGCATATAGCTGGGGTCTATCATCTGGCTGTGCACTAACATGCAGCTGCATGTCATCAGCATAGCAGTGGAAGCTAATACCATGTTTACATAATAACTGTACTCTAATTATACCAAGCAGTAGCATTATATAGGGGAAAGGTAGTGGGCCTTGAACAGAGCTTTATGGAACAACAAATGTTATCTTTTGTTTGCACTGAGAAGTCAACATTAACATTAACATTTACAAAACTGAAAATGATGTAAAGAAGATCCCCCGCTCTAATACTTCTAAAAGCTACATACAAGATCACATAGGCTATTTCTGAGTTTCACCCTAACCCTAACCCAAGGGTTAATCCTAACCCTTGCATGTTTTCTTTGAGAAACATGCTCAATCCTGCTTACCACTAGTGCCACCAGAGAGAACAATACTGTGCACAAACATTACACAGCTGAGGCTAATTGATGCCTCCTTGATTTCTCGATCCTACTTCCTTCAGAAACTGTTCAGAAGTCTGCCATCTTTAAGGATATAATTGTTAGGCCCTGTCCCGTTGTAACCACTCATTTGTGCATTTCCACTTAAGTGTGTAAGAATGAAAAGTGTCTCATTCCTCCAAGTGTATTCTGTAGGGACTCTCACCAGAGTGAACTTTAGTGAAGGTTATTACCCAAGGTTCCACTGGAATCCTGTCACGTGTCTTGCACCAATAATAGCACGATGGAATCAAAAAAATTTGCAAGTGAAATCTTTCATGTCTTTATCTAACACACTTGACTAGAAAATGTTGTGTCAACATGATGATTAGGAAAAGACAGCTACGGTGTTTGTGTTGTATAAGTCAGGCAACGATAGGCTGTACCGTGCTTCATAATGCTTTATGCTTTAACTGATAACTGGTTTCCTGTTAACATCAAAATGCTCACCATGCTATTACATTAAAAAGGTACGTTTAGGCAACACATTTCACAAACATTTAATGCGTAATGTTAATGTTAAATATCAGACCTGTGCAGGTACACAATCAGCATCAAATTGCATGCCACAGCAATGTTGAAATCATGCACAACATATTTGTAATCAAACTTACGTCATGCCGTCCTCGTGTCAGTGTTGAAGCAGAAGTGATGTATCTAGGTGAATTCACATAAGCTGAGTCAGATGTCCCATTTCTGCTGTCAGGCTTCTGACCCCTTGAGCGCTTACGGCTCACTTGTCCACCCTGCTACTATTTTTTCTTGTAGTGCATGGCATAAGCCTACAGGATAAATGCTCCACTTTAAATTATATAGCAACCACAAATACCAAAATAATGATCAGAGTACAAATGTACAATGGGTACAAGCATGAAAAGCAATGAAAATATGCTTTGTTTTAAAAATTGAGAAGTCAAGTGATGAGTCTTGTTCTAACAAACAAAAATTAGATGTCTTGTGAGACTCCATTCGCTGGATCAACAAATCCAGAATCCATGGGATAATGCACAGGGGTAAGAGAGGGACTAGGAATTAAGGGTTATACACAATAGACAGATAATAAACAACGGCTCAGAACTTATAAAACAGGTAACAACCGGCAAGACTTCGCAGAATTTGGGGAAGGGTGCCCTCTAGTGGTTGGGCAGTGACTTGATGGATAGGACACATGTTTAGGTTAAAGCATCTACATTTAATCATATGAAGTGCACATGCAATAATATTTTAATTCATATTCTAGTGTGTAATCACTGCTGTGTATAGGCAGATCCATTATACAGGTAATGCAGCTAGGAACTGGGTTGCCAGTTCTCAGCAAAATTCTCCAGCCCTGAAAAAAGCCTAAAAAGCTTAGACCTTTGTCTTCTTTCTCTCGGTGTTTGCTTGTGTAATCAGTCGACAGAACTGACAACCTTACCAGAAGGCATTTGTTAACTGCAAGTACTTTAATGCGGATGTCAGAAATTAAACCTTATTTTGATGTTTTATCATATTTATATATAATAGAGAGAGAGAGAGGGAGAGACAGAGAGAGAGGGAGAGGGAGAGAGAGAGAGGGAGAGAGAGAGAGAGAGGGAGAGGGAGAGAGGGAGAGGGAGGGAGAGGGAGAGAGGGAGAGGGAGAGAGAGAGGGAGAGAGAGAGAGGGAGAGGGAGGCTAGCTTATTTATACCATCCAGTCCTGCTGGAAACTATAATTCCACTACAGCTTAATGCTTCATGCTGAATTAGAAGCTTTTTTTTCTAATTGAATTGCAAACATTAGTCCTAGGACTCCTAGTTATAAACAAAGCTGACTTCATGTGGTGGCTAAACACGTTTCATTCTGAGGAAGATAAATGTCTGCATGAAGAAATTATTTTCAAAGATGATGACTAAATGTATTGCCAGATATAATATAAAAAAGCTGAAACATTTAAAGAGCCAATAGATTTATTCAGATCCTCCAAGAGAATAAAAATACATTTAAAATGATGATTAAATACAATGCTTTTGACCAGTTTCCTGTGGGATGTAATACGGTGTATGAGGTTGCACAGATGCTAAAACTTTTTGTCATCCATCGCCATGGAGAATCTATATCAGGTAAAGGATATTTAAAAAAAAAAAATACATTACCAGTTAGGAATAAGCCATAACTGATTATTTGGTTTGTGTAGTATGGAAATGAACTATCACATTTCATATCAATTCATTATTAAATAATTATTAAATCATTTTTTTTGAAAGAGTTGTAGGAAAGAAGCCCTTCCTGGAAGAAGAAGAAGAAAATTCTTTGCCAAACATAATTAGACCTACACTTAGACCACCTACTCTGTGTCCTGTTGTCAGAGGATGTTTTTTAGCTATGCACACCATTAGCATGTTTGATAAACTGCATAAAGCCGCTAACTGTAAATACGATAGAGTATTATACTGTACTGCAAAGATTTGGAGAGAAAAAAGGGGATTAAGGAGTAGATCAGAAATGAGTGTGCACCACGATGACCTTGTTTTCCATGCAATGGCCGAGAAAAAAAAATCTCTCCCTTTTCCGATGGCTGAATTTCTGGGCAGGTTTCAGGACTTTTGTGTGGTTTCTGAGATGTAATGGGGCTGGAAATGTTGCTGCAACATGCCTGCAGTAAGTGTAGTAACAGTTTCAGTGCTAGAAAATGTGCTAATTGTTCTCATTTAACAAGGTAAAGTGTGTAATTGTTGAGCTTTCTATTAAGAAGATTTATTTGACATTTTGGAAGGAGTCTCCAGTGTCAGTGCTTTGGAACAGTCAGAGGGGAAACTGTTCCTTTATGTCATGCCATCGCATCCTTGATTATTCTCCTATAACCACATGCCCAGAAATACAGTATAATATCTCTCATTGCATGTGTTCTTTATTTTATATATTAGTTCTTGCTTATTTTCATGAATAAATAATTTTAGAGTTATCTGAATGCTTTTGTGCACATGTTTTGGCACTCTTCCCAGACTAGCAGTAACTCAAACGATCTTTGTTCTCACTGCAGAGTCTGAGTAGCTGTGAGTCAGGAGTAGGAGTTTTTTAAGTGCTTGGGATGTGAAGTGTCGTACCGTAAATAAGACCAGGAGCCGATGTGTTTATAAAGGATGGTGCTTTCCAAAGCAGAATCTAATTAATTTACTGCCATGTCCAGAAAGGTTATGCTTGAGACGTGGTGTGTGATGTTCCGTGCATTCTCCAGGGCTGGGTGAAATGCGGAGAGCGAAGAAATGAACAGCTGGAGCTCTTGTGTAAGCAGGTGTTAAAAATGTCATCAGCGTACCTGAGGAGCAGCGTGGGTACACGTCTAGTGAATCGGTCAAAGAAGTTCTGTCTCGACGTATTTTTTTTAAATCAACAAATCCAGTGAAATCAGGTTGCATTATGGTTGTTGCTGCAGCAGTAATGAAGAGAGGAGACGTGAGGAAAAATACACTGATCTACACTGGAAATGTAAACCCCATGAAGTGAATGTCATGCTGTGACTATTACATCAGCAGCCATTTCAAAAGTCTACAGCCTCAGGAGCACTTTGCTTACACGTCCTTTTCCTCCAGAAACTTTCTGTACTGCACTTTCTTTTACTACTTTTTTTTACCTACTTTTACTAAGTATTACTTCAGTTACTCTCTGGGTTTGTTTATTCTCCCACAACGTAATGTCCAACCCTCGTTGTTTCTTTCTCTCTTGTTTGCAGTAAAGAGTGCCTTGTGAGCTCTTCAGGAAATGACAACACAGAAAACGGCCTTTCAGGTTCCAAAGCAGACAACAAAGCATCACCAAAGGCATAAAAACTAAGTATATGTGTGTAAATGGGCAGATGTATGGATGTTAGATGTGGATATAGAGTTAAAGCTATAAATATGGACTGTTTTATCTTTATGGAAAACAAAATGTTAATATTAATTAAGATATATTCTAGAAATTTGCTCAATATATTTTAGAAATATTTAGTCTGATTTTTGGGCTGGATTGCACACCTTTTCACAGCGCTTGGTTTACAAGAGGTTTAAATGTACAGTGCTGTGCAAAAGTCTTAGGCACAGGCAAAAAAATCTCGAAAGCAACGATAGTGAAAACATTTCTATAAAAAAATAAAAGCAGTAAACCGTAATGAACGTACAGATGTAAAAAAAAAAAAAAAAGGTTTTCTGTGAAGTTTCTGTTGAAAAATAATGTCTAAAAAACTCAAATGTTTCTGTACTCAAAATGCAGAAGTCATAAAATATACATAACAGAACTTGTTTAAAAAGATTAGGGTGTCTAAGACATTTAAACAGTACTGTATATGTACGTATACATACGGACGGGTGACAAATTAAAGGAAAAACAAACACCAAGTGTTTTAGTAACGAGGTGGCCGACCTCATTACTGATGTTTCTCAATGTTTTTCTTTTTTTTCCTCACAAATCACTCTACTGCCTGAGCATCATCCTCCCTGCATGCCGAGCCACATTCAGAGCCAGTGGATCAATCTGAGTGACTGAATCTCCTGCCATCAATGAACTCTCTTTCAGAGTCACTTAGATCTTTTCCTCTCGTCTTCTTGATGCGTTGTGAAGGTAAACTGAGCGTGCTCAGTCCTGCGCAGGGAGAGATGTTAACCCGTCTTTCTGCACTCATTTATTCAGAAATATCCTTTAATTTGTCACCTGAATTTGTTCATTTGTTTGCTCCCCTGGGAGTAATTCACATAAATACATAAATATGCAGCCCAGATATTATCCACCTTTATCTGTGAACGTGTGAAAGGTATGAAGGGATATCCAGCCCAGAATCAGAAACTGTTTATTTGCGCACACGTGTTCTGGAGGTCCGGTACGCTCTAGTTAGAGAGTCTTCTCTACTCCGACACACCTGATTTCACACACTAGTTATCTGAATTATGGAATCAGAGGAGACTTCCGTGTGTTAGAAAAGGGAAACTCTTTAAGTACTGTGGACTTCCAGGGCAGCTTTAGTGTAATATCCATGTTTAAAAAAAAAAAAAAAAAACACATGTGCCTGCTAATGCTTCAAACTTTTCTTGCTTTTAGGGAGTCTTTAACTGCTATGAAAACATATCTGCTATGAAAGGGGGAAAAAAAGCAACTTCCTATAAAATAAATTAGTAAATTAAGACAATCCCACCCCTTTAAGGAAAAAAAAAGTTTCTCCCTGTAGAAAATGAATGATCCTTTCTGATGCTGCTTTTAACAAGTTAACCAATGCATTTTTAAAAGGAACAAAAAAGAAAGCATGTAAATGATTTATGTATGTGCTCCTAGCGGCTTACCACTTCACTCAGATGACGGCAAACGAGCTAAATGATACGCGGTTGGAAGAAGAGGGTCCATTTACAGTACAAGTGGCATAAATGTACCCACTTTATGACTGTAATGTATTAGGATGCAGTGGGGAAAAAAACAACAACCGAGAGTACAGATATGAGAGAGAGAGAGACTGAGGGAGAGAGACTGAGGGAGAGAGAGAGAGAGAGAGAGAGAGAGAGAGAGAGAGAGAGAGAGAGAGAGAGAGAGAGAGAGAGAGAGAGAGAGAGAGAGAGAGAGAGAGAGAGAGAGAGAGAGAGAGAGAGAGAGAGAGAGAG
>CM040988.1:180123-249744 GCA_022985145.1 Pangasius djambal | reverse complement strand
TCTCTCTCTCTCCCTCTCTCTCTCTGTCTCTCTCACTCTCTCGCTCTCTCTCTCTCTCTTGCTCTGTAATACTCTCATGGTTTATAAGTATATGAAGAGCATATATCTATACGTCTTCCATTAGAGTTGACTCTCAGAATTCAGGGGCTCTGGCGATCTCAGTTGTTTGGGATACTTTAATCAGAGCAGTTTTACATTTTTTGTGTAGATTTTGAGGAATGATTAGGTTCGGATTTCTGTCTAGCCAAACTGAAACAGGAAGAAATGTTTCAGATTGGTACGTGATTGAAACACAGGAGATCCATGATTCACTTGAAGTGTTAATGTGTGGCAGCAATAAGTGCAGAATCTACAAATGGCTTTTTCAGTGCTGTATGGTTTTCAGCTCTGAGGATGGCTACTACGTCTTTCGATGCACTGATGCACAAAGCTTCGTGCCGACATCATTAGCGTTAGCGCTCCATGTTACTGATGTTTTCAGGAATTAGGTAGATGCTCTGATTTCAAAAGGCAATACTTGTCAGTCATTCTTTCTTGTTTGTTCCATGGAGACTGCAGTTTAATTTCTTTGTTGTACCTCTCACCTGTACTCGTGTGTGTTTGGCATCACCTTACATTCACACAAGCAAAAAAGCGAGAGAAGGCCATACATTTACTGTGGACGTGTGTTGCTGTTTCCAGTGGAGATACCAATTCTAGCAGGACATGATAACTATGATAGCTAATTTTGAAGAAATGCACTTAATTCCAATGTTTTAATATATCTACTCATAAATGAACTCCAATTGAAACAGCAGGAATAAAAACGACATTAATACGTGTTTACAGTGCATGAAAAAAGTGACACGAGTCAGTGAGAAAAACTTGCAGTGACTAGAGTGAACGTAGGCTGTCAGAGCATATTTCTGTAGAAATTAGCTGTGAAATCAATTCAAAATCAAGTGAAGTAAATATTAACGGAAATGTCTATGAATGGTTTGTATGAGCAAATTTTAAACCGAGACAGAGTTTGCTTCAGCTTGCTGTTCGGTTGCAGTGCAAATTTATCGGCTAAGCCTTTTCCTATAGACCTTCTTGCTGTCATTGTTTTATTGCTTAAGCATGCCTAAGCAATATAGACTTAATCTAAAATCCTGAAGTATATGAATGTACGTCAGCTTGCAGTGCACATTCATTGCTAAGCCTTTTCTTGTAGCCATTCTTTTTGTTATTACTTAAGCATGCATAAGCAATACGGACTTAATATAACACCATGTTAAATTAAAACAGCCTATAATAAATCTCTTAAGGATGGTTTAGCAACTCTGTGCTTAGCATAATGCCATGTTACATGATAAAACTTCACAATATGTGAGTAGTACAATAATGTGATGTTAAAAGAAATGAGTGCCTGCATGTCTCAAGAGCATTCTGGTGAATTCAAAAGGTTCTTTGTAGACTTTTAAATAAGTATACTTTACTTGGTTTGACTCTTTTATTTATTATTATTATTATTATTATTATTATTATTTGTAAACCATGTCATTGTTGGATGCTCCAACTCTGTTTTTGTGTCATTTGAAAAGCGTTTAATTGTATAAAAAACACACAAAAACTAAACTAAACTAAACCCACGCCTGCCCACTTGGTTTGACCGAGACAGCTTCAGTGATTATATCTGTCTTTTATACTGAAAACAGTTTGTGTAGCTGGGTACTCTGTCACACAGCCTGTGCATATGGGGTTGATGTAGACTAATCCTGCCAAAAAATACTTGCAAAATGCAAACTATTGTGTGCCTGAAAATATACTACTACATTTTTTTCATCTGTAACACAGAAATTCATGGGCACACTTTTCCAGCAAACAAGACACTTAACATAAGGCATCAAAATTATGAGATTATGAAATGACCAACTGGATTTCACTGCTGGAACAGATCGTTCTCTCACTGCCAAGCCACAACTCCGTGAGATCTGCTCTCCACTCTACACATTCCACTGCAGAGAGCGCGCTCTCTTTTTATACTGACGTTTCAAATAAAGCTGTAATTCATAACAGAGCAAAACTATTATACACTGTAGTCACACATGCAGTAAGCAGAGTACACGATTTTAAAAAAGTTTTTAATCACAATTTATATAGTGAATTTTAGCACTGAAATGAAACGGTAGCTTGTTGATAACTCTTCCCCTATTGCACAGGTCCTCTGAAGAAAGGTCCTTTTTTTTTCTTAATCGAGCTTCTGAGCGTGTCTGTGTGGCAAACACTGGAGTCATGTCTTCTCCACAAGATCTGTCCTCGTTGCCTCGAAAATGCTTATAAACCTCATCAACATGAACTCTACAAAGCCATTGTGCAATCAGCTTCTCTCTCTGTAACAATTTCTGTCATTCTCCTTTACTATGCACTTCAGTAGCAGACTCAAATTCTAAAAAGAATATAAGAAATAAAAGTTTTCATAAAAAATAATAATGCTTTTGTCCATTGTCTTTCATTCATAGTGTCAGTGTGTGATTGTATGCTTTATATATATATTTTTTAGGAAGAAAATATCAAACCGCTTTGCTCCCTCAAATTCCATAATTTATTGAATACAGTATTTACACAGACATTTAATTTCTTACACATGTACAAAACAGCAACGTTAATCTCAGCTGTACAATATGTACAATGAAACATCCTGCATTCGTATCACGCACCCAATGAGAGATGTGAAACAGCTCAAGACACCACGTGAGGCTTATTTTGGCAAGCATGAACACGTTTTTGTTAACTTTAGAAAAGCACATATATTTTCAGAAATTTGAAATATAAATAAACATCCTAATATCAAATATTGAAATATTAAATATTAAAAAAATTATTTTCTTCTCTAAGTTGGCCTCAATAAGAGATCACATGTTCTTTCCATAGCCAGTGCCCAGCCAACGTCCTGGATCCAAGTACTCGTAGTGCATTGTATTTATAATTAAAGTCCACTGATCCCTACACTTTACTGATTAATGCTTATAAAAGTGCCCAGTAAACACGAGTATAAAAACTATACAATAACATATGCTAAGATATCTATGGCTCAAAAATCACCATGTTTGCTGCTGAAAATAATTTCTCCTTATCAGCAATTCCTTGGTAAAATACTAGCATGTATTTGGTGTAGTAAATTTCCAGAACCATTGATTAATGGTCAGTATCATAAAGCTAACATTATTCAAGTCTTATAATTCACTGCATTTAAAGAACCAGGCACTGCTGCCTGTTAGATTAAAGGATCCCTGAGAAGGTGACTGATAAATTGCACCAGTTATGAAGCACAGATTAAATCCTGAACGTGTCAGAACCTCTTCGTTTTTGCCATTTGTGGATTCAGTAAGTACACTGCTTGTGCACAGGTACATCCTCAAAGAGTTCACGGGGATTTAAAGGAGAAGGTATAGTTAGATTGCACTGATATAATGCCTCTGTTATTAATACGTCGATGTCCTCATGTCGGCTTTGGCTCAGGACATCTGCTGAAGAGAAAAGACGAGCAACAATTAGACCGATTTCATTCTTAATCACGTAGATTAGAAATCACGTTTATAAGCTGCTTACATTTGAACTTGGTGCACCTGAGGCATATTTTAATATTTTAACATGATCACATGCTATTTAATTTTATAGCCTGTGGGGTTGCAAATAACGTCTTAGCACAAGTAAGTATTTAATCCCATTAAAAGAGGTTTAAAAGCTTCTTTATTAAATAAACAAAGTTACATTTTTTTCATGATTAAATATAGATGTACAGATGAACATAGGATTACCTCCATGACTGTGTAGACCCAGTTGAGCATCTGATCCATATTAGAGTAAACACCAGGTAGACCTGGTCTTCCACAGCCTACACCCCAACTCACCACTCCGACCAACATCCAGCGTTTGTTAAGATACACCAGAGGACCTCCACTGTCACCCTGAGAGAGAGAGAGAGAGAGAGAGAGAGAGAGGAATCATCTTCAATGCTTCAGTGAGTAATCATTGCAATAATGCAATCATTATTACCTTTCTGCATCACAGTCTAGACATGAACTGTAAATAATTTGTAGACAGACATATGGTTCTGTATGATGATAGAGACTTTATAATGCTATTATTTCTTAAATCTGTGTTTCAGATCACAGATCACTGCTGCAATAATGTCTGTAAGATTAAAATCTACAAAAGAATAGAGTGTTTAAACCACAGCTGATTGCTTTAAGACAACGCGAGGAGCCCGGCTTCCCCTAAAATTTCATTAAAATGCAGCAATGAAATGTTTGGCAAAGTGTCTATATTATTCCATCCTGGTGAAATTCAATATTTTAGTGAATCAAATGATCAAATATCTCACTGCAGTATCACTCAGTATCACTGCAGTATTTAATGCATATAACTCAAACTGTTTTTAGTGGACCGTCTGCTTTGATGCCCCCAAAATAGCGCTGACTGAAACTCAGAGATTCAAGTACAGTGTGTTTTAAAGGGAGGGAAGATTAACGCTCACTGGACAACAGACTTGAACACATCGTTTTGAGTCCGGCCCGGACACCGTGCGTCTCTGGGGTTGAACCGGAGTGTGAGCATGTGAGCAGGTGGGTTTGGCATAGAAAAATATCTCAGTGTTTATTGGACAGTGCACTCTTTATTTCCTGCTTGGACACACAGCTTCTCCATATGATGATTGGGAGATCTCTCAAAAGAGTGGAACCTGGTAACCAGCTGCTGATCACTGAAACCGTATGAAGATGAACATCTCAAACCGGGATCGCTTGGAGCTGCGGTATCAGACAGCTGAGTAGCCTAACCCAAAGAGGTTTTATACACTAGTATATCTTATTTAATCTTTATAATTTGTAAATATTAAAAATAAAGTGTACATATCATTTTCTGCTGGATAATTTGCATTTATTTCTGAAATGTATTGCTAGCTATCTGTCATTTCCTTCTTCTTCCTTCAAGCAGCTTAGCTACATATTAGCATGAAGTGGCAGAAACTGCTAATGTTGACCTGATTTTGAAAAAAAATAATACTTTGATGCTCATACTTAGAGAAGAGACTGAAAATTAAAGAAAAGGGCAGACAATAACCAGGATTTTAATTCAAAAGCCAGGGAGCAAAACTGTCCTTTCAGCTCTCTTGGGACAGTGAAGCTGATTGGCTGTGTTTATTTTTAGTCTCAGATTATGTGGAGCATCTGCAGAACAGGTCTCTGTCCATGAGCTGCTACACGTTTGCTCCAGGTTCTTCAGGTTGGTAGGATGTTGTTGTTGACTGCAATTTTCAAAAAGTGCCACAGATTCTCAGTGGGTTTCAGATCTGGACTTTGACTTGCCTACTGTAGAACATTCACCTTTTTGTTCATTTATTCTCTCTTCGCCACACATAGTGTCCAAATACAATATTGCAATATTACAAAAGCACATCTTCACTGGGTCACTCTCATGCTTCCATATTGTTCACAATGGTTTCTTTCTTGCCGCGCCTCCCAAACAGTCCTCAGTTTTGCAGAGCTCTTGAAATGGTTGTCAGGTGCAACCTCACTCTCCTTCAGAGTGACTGTTGGCCTCACTGTGGCTTCCCTCAGTCTCTTGTTTTGCTCTGAGTTTTGCCTGGTCTAGGCAGCACTTGGGACGTGTGATGCAGCTTCCACTTCCTCACTATCGATCCAGTAGTGCTTACTGGGATGTCCAACCTCTTAGATATAATTTTACACCCTATTCCTAAGTTATGAAATTCTATTACCTTATCTTTTACTTCCTTAGAATGCTCCTTAGTCTTCACCTTCACACCTTTCCTTCAGACTGACAGACTCTTCAGTGACCAGAGGTGGTTTTTGTCAGAAAATGGGAGCTGTTTTAATAACATCTGGAGCTTCTTTCAGTTTTTGATTTTCTTTGAAATACTTGCTAATAAATTTAATAAATAATAAATGTTTGACTGATAGAAAGAATATTGTGTATTTATTATCATTTGTTATTCAGACAAATCTGATTAAGTCCAGGGCTGTGCTTCCTGTGTTTTAAAAACCACCAGCTAAATGGGACGTGAATGTGGCTTTGAGATGCTTGAATATGCTTTTACATGGTCAAGAAAGTCATCATGATACAGAACTTCATTTAAAAGTGCTCCACTTAGGGCCTCTAGTGGTCAAAAAAATGAAAAACAGTAAACCTTTCTCAGGTGACAGCACTGCCTGAGTAAAACTGGTCAAAATAAATGAAGAAATAAGTGAATGAATGAATAAAAATAAATAAATAGGCTGATGTAAGCCATGTCAGAAAGAAAGGAATTCTTGAAAGCATACTATGTTTTATCACAGTCCGAACGTAAACTTTAAATTATATCAGAGATATCTTTTGTGATTTTGATAGAGCTTATAATGTTATTAGCTGCTGTTAAAGCTGCGTTGCTTTTCTAGGTCACTGAGGTCATCAGGCTCATTTCTCCCGAGGGAGCACTCTCTCTCTCTCTCTCTCTCTCTCTCTCTCTCTCTCTCTCTCTCTCTCTTGACCCAGTCTCCTAAGTCTCCCTGTATACGCTCTACGGTTAAGCTGAGAACAAGATCAGGAATCCTAATAAAAACAAGAATAAAATTTCAATCCTGTCAGTTGCAGTTGAGTTTCCAAGCCCTTCAAGCTTGTACTCCTCACTATTGACAGTGTAATGAAGACGTTTTCATTTTTCATTTTGCACTTGTTTACAAGGATATCGTCAAAAATAAAACTTAATAAAATGTTTACCTGGCATGCGTCCACTTTGCCCTGCAGATACCCTGCACAAAGCATTCTCTGAGTGATTCCAGCACCATAAACTGCAGGACTAGAACACTGAGCACGGTCGATGAGAGGAATATTGGCCTCCTGAAGATCTGACGACAGCTGGCCTGGACAAAGGAGATAAGGAGAAACGGAAATTGAGATATCCGCTGATATCATTCACTGCAGCAAACAGCCATAGAAAGTTTAGAACAAGAGCAAGTCGTGTGTAAGGAAAACATTTCCACAAATAGTATTAAAATAAATAAAAAGACAACATTTTGGAAAAGTGTATAATTAGTAGTAAATGCTACCATTTTCCTGCAGATGGCCCCAGCCAGTTACCACCAGCGGGGTTCCTACTGTGAGCCCAAGATCATGCGGTGGGAGGCACACTGGCTTCACCGTGTCTAATGGCAATGAACAACAAAAAAGATCAAAACATTACAGAAATGCTTATTATACAAAACTACAGTGGAAAAGTTTTTGAGAGGAAAAACACGCCACATGCTTTCCCTACAACAAACCAGTTAAACACACCAGCCAGAAAAACATGACGCCAGTGTTCTGTTGTTCATATTCACACATTATCCACTACCCCTAGCATTTTTCTCTCCAAAATCTCCTGCTGCTAAGAGAAAAAGTGTCGTTTTATTCGTTAAGGTACAGCGCCTACAGGAAGTATTCACTCCCAATGATTATTTCTCCTTTTGTTGTACTGCAGCATCAAAATTAAGAATATTAGAATGAGATATTAGTATTTCTGCTCCTTTTGAAGTGACCTTTTACAGAACTGAAATTAAATCAAGTCTTTAGATGTGCTTAGAATTATTTAAAAATAAAATAATTGTCCTTTTGCCGTAAGTATACATTTGAGTTGACTTGGATGTGTCCAGAGTAGGTTCCCTCCATCCTACTAGAATGTTGCCTGCTGTACATGCAGTACACGTCTTATGGTGCTATCTGAGCCCCACAGTGGCTATGTGGGCATAGGCTCAGCTATTCACCAGGCACCATACTTATCTAAGCAGGGTTTTGGGCTACTGGGTGAGGGTTCATCATCTCAGCCTACGAATGAGTTAGAAGCCCAAGTCCTACTGTGGCAGGCCATTTTATCAGGAGTGTTTTATCCTCGTGGACACTACTGAGGTGTAGGCCACTCCAGGAGGTCTGCGTTGCCGTGCACCTCTCCAGATTTTATGAGATTAACATCGAACCCCAGTGGAGTGAGTGTGCCGATCATATTACACATTTGAGTTGTCTCGAATGTGTCTCTATGAGCTTTGCGCATTTTGATTTTGCCGTTTTAAAGTTGACGGGTTCCCTTGCTGAAGCCGTGGTCTGAAATAGAGTTTATAGCGAGCGCACTGGCGAATCATCATATCGATCAGGAGAGGGGTACAAAAAAAATTCCCAAAGATTAGATGCACCATGGAACACCGTGAAGACTATCATCAACAAGTGGAGAAAATGGAGCACCACAGTGACATCACCAAGAACAGGACGTCCATTTTGGTCATAATCCCTAAATATATATTTGGCACAAAAACAAGACAGCTTATCACCCAAAGAACACCATACCCATGGTGAAGCATGGTGGTGGCAGCATCGTGCTATGGGACTGCTTCTCTACAGTTGGGACTGTGGCTTTAGTCAAGGCAGAGGGACGATGAAGAAAAAATTCACCCTCCAGCAAAATAATGACCCAAAAATCCAAGTCAACACTGGAATGGCTTCAGAAGATCAACATTTAATATTAGTTAAGGCGTGTGCACACTTATGCAGCCAGGTTATCCCACTTCTCCATATCCTATTTATGCTTCTAACTGTGCTGTAAGGAAGAATTTACAGTCAATATCATTTATTGTGTGTTTGTTGGAAAGTGAATAAATACTGCTACACACAATCCTACCTCGTAGAGTGAACGGTTTTGTGAGTCTCATCATTGCCAAGTCGTAATCATTGAGTGCTGAGTTGTAGTCTCCATTCACAACGATTTTATCCACAGCAGAGCCTCCTTTTGTTGTGATGTATGTGCTGCCTGCCACCACCCACCATCTGCTCAGCTCCGCCCTGCTGCTCGACAAAAATCCCAGGATACAATTAGTCAGTTTTCTCTATTACACTTTTCATGGTAAAAAGAGAAAGAGAGTAAAAGTGACTAAATGCTCTAAATGCTAATTGTACAAAATCCAAAAACAAAATCCAATAATTCTAAATGCAGTTTTAAAACAAAAAACACAGGCATCCAGGTGTGTGTGTGAGAGGACGGAGCTGAAGCAATCACCCGGTAAAGCAGTGGGCTGCTGTGATAATCCAGTTCGGAGACAGCAGCGAGCCTCCACATGTGTGCTGGCCATTCTGCTGCAGGCTCACCTGCCACGGCCAGTCCTCAATGAGTGCACTCTGTCCTCCCACAATCCTGCTCTCAGGTCCCTGTGGCCCGCAGTCTACAAACAACAACACAGTCACACCCTTAGATAAAATCTACTGAAGCAGGTAGGAAAGGTCCGATGCCAGTAGAGATCAGGCTCATACTATTCGACTTCTGAACTGGACTTGACATTGTATCTGAAATTGCAGAGGAGGGTATGACTGAGCATCTGAAGGATATGAGCCACAAATATGGAGTTAATTTCATGCCGAATGTTTTAATATACTGTATATATGTACAGTTCTGTGCAAAAGTCTTATACACCCTGTTATTGTTTTAGTACAAACTCTGTTATAGATGTTTATTTTAAGACTTCTACATTATTGATTCATTTTAGATTCCAAACATTATTTTTCCGGCACAAAATGAAACGTTACAGAAAAATGTTTGTATGTCAGTAAAGAAAGCAGCAGATTCCATAAGAGACGCTTTTCAGATAAAAACAGAATGAAGGAAATATTAACTTTGTTTCATTTACTACTGTTTACTGCAAATATATAATTTATTTATTTCCCATTTGCATTGTGTGTGGTTTTTTTTTTTTGGGTGGTCATAAATTGCCACTGTCATGGTAGCGCCCAAATCAGCACTGAACTACATTACCCATCAGCCCCAGCATGTCACATGACCCTGTCACGTGTCCCACTGATCACTCACACCTGTCCTGTGTTACTGTAATCAGTGCCCCTATTTAAGTTCTGGTTTCTGTGCTATTGAACAGTGACAGCTGTGCTGCCTGCCTGCGAGTGTAGAGGAACCAAAATAGCCAGTTAATTTATACTGAAGGCTTTCATGAAGATTTTTATTTATTTATTTATTTATTTATTTATTTATTTATTTATTTAAATGCAGTGTCTCCTGCTGTGTTTTTTTTTCTTTCCTGTGCTAGACTCGGCACCTAACTCTCTGTTAACAGCACTAAACCAGTCCTGTAGAACTGTTCAGTTATAAGACCATTAGTTTAAAAAAAACAAGAACTTAACCTTCATTCTTGTTAGCTGTCAAACTATAAGCCAATTTCAAACCTTTCCTTTATCTTTAAGATGCTAGAAATGTTTAGAGCTCAGCAGCGAAGCTCATACATCATACAGTTCGATATAAATGACCTGCTGCTGACCTCAGATCAGTGCTGCGTCCATGTGCTTGATCCCAGGGCAGCTTTTGATGCAGTAGACCACAGTGTTCCTCTAGACTGGAAAATGTTTTTGGACTGAGAATACTACTGATATCCTAACAGCAATAATACTGCTAATTATTATGTACATATTTATATATATATATATATATTATGGATTTAGATGATTTTCTATGGAGTTTATATTTCACCCATGAGTGCCTGAAAACAGTCTGTTTAACAGCGTGTAAAAGTCTCACACCTGCTGTGGATTTAAATAAAAGGTCATGTGCAACTAAAAACCTAGTAAAAGGTTTTGGTGTGAGTTAGCACTTCATAGTCCCAATTGTTTTGTTATTATTTGCTTTGGGTGAAGTAATTAGGGCTAACTCTGTATTTAGGGAGCATTTGGCTGAAGTCAGCTATGTGTAATGAAACTGCGTGAGAAAAATAATGAGGATCCACAACAGGGTCATAAAAAACAGTACAAACGTGTTTACAGAAGCATGAATACTGACTCTACAGGTGTGTATGGAGAAAACTGCGGTATTTCTGCAGTGAACTTGTACACAAGTCATACATATCTGCTTAGTATTATTTTATTTTCAGGTTTAAAATCAAAATAATAGCTTACCTGAGCAGGATAAGGAAACTACTGCACCTGAACTGCATGTTTTTCTAGAAGAGAGGAGCAAAGACGGCGTAACTGCACTGTCCTGTATGGAGATGTAATCCACTTGTGCCATTTACACTTAACCAAACTTTTAGGCAAATTGCATGTGTGTGTAAATAATAATGATAGCATATAGAAAGCAATAGCACAAGACATTCCTGAATGAACCGTACAAGCATGATGGAAAACTAGATAACAATGAAAATGCAGGTGTAAGAGCTATTGTATGCGTGTGGGAGGAAAGTGAACTAATGATTCTTTACTGACTGATTTGTTGCGCTGGAGGAAATTGGCTGCGTTTCGTCTGGTCCCACAGCACAGAAAAACCTCTTCAGATCAGATGACAGATCCGTCAGTGGGACTTTACTGTATGTAGGATTACTAGACGGAGAAAATCAGAGACACAGGGGGAGGTGGACTGAATAAATTGCATAGCATTTTAGTTTCATGTCTTTCTAAATAAATTTGTGCACTGGGATGATGATCATGTTTGTAATATCAGGCTGTAACAGTGGATCTGTAGATTGGATCAGATTCATTTGACATATTTTACTGTCTTTTATTCCATGAAAGTGTCTAATGTTAACTGCTGACACATGCATGTGAACATAAAGTCTTTAATCATGCCATCTAATTTTACATAACTGAAGATTTTACAGCATCAGCTTGGTCACTGGTATTTGATCATTATTAAGTACAGGCCAATATTCGTAGCATTGATATCATTATCATATAAAAATTAGTATAAGTGCATCCCTAAAATTTCGTACTCACACTGTGTATCCCATCCGCTGACATACTGCTTTAGTGTGTTTCGCAGTCCAGCCATCTTCACACACACTTAGCCACTTGTTTTCAGTGGCGTTATAGATCTGAAGCACGGAGAGATTCGTGACCAACCGAACTGCAGAGACACAGTAAAAGGCATTAGCTAGACAATTAAATGCAGATAGTTAATATGCTAACATGTCCATAAGCAATGGACTGAGCTCCAGGTCACAGCAGTGCTGTATTCCTGCATGCGTACCTGGTTTTGTGGCTGTAACAGCATGGCCTAATATTCTGGGCACTAAATGCAGCAATAAATGACTGAGAGGGACAACTGATCTCCCACCATTAGTTTGTTAATGTTCTACATCCATGAATGATAATGATCTCTAACAACGTAAATAAAGTTGAGGGATCTGTTATTGATGATGAAAAATACGGAGCTGTTTCAGTGTGACATTTCTAACATGAACTGCAATACATCTTAATAAAAACCTGCAGCATTGCACTTTAAAATATCCGAAAAGGACGAGGCTACAGCAGAAGAATCGGGGTCAGGGTCACATATGCGAGAGAACAAAAACAACAGTAGAAACGTTGTATACATCTGCTATTTACCATCCAACAAATAATGTACAAGTGCACAACAATCCCTTTCACTGCATCCCATAACGTAGACACGCAAGCAAACAAATTAAAGCATTCAGAAATATCCAGCAATGTAACTAAGTCTGTAATGTGGAAGAAATCGGATGAACCAACCAAACGTCAGCGAGTGGATATTAAGGGAAAAGAGAATTGAATGAATGAATGAATGAATCTGTGGATGAATGAGTGGATGTAAAAAACCTTAGCCTTGCCTACAGTATAAAACTGAAGTGAATGCATAAATAATTATAATGCGTTATTAAATTATTATATGGCCCCAAAGCTGCATCTTTTCCCAGCCTCCTCAGTATGACCTCTGTGTGAGAAAGTACTTTCAAAGGCACAAGACGCTGTGAATATTAGAAAAGAAAATGGCACTGTGTAGCCCAGGCACTCAGTTTATAGTTCATATAACAATGAAGCTTGCCTATACAGTGACACGTGAAGCCCTAGAGTTAGGGTAAATGTGAATGAAGGCTACACATGTGTTAGTCAATAGGTTTGCTAAAAACAGATGTAAACTATTGTAACCTCTGAGTGTTTTCCAATGTTTTCGATTGCTGAAGCACAGATGTGTCCGTCGTGGCCCAAAAGTCTGCACCACCACCCACCAGTATGCAGAACATTAGTAGATGCACTTTTCGCTTTGGACCACCAGAGGTTACTAGCGTGCACTGTGTTGGAAAGTCTCGAGTAACGAACCTTTTGCACTACTACACTAACACACTGAACCAGATTCCTAAGGAGTCGTTCTCGTCAGCTGAAGTGTCACTTTAATGCTACTAAAGTGAATTTACTACTGATGACATGGTGTCCAGCTGTATTAGGCTAACTGTATAACAAATGTTTATATGCAAAACAGTGATTTTCACTTCTGAAGTAATTTTAAACAAAACATTACAGCACATGTTTCAGCATAAACAAAATTCTACTCCTCAGACTTCGTACTTATTCGACTCATAAAGCAGATAAATTGATTTTGATTTGTATCCACTGTTTATTTATTTCGCATTAATAAATTGGAAGTTTTGGTAAACTATTGTTGTACGGATTGTTGTTGCATTATTGTTGGAAGAGGCTGAGGATTTATACCAGAGGTTCTGAGATTGTGGAGGTATATGAGAAGAATGACAATAAAGCCTACTTGACTTGAGGTGGCGTCCCAGATATGGGCAAACACCACAAAGGCTGGAAAAGAGTGTTTTAATTGCTGACAGCAGGCTTGAAAAGATGGGATTCTTTTGCTAGGTTTCAAATTTTTGAAGGGAATATTCTCTAAGCTTAGCTCATATTCATAATTCATATTCATATTCTAACTGTTCTATGTTCCTGTCAGTAAACCTCACAGTATCTCCAGTGTATGATGTGCACATTGGAGAGATGAGCAAGTGCCCATTTATAACATGGATATCCTTTTATTAAAGCAGATTTTCGTGTTGGTAATCAGTTATACAGTATAAGAGAAGATGATTAGAAGATGTCTGCTCTTGTATCAGAATGTCACCGCACACATGCACAGTCACACAGCAGGAAAACTTTGGCCTCTTATGAAAATGACCCTTTTGTGGTTTAATTGACGAGCATGATCGAGGGATAAATATACAGAACTAGAGGAAAAGGCTGTGACCGTGCGGCTGTATCGCGATAGTCAGGATATTTTTGCAGTAATGACATTCTATAGCAATATTGAAAAATGCTTTAAAAATATTTAATTTCACCCCAAAGCACACAGTGCAGTCAACAAGTGATGGCTTTATTCATTTCATTTCACTGCTTCACTGTTTTTTCTGTCATATTGGGTCACGAGTGCTCTAGGTATGCTTGTTTGAGTTCCGTTAGCACGTTGAGCCTCTGAAACAAGCGCTTGCACCTTCCTCCACCCCGAAAAAGAGGAATAGAAAATGCAGACATACATTTCCCTTCAATTGTTTTGCTGTCAGCTGTAAAACAGTACAGCATAAAAACAGACATGAAGCCTAGACCAGGGCTATGCAATCTTCTCCACAAAGTGCAGGGGTGTGTGTGTGTGTGTGTGTGTGCGCGCAGGTTTTCATTCCACTCAAGCAGGATCCACACCTGATTCCACCTATTTCTCAGGTGATCTTGACCTTCAGTAGACTCGGGTGTGGCTCCTGTTTGGTTGGAATGAAAACCTGCACCACACCGGCTCTTTCTGCGTAACACTGCTGTCCTGGGCCTACTGGAAAGGAGAGTTAAAGAAATTTCTTGATGAAATTTCATAACAGTATAGTATAGTCCAAATCTCATGCTAAAATCGAGAGTGGAACTGACCAAGCGGGGTGTAAAGCCTATTATTCTGTGCAATTTACATTTATCTCATTTACACAACTGAGCAGTTGAGGGTTGGGGTCTTGCTCAGGGACCCAGCAGTAGCAGCTTGGTGGTGCTGGGATTTGTGCTCACAACCTTCCCATCACTAGGCCACCATCTTAACCACTGATATACCACTCCCCCTCTCCCTGCGCAGCACGTGTGTGGTTTTTAACCAGAAACAATACAAAATGAATGATCCCTGATTTTATTGGGTGTAACACCAGGACACTACCCCTCCCCGCCAGCGAAGGGCGCAGTCACTGACGTGACCTCTGATGTACATTCCCAGCCCCCTGCTGGTTTCCATGATAAAAACACATCAGGATCATCCATGCTTTGAATTCTTTGTGTACCAATTTCTCATTTCTGAGAATTATCTTGTATTTCAAACTGGCTTCAGTGTCTTCCTGACCCTTTCCCTCACTCAGCTTGACCTGCTGTTACCTGTTTGTTAAACGTATTGTGTAATGACCTTTGCTGGCTCTGTTACTTTGAGTATTGGATTACTATTGTCTGCTGTGCTTTGTACACTTGTAAACCTCTGCATGTGGTCTCCACCTGATTGCAGAAAGTCATGTCATGCTCTGTATACCCAAAATCTAACCAGCACAACAGCTATATTTGAGCACTGTACTATATAAAATAACTGTTACAGAATATATCTGATTCCCACTTGTCATTGTGTGTAACATTTTATAAATTAAAATGTTTACTATATTAATTATGGAGACAAATGGAGTGATTTGGACTATAGGTTTCTGTGTGCACTTCGACTGAACCTACTAGTCAGCATTGTGCTTTGCTCAATAGCCAGAAAGAGCTTAGACCACGAAGAGACGCTCGGTGTGTAAAACTGAAACTCCAAGATAAAGGCAGTTCGAGGTGGAGAAATGTGCTGGAAAACTCCCAATATAATAATATAAACGTTATTGAAATGTGCCAGAAATCTCACAAAATGTAAACATTATGGAATTATTGCAGGTATCTCGGCTGTAGAAACTCATTAAAGTGAGCGATGATGCTTGATCCAAGGCCAGAATATGACATCATATCAGTTAATTATTTTAATGCTATTATTGTCTTCCAAACTATAGCCACATGTTTATAAATTAAATTCATGGTTATAATACTATAATGCTATAATTAAATTTGACTAGTGGTACTAAAGTGTTTAGTTTTTTTCTCCAGGGTCCCTGGAGGATTAGTGGTCAGGCCACAGCGCTCTCACTGTCCGGGTTCGATTCCCAGCCAGCGAACCATGCAACAGCGCCCTCTCAGTGCCAGTCCCAAGCCCGGATAAAACTGGGGAGAGCTGCATCAGGAAGGGCAGACGCTGTTTACAAAAAAAAAAACCAAATCACTGTGCCAAATCAAATACACGGACCAATGACCTGCTGTTGCGACCCCTAACAGGAGCAGCTGAAAGAGGAACAATAACTAAAGTTATTTTCCCCTTACAGAAGGCACATTAAATTACTATACCAACTGAGTATAATTTTCTTTAATTTCTTTTATTTAATTCTTTATGTTGCTTATATGGGGCTGCTTACAGTGAAGAAATATTTGATGGTTTGGAGGAAATTTGAAGATGTCACTGAATTTGGAGCAGACGCTATTCTGGATGTTATTGACATTATGCCACATTATACCTATTTAAGAGCACAAGATAATGTTCAAAAGCCTGAAGGATGTTGTCCTACATCTCACTGACTTTAAGTGGATCTCTGGTCCCCTAAGGCTGCAATCATCTAGCCCCATCGAGACTAGACGTGCCTAGACTTGTTAAACACCATAAACCATGGGTTCTCTTATGACTTTGCACAGATAGTAGTAGCATATGTGTGAGGTTGCATCTATACATTTGAAGGTGTATCTATTTTGGATGTAACACTGTCTTACCAGGAAAAGTCGAGTTGCTTGTGAAATGGGAGACACATGAAGACTCGTCCTCTCCTCCTGCACAGTCCGGTTTGCCGTCACAGGCTTGCTCCAGGGGAATGAACTTCAGTGACTTGGAGCAGAAGAAGTACTTACTGTTAATGAGTTGGGCGACTAAGTCACGGAAGTAAAAGTGAAGGAGGGATGTAGGAAGAGAGAAAAAATGTCTGTTCAAAATTTTGAATTGGGTAAGAGCTAATGAATGAAATAATATGACTGTTTATGAATATGATGAAATAATATGTTATTATAAAACTGTTGCTAAAATGAAAAACATACTCACTTAAATATCCAGCCACTGCCAGGATGCCCAAAATGACCACTACACAGAGGATGGTGATGAGGAACCTTTTCCCCCGTGCCCACTTCCTCCCTTGTGGCTTTGGGGCAGGCATGGGCTTTCTGTTCTTGCCACGTCTGGCTCCACCTTAGAGAGAGGGAGAGAACCGAGTCAAACAGAGAGGTTCCCCTCTGTACACTGTACGCAGGATTTACTGATAGATGCATAAATCTTCAGCAGGAAGAAGGTTTATAAGGTTTGAAGATAAACAGGGCCATGCGTACTTTACCTGTCTGTCTTGAGTTTAAGGGTGTAGTGCTGTCTTCACCAATCGAGTTATTAGCCTGAATGTGAGAAGAATGTCATTAAATTATTCCCTTAATGCAAAATAAGTTTGCTAGAGCCTAATTAGAGTTCATTTTACTTTTAAAGCCAGCTATATTTAGGCAAGTTCCAGAAACTCTTGGACTTGGTTAGTGGATATCATCCTGCAGGAAATGACCACAAGCGTAAAGAATAATTTAATCACAATGTACAGTTGACTACATTCTGTTAAACTATCGTGAATGTAATGGACCTAATCTCAGTGGAAGTAGTAACATTACTGATATTAGCTACGTCATGAGCAAGAAGTATGTCAGCAGTGCCATGTTTAACTTCATCGTGCTGTTTAATAGCACAGTCCGGACAAAGCGCAATATAAAACTTACATTTTCTTTGACATCTGTGTAACATTAAAAACCTGACCCTTAAAAAATACCCATATAGTTTGTTACAGCAATAACAGGAGCACATCAAATCCGACTTGAGTTATGGCATAACATTTTCAATTCATTCTTGCAACACTCTTGGTACTGTAGTGGGAAAACTGCTTGTTACTGTTCACTCCTATTCGTCAAAAGGATTAGTAATATTTCTAACCCTGACTTGGCTCATACACTATATGACCAAATGTATGTGGACACCTGACAGTCACACCTGTATGTGAGCCTTCTCCAAACTAAATCTAGTGGAAAGCCTTCCTGGAAGAGTGGAGTTTATTCTAACAGCAAAATGGGAATAAATCTATAATGGGATGTTCAAGCACACATGAGTGTGATCGGTCAGGTGTCCACATACTTTTGGTCATATAGTGTATGTAAGTTTGGAGTTTGTCTGCAATTCAGAATTTATTTTTTCAAAATAAGGATAGATCTTTCTTGCTATTTCAATAAAAGATGATGGTGAATGTTGATAAAAAGGAACAACGCTGTTGTTAAAATAGCGAGACGTCTAAAATAGCAAACCACCACATTTCCTGTACTGGCCAGTGAGATGGCTGACTAGCTAATGTGGCTAATAATAAAATTTAGTTTGGACACCTGTGTGTGTGTGTGTGTGTGTGTGTGTGTGTGGGTGAGTGTGATTTAGCCTCCTAAGTGCTGTGTTTTCACATCCTGTATGTTACATTGCACATTTGTCTTGTAATTTATTGTTTTGTTCTATAGAGTATACTGTAACATACCTAATAATGCATGTGTGCTGAAGTACATTAAATAAATCTTAGAGAAGATACTAATTACTATAATAATTTTGGACAAATGGAATAATTTAACTAATACGCTCACACTTCTATGAAACAAGATCAACTTTTTCATATTATTATGGTAAAATATCCAGGTTTCGATGTAAGTGAAGGGGGCCATCATCAAAAACAAAACAGACCTATCAGAGGTAGCAGAAACTTTAGGAGTGGCCTAATCAACAATTTGGTACATGCTTAAAAAGAAGGAATGCACTGGCGCACTCAGTAACACCAAAAGACCAGGAAGACCACAGAAGACAACTACAGTGGATGATCTTTCCTGGGTGAAGAAAAACCCCTTCACAACATCTAGCCAAGTCAAGAACACTCTGGAGAAGGTCAGCATATCATTGCCAAAGTCTACAATCAAGAGACGCCTTCATGAATGTATATACAGATGGTTTACCTCAAGAACAGAAAGTTCTGATTAAACTTTGCTGAAAAATCTCTAAAAAAAAAAAGCCTGTCTAGACTTCAGGCAGTCACTGACTGCAAAGGATTTGCATCCAAATATTAAAAATAATCCTAATATTTATGACTGTTAGTTTGTCCAGTTACTTTTGAGCCTGTGAAAATGCAATATTTTTGTTAAACCCATTGAATTAAAGCCGAAGGTCTACACTTCAGTCACGTCTTGATTGCTTCATTTCGAATCCATCGTGGTGTGTACAGACACAAAATGACAAAAATCGTGTCGTTGTCCAAATACTTATGGACCTGACTGTACATTCTAAATTTGGAGTTTGAGAAATTATCTGAGAGATTTGTTTTTATTCAAATAATGTTATGCAATCAATAATCATTCGAAGAAATCGCAAAAGTAATGTACAGCAGCGGGGGCGTGGCTAAGCGTCAGAGATGGGCGGAGAGGAGGCGGCGTGAACTGGCAGGTAACACATGATGATTCTCACCTACGTCTTATTATTAGCAGTCTGCTCATCCGTGTGTCTATGTGCACTCAGTAACTGCTGTAACCACAGAGTGTGTGTGTGTGTGTGAGTGTGAAAGAGAGTGTGTGTGTTGGCAGAGCTTGTGAGACGCACACACACACACACACACACACACACACACACACCACGAAGTGTGAACTTGAACTTGCCGGTGCGACGCTGGACCCCTTTTGGTTTGTTGAGTTGAAAGTGCACAGAAAAGTGTGGACTGAATAAACTGAATAATCTAACAGTAATCCACAGCCACAAAGAGCTCAGACCACAAACAGACTCTCAGAAGAGTAAAACTGAAACTCACTTTTGGAATGTGTTGGAAAACTTTACACAATGGCATAATTTGTATAAACTTACTCATTATTAACTAACAAACCGTATCATTTTCTCATCAACGAAGGGAAAGTTGGAGCTGCAGATTTAAAAGTGCCTTTCAGCTGTACTAGCTGGTGCACTGAATCATCCTCGAAACGGCTCTCAGACTTAGTCAATTATCTGTGGCTGTGTGTGAGAGGTTATGACGGAGTGAGTGTTTACTCTTCTGCATACAAATAATGACCATCTTTGTTGTACTGTTTTGTTTTTATTTTTATCTCTTTCTTGTTACATTGCCACTACCATTCGCTCCCTGTTATTTTATGCATTAGGAATCTTTTTATCGTTCCTGTTTTAAATACATACTTAAAGGCAGTTATGGAAATGTTGCAGCCATCTGCTGTAAAAAGTCATGAAATTGAGGTATGATGCTCGCTCTCAGGTCAGAAAATGACATATAATGCCATGTAAAAATATTATTATTATTATTATTATTATTATTATTATTATTTGGGTTACTCTGGGTTACTGATCAGAAGGTCAGGGGTTTAAGCTCCAACACCACCAAGCTGCCACTGCTGGGCCTTTACTCCTCTCTGCTTCAAGGGTGCTGTGTCCTGTTTGCATATCGCAACTAGTTAGGAAGTTGAGGCAAAGAAAAGAATTTCACTGTGCTGTAATGTATATGTGACGAATAAAGGCTTCTTCTATTATCTTCCAAAGTAGATACACATTTTAATACTTCATATTTATGGCCATAAAGACACTACTATAATTAACATTTTGTAGAGGCACTAAAGTTTTTTCCTTTTTGTGCCTCATAAGGCCCATTTAAATCACTACAGCAACTTACTATAATTGTCTTGTAGTTTACTTGTTCAGGTTGGTTTTAGTAAGTGGAAAATATTTGTATTCCCATGTTAACAATATGTAGCTAGCAATAACTGCCAACCGTTAGTCAACGCAATGACTAACAGAGTTATGTTCTTAGAATGCATTCCACAGAGCTTTGACTCAAAGCAACCACCCACTTGTGCGTTTTCAAAACAGGTTTTGAAACTGTCAAAACAGTCATTGCACAATAACAGGACAGGGCCTTGCATACAAAAAAATTAAAGGGTGAAGTCCACAATGGCAAATATTAATGGGAAATGAGCAGGAATGAAGCAGATGCACTCCTGAGAGCTCCTGTGCCTCCACTCGCTGGTTTCCTTTCGCTGTTTGGGGAAATGATTAAAATGTTTGATGTAAAATTCAAACTAACACGTGTCTGGGTGTACAAACTTTTCCAATAATGTCTTCTGGGAAGTTTTATTAAAAGATGAGTGATTATTTGGTTTTCTGCTGCACCTGATGCAGCTCATCAAGAGCCACAAGACTTAAACATTTACAGAAATCAGAGGGAAAAGCTCCCAAACTGAGCTCCTTTATCTCTCTGCTTCATTCCTGCTCATTTCCTGACCAGTGATTTGTTATTAAGACCTTTAAAAGATTAATATTTTGCTTAATACATTTGGAGCGCTGCTACCTGGAGTTGAAAATGACTTAACTGGTATTTTGATTTCTACAATGGGACTCATTTATCAATCTTCGTAAAGTTGTTTGTAAATGTTTGCGTGAGCCAAACCAAACTAAAATTTTCTACCGGATTTACAAAAGTTTCAGAAAAGCTGATTTTCTTTGTACTTGTGTGTCTATGTAAAGTGCAAGATGCGTTCGTGACGCAGCTCATTTTCATGTAGTGACGCCCACAAAACTCTATAAAAGTTCAAGTGCACAGACAGCTGGGAGCACGAAGCGAACTATCAGGGTAAAGGCACAAGTGGAAGTTACTTTGACTCACTTCTTTGCCAATAATAATAATAATAATAATAATAATAATAATAATAATAATAATAAAACCCTAAAGGCAGTTTTCATGCCTTACGGCTCTGCTCAGAAAGACCGGCCCATCTTCTGTTTATACAGCAGCATTTCTTTTGTCATAATTAGATGATTAGTTTTATTTTTCTTAATTTTTTTTGTGCTGGCCCGCTTTCTTTATTTTTTATATTCTTTAATTAATGCCAATAAAATAAAACAACTGATTTTCACAAACTGTTCTCGATGGGACTCTTCGTCCCTGATCTACTAGCATGAGGATGTGTATTTAATAGGGACAAAGTTCTTCTGTAGTGGCTCTGGATGAGGGCGTCTGCTAAACGCTGTAAACATAATAAAAATAAGCAATTTAAACCCGATTAAAGTTCATTCCATATATAAAAGTGCAGCAATCCATGCAAATGATATGATTTGAAGTCCGTCATGTCAAGGTTTACATTAGTTAGTCTTCTTATGTGTAAATTTACACACACTCCAAAGCACGAGTAGAATACAAATAATTTTTCTGAATCTTCGGGATTTTCATGAATACTAAATTTCCTGTGTAAACGCTCTTATGAAGGATTTATGAATCGATCTGCTCGTAGCCAGCTCAATGTCTAACATTTGATAGTCCAAAATATTTTTTTGTCTCACAAAGTTTACTTAAACAAAACAGCAGACATGCAAGGCATATATTCTGTATTCTTTGTCTTTTTCTGTCTCCCTGATAATTGTATCTTTCTGTAGTTGCAATCACTTGAGCTCTGAGTTACACTATTAAAGGCAAAGAGTGCTGAACGTTATCTGAAAATGTACAGCCAAATTATGCACAGTTATTTTAGATTCTGTTTTTAAGCTAGTCATCTGTTTACTGGTTTATATTTCCACTGCTGGCTTCACAGTAGCTCAGTGCAACACGTTATGACTATTATGACTAATATGACTATGCAGGTTTGATTACCAGAGATCATGATTTTCTTCTAGGTAGAATACAAACATTGTTGTACTACACGGGAACAGCTCTCAGGTCTTATTTAACTGATCGCTATCAGTTTGTAGATGTAAATAGTGACTTATATGCTACGTCTGGGTGCAATTATCCATAAACATGGCATTAGCTTCCACTGCTATGCCAATGACACAGCTATATGACAGATGACAGACTGATGACAGACACCAGCTTAACAATGGTGAGGAAAGGAGTCACTGGATGTTCAGTAACATCCTCTTACTTAATTCTGACAAGACAAAAGTATGACGTAAATCTGGATAGCCTTTCGGTTACATCATGTGTGGCAG
Organism: Pangasius djambal; assembly: GCA_022985145.1. Classification (NCBI taxonomy): domain Eukaryota; kingdom Metazoa; phylum Chordata; class Actinopteri; order Siluriformes; family Pangasiidae; genus Pangasius; species Pangasius djambal. The sequence continues at coordinate 226,817 of CM040988.1, read as the reverse complement.
TGAATGATGTTGATGTGATAATTGAGTCCAGTTTCTCATTTGAAGATCATGCAGATAACATTATTAGCATAGCCTTTTTCATCTCAAAATACTGAGTGGACCTTTGGTCTATGATGCCTGCTTTTGATTAAAAGGTGCAGGCTCTTTATTAGTAACTAGAATAGTGAAGGCTACAGCAGGAGGTAGACGTTTTCTCTCACAAAGCCCCTCAGTTATGGAATAGACTTCAACTTAGTGTTCAGAACTCAGACACAGTCCCAGTCTTTAAATCTAGATTTAAAACCTACTTGTTTATTCAGACCTTTTTTTAATAGTTTTTTTTTCTCTCTTAAGTAATGGTGCCGAACCGAGGGTGCAGAGCATCGAGCGTTCTGGGATGTTTTGATGCTGTTGCCCCGACTTCACTTAGGTCTGTGGTGGCTGCTTTATGTCCCTCCCTCCCTCTCCCTCTCTCTCCCTCTCTCTCTCTCTCTCTCTCTCTCTCTGATGAGCTACACATGTTAATCTTGACTCTTTCTGTCCTCTGGACCTGCCCGGCCCATTCTAATGCTCTACTTCTGCTTGGAGCCTCCTTCACTGAGAATCACTCCCTGCTGTGGATGACCCCATATGGATAGCCTAAAGATTGCTGTTAACCATGAAAAGGCCGATTAATCAAAGTTTACATTAGTGAATCTTCTTATATGTAAATTTACACGTAGTCAGGAGCACAAGTCGGATACAAACATTTTTCTGAAATTACAGGATTTTCATAAATATCAAATTTCATGTGGAAATACTTCTACAAATGATGTATGAATAAACCCAACTCGATAAATGAGTCCAACGTCATGAGGAACCATATTGGGACTGTTCAGAAAAGACCGCTGCTCTCACCTCATTTGTGACAACCACCAAAATATCGACAAAAAATACACTGTCAGGAAAGAGAGCAGATATATTTGCTGTGTGTTCTATCAGCCAGGAGGTTATTTCTGAACACGGTTTATGATTTATTTACAACATTACTTCTGAACATATTTCTGTCAACATTAATTAATTAAACATTAATTACAACCTAATAAGCTTTGTCTCCTTTCAAAACATGTTAATGCATATGCTCCATAACAGTGTGTAATCCTGCACCTAGAGCAACTACGCTGCACCGTAGGAGAAATGTGCATGTTTATTTGCATACTGTTTGCATACAGCCATAACAGAAGGTAGAATAAAGGGAACTCCCATGAGTCTGTTAAGAGTCTGATATTTTAATGTCAGTTGTTATAATTGGTTTTGGTCACTTAATGGTTTCCTGAAAAACTTCACCAAAACATGACGGGTGCTGTAGAGACTGTATATTTAATTATATTCACCCATAAGACTGTGACTGTAGACCATGGGTTCTCAAACTGGATGAAGAATTAATACCATGGACTCCATCAGTCCAATAGTTTATTTTATAAACTATTCAAATATTAGTCTCATTAACTGAATGTGTAATATTCTGTAATATTCTGGCCATTTATTAGAACCATAGAGCTTTTTATTCTTACACATTCAGTCTATTTTATTTTTATACACTAATCCCAAGTTGATGACATTTTTAGGTTTAGCTGTTTGTTTTTGTGGTTTGTTTTTGATTGAATGAGGTTTGGATTAAACCCTTTCATCGCATTGCATCGATTTCCCTAATTTGAGAATCACTGCTTTCATATTAAACTGAATTAACGTTAATGTTAAACTGAGCACATACTGAGGAGTAGAAACAATTGCAGTATCTTTCGTCTTTCATCCAACAAAGCCTACTGGTCATTGAATTTGATCTTACTATTGTGTTTTATTAAACCTTTATATAATTTTTGGTCTAAACAGGTTTATGGAGAGTACATTTTACGAGTCTTTTACTTTGCCTTGCTTCATGTTGTTGCTTGTGTTTGGGCATGATCCCAAAAGTGGCAGTCACTGAAATATAAAATAAATCCGTGGACTGTCTAAGTAAGTAATCCAAATGTGGTTAGAGGCAGTTTAGTGGTATGAATAATATGTTACATGAATTATATTGAAAAGTACCACTGCATATATGAACACGTATGTAGGTTTGTCTTTTTTGAAAGGAAACTTCGTAAACAGTCTGTTACACTATATTATGCACTAGTAAAATCCTGAAATCAAATTATAGCACTAAACTTGATTTTTTTCCGTGTAACTTGATCTTCTCCTGATCTTTAACTACATCTGGCACAAGTAACCGAGTTGACATACAGAGAATGGTGACTCACCCTCATGCTTTCACGGCTGCAATGAAAAGCAGCACTCCGAAAGTTGAAGGAATGCAGGTGTCCTGGTTAAAAGTCGCCGCCCTTCTCGTTCCTCTTCTTTTCTAGGTGCTCATCTGTGTTCCCTCTCTGAGTTTATCCTTCCCAGTTGCTTTATCTTCAACACAGAAGATACTTGATATGCAGTGGTCATTAGGAGCTTACTTCCTTATAGGATTCAGAAAACCTGGACACTTTCTCTAACACTACTCCAATTCTAATGCAACCCGAAACCTCCTCTCTCCCTCTCTCCCTCTCTTTGTCCTTGTACTGGGCGTGGCCATGTTAGGCAGTTCCTGCTGTCAGATGATCTTACCTGACAGCCCTGTCACTGACTCAGAGAGACAATACTTCCTACAGAAGCAGGAACCTGTTGAGCCACACTATATGGCCAAGAATCCCATTCCAGATTTATTCCCCTGTGTGTGCTGTTATAATGAGCTCCACTCTTCTGGGAAGTTTTCCACTAGATGTTGGAGCGCGGCTGTCGGGATTTGTGTTCATTCAGCTACAAGAGCATTAGTGAGGTCAAAAATCTTGCAAAAATAATTAACGGATGTCTTTAATTCACTTGATTTTTGTATTTAATTTAGGCCATATTTTTTTCCGAATGCATTATTTTTTAAATCAGTGAGTCTTAACAACCAGAGATTTAACTTAACTTTAACTTTCTACAGTCACAAGGAAGTAGAGTTAAAAGGCAGGCTTTCTTTTCTTTGAGTACAAAGCTACAGCGTGTTTCATACTGATGATACTACATACTAACAAAATTGATGCTGACGGTAAAAGTTTTCCTTGGTGATAAAGGTGGTGCCGTGCGGCAGCCTGTTGCAGCGGCCCAAATGTTCCTCAAAGAAATCCTCACAGTTTCCTTCTTTCCTTTTCCTTTTGCTGCTGGCTTTAGCTTTGCAGTGGATAGTAGACTTGCAAATCTTACACTGAGACACTTTTTTCTATAAACTTGGGACACTTTTTACTTTATATTGCATTGGGGATAAAGAGGAACTCTGATAAATGCCTACAGGAGGAGGATTGAGGACTGACTTCTGCATAAAAATGTGTCTGAATCGTGGAGAGTGTTTGGACATGTGACATTGGCAAGCAGGCTGAGGGAAGCGTGGAGAGGGCCAACAAGCTGAACCTGTTTTTTAACATTCTGCCTGGTGCCTGTAGCAAAAACTGAGCCTGGTGACATTAACACCACACCTGCTGAAGATGCTGGAAAGGCTTTTCCTCACCCACCACAGAGCCCTATTCAGCCCAGCGGTGGATCCGTTTCAGTTCTCCTACCAGCCACACACTGAGGTGGATGATGCAGTCATCCGCCTGCTGCACAGAGCCCTCTCTTACTTACAGTGCTTCTGGTCTTTGACTTCTCTAGTGCTATCAACTAGTGTTTGACTGATTGATCGCATCGGCTGATTAATTCGGGTGACGTTAAATGTTTTAAGGTAATTGGCATCGGCCACTCAGTCTGGAAGGATGGCTGATTAATAAAAGTGTCCGAGCTCCTGTTTTTTTCTGCCTTCAAACGCAGTGAAATGCTTCAGAGAAAGCACTGGTATTGGAGTTCCCAGAGAACAAAAGGCTGAATTTCTAGCTCTCAAAGAGTTAAGTAATTTGAGCTAATTTAATTAAGTTAATTGAATTAGCCACCATTTATAACATAAGCAGTGTTTACACTAGCTGCTATATATCGTGTTGGATTCCTGTCGTTTAGGGAGGAAACATGACTCTAGGCTAATATACAGTAGCTAACAGCACAAACACGACAAAAACATAACGTGTTCCCGACTGCATACCGTATGCCACATATTTGCCGGACACATATTGCACACGCACTACAGCTTAGGGCTAAACGATAGCGGCTGCTGTGTCAGCGTCGACATCGCATACTGTGCATGTGCAGTAGTCACGCCGCAAACGCTGCCAAAGGCAAGATCAGTAATGTTAAGCTAAAAGATTTTCTTTCTGTTTTGTAGGAGACAAAAACTAGCAATGCTTGCAATTTTCATGACTAATCATGAAGAGAAAATATTTGGTTAAACTGAATTTAACTGAATTTAATCCAATTAATTTATTAATTTAATAGTTTATTTTTACTAGTATGCCCATGCACTCTGAATGGCTGCAATAATCATTCCATTCATACGGATTGATTTCCCCACTAAATAAATAAATAAATGTATTTATTTGAATAAATAAATAAATATTGATGTGTTATGGTGCATGGGGAATGTTTAGTGCAGAAGGAATTATGTTTAGTGCAACATATATGTTCAGAAATCAAGTAAATGCATAGCACTTTCATTTGCTTATTTATTACATGGTTCCACTGAAAAAAAACCCATATTAGTCGGCCACTAGATTCAGCACCATACAGCCATCAGCACTGTGTGATACGAGTTGAGAGTTACAGTGGACAGCTCCATGGCATCCTGGACCCTGTACTTGCTCATCAGTAGGCTGATAATAGACTCAAATCTTCCTCTTCCCACAACTATAATCATCCACCGAGTGTCAAATGAATCCATCAGCTCATAAAAATGCACAGGTGTCGTTCTTAACGATAGATTGGTCTGGTAATATAACACCGATGTCACACACAGAAAGGGCCAAAGTCTGCTCTACCTACTGAGGAGAGCGAGATCCTTTGGAGTCTGCAGAAAACTCCTAAAGACATTCTACAACTCCGTAGTGGCCTCGGTCATCTCTTGTGCAGCGGTGTGCTGGGGGTAGTGGCATCGCTGCTGCTGAAAAAAGACTCTCTCGAGGAAGTTGTGCAAAATGAACCGAATTAGCCAAAAGAACAACACCTTCCATCCACTGCATGAGACTGTGAGGGCACTTGAGAGCTCTTTCAGCAATCACCTGCTCCACTCACAGTGTGGTGAACATGTCACCACATGTCCTTCATACCTCCAACTGTAAGGATGTATATCCACCGCTCTCAGCTGCCACGCTTAGACTTCTAATCAGTCCATCTAGACCACAGCAGCAGCATTCTTTCAGTATTATGACTGTACAGTCCCCGGTATATCGCACTACACGCTACAGTACCTTTATTCCCTTGTACTTTTGCACATATGGACAATAACCTGGTATATTATATTTGTTCCTACTTTCAGTGATATTACTGTGCTTCAGTATATCTCTAATTAAATGCAAAATACCAATTCTCTCATTAATGCAAACATATACACTCTACAGACAAAATGCTGATAATATTCTAATGTGAGCATTAGATGATTGTTCTGATGTTTGATGATGGAATGAGCAATGCTCTCATTTTCATTTTATTGTCATGTATTTTTTGTACACTGTGCATTTTGATGAAACGTGCCATGCTACAGCAAGCGGGTCAACTCCACCCTTCCTTTCGATCAGCAGCTTTGTTAATAGCTTGTAAGGAGAAACTCTTAGTTTGGAATCAAAGATGTCTTTAAGTCATTCTACAAAATTCTTTTCAAACACTTTTAGTTAAGTTCTGTATCTTTTGATCTTTAACTTTTCAAGTGCACTAACAACACCTGTAAACTGGGATGAAATGAGGAAATCAAGTTTAATTTGAGTGAACTGATTATAGTAAATAAAATCGAAGAGGGGGCAGCGGTGTAAACCTCAGGCTTTTACACGATATGATTCTATTTCAATTAATAAACCAACTTTCTGCGGTAGGCCTACTGTTAATATGTGAATGACGATGACTAATAGAAGGCTATTTTAATCATCTTGCTATTTTATTATTTACACATATCGTATTGTTCCATGCCTACAAGGGAGTGGTAAAGAACTAAAGGGGTTATATTACAGCCATTATTGTGTTGCTATTTTGCAGTAGCTCCTTGGATTAGAGCTGTGTACAAGACACACTGACTACTCCCACTGAAACTAACCACATCCACCTTCTTTCACAGAAACCGACCTCTCCCACAGACCATCCTGACATCTATCTATCTATCTATCTATCTATCTATCTATCTATCTATCTATCTATCTATCTATCTATCTTATCTTGCACAATACTGAATAATTTATACACAGAAGAAAACTACCATACACCACACACATCTACAAACATGAATAAAAAAGAAAAAAGAAAAAAGAAAACAGTTGTTAAAGGTCTGCCCCGTGGTACCGTGGGAGATTACACATCCTGAAACAGGTGTGAGTGAATAACATGGAGGGAATCTGCTATCAGGCGCTTTTTTTTATTAAGGCCAGCTTATTTTTCAAAATTCAAACTGGTCCCACCATCTTATCAGTCAAGATTCGCCTCCTCTGCTTGAAGTGCACTGGAGTGTGCTAACTAGCAAAGGTACCTCTGGACTAATAGCTACCTTGGGTACTTAAGTAGTAGACAATAGTCCTATTGTTGTGTTCCAGGCAACTCAAAAACTCCTACCAGGAAAAGTTCAATGCACAACATTAAAAAAAACAAAACTTCAGTGTGACGAAGGAGTTGACAGCACAAGGAGTACCTACAGAACATGGCATTAATATGTTTTCTGTTAACACTGTTTGTGCTGACATCAGGTTCGACATTGCCAGGTACCCGAGGAAGAGGTTTTTTTTCCCTTAACGACAATTCCGAAGCAGTGCTGCCATTTCATATACGCTTTCGACCACAATTTCCAGCGATATTTACAGATGTCTTTCCCATTGCCCTAAATGCCGGTCAAACTGAGCAGACTCTATGACTGATAATGAAACCTCTTTCAAAGTCACTTAGATGTTTTCCTGTTGCACATGTGATCCAAAATTGAGGTCAACCAGGCCCGCTCAGCACGATTATACATCAGACACAGATCAAGGTAGGAGGTTAATGGAATCTGTAGCTACTTACAGCCAACATCACATGTTGTGACTAATTGATTATTGCGAGTTGCTGAGCTACTTTTTTGGAAATGTGGTGAAAATGACACTACGTACCCAACCTGAGGGAATTAGAGTGCACAGATTTTCCTGTACCAATTAACAATAAATTATAAAAATGAATCATCAACATAAACTTTATGATGTTGCTTGCTGAGGTTAATGTCCCTGCAGCACTGAAAGTAAGTGTGAGTTTGTTAAAAACATTTTAGACAAACTCATTACTTAACAAAGAACATTGCAGCTCAGTTATTTATTTATTTCATTTGAAAAACAAACACAACCTTCTGCTCTGTAGCTCAAAGCCTTAAGCGCTGAGCTCCTCCTTCCCGAGCAGGCAACTGATTCAAGCACCTCTACTGTAGAAATAACTCACACTGAAATATGAATTTCAGTGCGTTACTAAACCAAAGGTTTTCCTCGCATATAAATTTAATCAAAGATGGTTTGTTTTACCTAAATTAGTGTCTCAAATGAAGGGCACAAAAATGATTCACTAAGTTTCAGATGCCAACACAAAGAGAATCTACCATCCTCACTCCCGCTTACAGCAGCCCAAAATATCAAAATATTACTCTTTTAATGGTCTTAGCAACAGATCACTGGTGAGGAAATGAGCAGGAATGAAGCAGAGAGATAAAGGAGCTCAGTTTGGGAGCTTTTCCCTCTGATTTCTTTAAATGTTGAAGTCTTGTGGCTCTTGATGAGCCACAGAATTGGAAAAGTTTGTACACTCAGACGTGTTGACCAATGATTTGTTCTTAAGACCATTATAAACCTAATGTTTGCCATTTTGTGCTTGGCCCATTTATTTTGCCCAGGAGTATATATCCCACTAGGCACTGCGTTTTTTGGCATGATACTGAAAACCAGTGCACTGCTCCAATTGTCCAATTGTTTATAGTACAATCTTATAAAATAATAAAACATTTATTTTGCTGTAAAATAAAAAATATTGTCCAGATGCTGTAACAAATCAAAACAAAGCGAAACTGAAAGACTGTGTATACAGTTTAAATTCAGCTTGTAGATCAGGATGTATCACTTACTGTTACTGTTCTTCCGGATGGTCTTGTTGATCTGCGTATGGTTTCAGTGAATATTAGGTACCTGTTTTCCACACTGCTAGTGCCGTTCCCTTTGCTCTGTGTTATTTATTGGACAGTGCTCTTTTGTAATCTGTTTGCCTTCCCTCTCTGGCTCTAACCTATCCCTACTGTTTAAATACACCGTCCTTCCCTCCCACGTTTGCGCTACGCTTCCTACTGTCATTCAGGGAGAACAGCATTGTATTGATTTGCAGTGACCATGACCTCGAAGAGGAAAAGTGAACCCAAAATACCCCTACAGCATAACACAGCTTCTGTTCTTCTGTAATCTTCTCCCCCGTCTGTATGTGTACACCTGGTGAAATACAGAAAGCCAAAAGAGATCTAAACATCTAAAATGTTCTCATTCAGTCAAAACATTTTATAGCATAATGACATGGCATAAACCTGGACTTTGTATATTCCTTTTATATAACACATAAATTATAAGCTTCACCCTTACAACAGGTCCATAAATCAAGAAATCAGTGTTGTCATGTCATTCGCGCTGTATCAGTAATAAAATAAACATGCACAGCAATTCCATCACTATCGCTCTAATCAGTAACTTTCTTCAGGCTGCGTACACGTGATGCAAAAGCCAGTGTGTATAAATAAATGTGCTGCCAGGCTGCATTACTGATAAAGATACGAGGACTACTTAGTGCTGGTGGAAGGCATAAATGAATCTACACTTTTTACAAATTAAAGAGGAAAAAAATTGCATAGTCTAGTGAAGTGTACTGGAGAGATGAACACCATTTTCCCAAAGATATTCGCTCAGTTGGTGTTTTGATGATGGTGGTAAGTGCTGTGTAAAACATCAGTCCAGAATCAATCACAGGCGTTCAGCAGAGTTGGAAACTGGTGACTGTGAAGACCATATAGCATTTACCTCATTTTCATATGCATGAAACCTTTCAGTGACCCCCTGCCCTCAATCTGCCCTGGATCTGTCCTCGATCTGCCCTGGATCTGCCCTGGATCTGTCCTCAATCTGCCCTCAATCTGCCCTGGATCTGCCCTGGATCTGTCCTCAATCTGCCCTGGATCTGCCCTGGATCTGTCCTCGATCTGTTCTGGATCTGTCCTCGATCTCTTCTGGATCTGCCCTGAATCTGTCCTCGATCTGTTCTGGATCTGTTCTGGATCTGTCCTCGATCTAACCCTGGATCTGTCCTCAATCTGCCCTCAATCTGCCCTGGATCTGTCCTCAATCTGCCCTCAATCTGCCCTGGATCTGTCCTCAATCTGTCCTCAATCTGTCCTTGATCTGTTCTGGATCTGTTCTGGATCTGCCCTGGATCAGTCCTGGATGTTAGAATACACCGTCTCCTGCCTATGTTTTCACTTAGAAATTCAAGTCAAACATAAAAAGCAATTAATTGCAGATCAAGACTTTCTTCATAGCATTTTACTTCAATCAAACACACAGCATTGCTTATATGCAGTATTAAAACAGATTGAATTTAACGTATAAATAGCCTTCTCTGTGATATTGTTGTATATTTCCTGCATCCTGGTTACTGAAACCCAAAACTCTGACCCACTGGCAATTTTTACCAGCACTGGTGCCCTCGGGAATCAGTCGCTTATATGATTTCTAGTAATATTCAGGAAGTGATACAGTGAAGCAGGAGATCCACTTACATTTACATTTAGTTCTTCAGCTTAAAAAATCTGGGTTATTTGCTGACAACCAAAAGAAGTCCAACAGTAACACTCTTCTTCTGAGATTTTAAGCTTGTTCTTAATCTTAATATTATACACTGCAATACAAATGAGTGTTTATGCAACCCCAAGCAGCTACAGTCTCTGTAGTGAGACGTTTGGTATGATGGTCAGCCATCAATTTGTAGTTTTATGTGTCCCTAGAATTATAGAATATCGCTCTTTAATAATAAGGATGATAAAGCCACCTACAAACGCAGGTAACAGACACTACTGTATCTAACGCTGAGTGCAACACGTTACACAACAATGCAACATCTACAACAGTCATCAATTTGTCCATTTTTCTCAGAATGTTTATAAGAGGATCGAACCCTCTATTGCACAGCTGGAGGGTTTCTGCTCACATTTCAGCCAAGACCCAGTTTCTTCAGTACGCAGTGAATGCGACGGACACTGACAGTGAAGCGGGAGGTTACAATATTTAACATTCGTCTCAAGTCAAATTCTTTCTGTTTTCCCGTACATGAACCTCGAGAGTACACGTCAACAAAAAGGAGATTTTTGAATACTGGAAATAATTTATTCCACAATAAATTTTAAAATAAATAAAGCAGAGAAGTAAATAAATGGAAAAATAAAGAAATAAAATGTAATACAGTTTTTCACCTTATCCTTCAGAGCCACCATCCTGGGGAGTGTGGAGGTCATAAAGACCTGCTGTTTACACTGGCCCCGAAGAGCAAGGTACCTAAAACTCTAATAAAAAAAGAGTAAACTTTAAATAAACGGTCAGTTTGAAATAAAACTTTAAATAAAAAAGTGTCAACTTTAATTAAAAAGAAGTCAAATAAAAAAAGCATTAACTTTAAATAGAAAAAGTAAATGTAAAAAAAGAGTCACTTTTAAATACAAAGAGTTGACTTAAAAAAGAAGACAAATTTAAATAAAAGCTGCTAACAAAAAAAAGAGAGTGCTCTCCTTCTGGGAAAGTTGCAAGCTAAATGCTAAAGCTAACTGAGAAACAGCAAACGACACTACAGACCTTAGCCTTGGGCCTAGCATGGAGTCCACAGTGAGTCGTGATATCATTTCTACTAAATACGCAACTGGATGCAGTTTTCAGGTAAATATTATTTCCATTTGGTAAAAGCACAATGTGTGAATCAGGTGTTAAATAATAATTTAACAGTGACCACCACCCTGTCGCACCGACTTCCACCATCATCAAGAGTTAAAACACACATCTGCGCATCCCCATCTACAGCCATGGACCCTCTCCGGTTTGCAGACCTCTCCAGCAGGTATACAGACAACGCCATTGCACTCACGATGCACCCTGCTGTCACACACCGAGAGAGAAACAGCACCTGTGTGAGAATGCTGTTTATTGATAGCAGCTCAGCATTTAACATCACTGTTCCTGCCAAGTTCTTCATGAAGCTCAAAGATCTGGAGCTTAACATCACCATGTGACCCCAAGTGGTGAGAATCGGTAAGTCGACCTCCTCCACACTGACCCTGAACACAGGGCTGTCACAGGGATGTGAACTCAGCCTCCTCCTGACTGCGCTGCCAAACACAGCTCCAACACCAACAAGTCTGCTGATGACACAACCGCCCTGGGCCTCATCGCATACGGAGAGGAGAAGTGTTGCCAAAGCTCACGAGACAAATAAGCAACCGCAGCTTCAAAAACAAGCCCAGTATTAATACAGCCTGCTTGGTATTCCTCTCATATTCCTCGTGTGTGTGTGTGTGTGTGTGTGTGTGCTGCTTGCTGCAGGAGGTCTGCGCGATGAGCTCGAATCTCCGCTTCACAGAACCTGCACATAGCTTTACTTTGATCACCGACCACTTGACACCTATCCAGTCTTTAGCTTGTTCATCCTTTTCCCAGGCTCTGATGAACTTTTTGCCGTACTTGGACCACTTTACTGGAGGTATTGTTTGTGGAAATGTACATATATCTATCTATGTCTACTACACTCACTCTCATCGCTTGGAATTACAACATGATTTTTCTCCAATGGGGGGGTGAGAGAGGTCCACGTGGGGATTTGTGGGAGTGCGAGTTACACTACAGCACTGATATTATTGTGAGGCTGTGAGCAGAGAGTGTTGATCGATGCATTGTGGAAAATAGTGAACATAAATGTACAAAAACAAAGTCACTTGTCAGATTTTCCTAACAAGAAACCATATTTCTAAAACAACCCCAAAAACCCAGCAACCTGCATCCCTTGATTTTTTTAAGCATCTTCCCAAAAAAAGAAGCTCAAAGTCACATATTGTAAGCAGACTTGGCAACTCTGGAGAGGAGCTCAGAGGCATGTCACAGTGGGTCCATGACAATTGGCTCTTTCTTAACTTCAGCAAAACAGAGGAAATGACGGCGGATTACAGGAAGTCCCAGAGCGGAGTACATGCACTCATACACGGCTGTGGAAAGAGTCAGGAACTTTCTGATGTAAACACGTAGCCATGGTATCTTTGTCATTTGTGTCCAAATATGTAATTATAAGAAAACTAGTACTGAAACTATGCTAAACGCTAGCTACCTAGCTACAACACCTAACTCAGCTGACTCTATTGAATGTTGGCTAGCTAGAATTAGCCCTTAGCTTATCCTACTCCTGTTCCTGTTCCCTACACGTAGCAGTATAACACTGTTTATTTACGGTGTTGTGGTTTATTAACATATCAGTGGTGCTTACACACTGTATTTTATAATGCATAAGAAGGATTTTATTTTATTTTGATTATATCTATTGCAGTATGTGGTATTTAGAAATGTGTGTATAACATGCACTTGCTAATCCCCTCACAGTAATCTGTATGTAAACCATCATCTCCCTGCGTATCTCCTGGCTCCTGTGTTTGCATCCTGGCTGGAAGGTGAGCAATAAATTCACAAATCTCTTTTCAGGACCACTGAGCAGATCTTCAGTTCTCTCCTTATGGATATGATGTTTCTCTAAATAGTCATTAATCAGTGAATGTTTGCAGCTCCTGTAATAGTCGTGTTTGAGTCCCTCAGCTGTCCTCAGTGTGAAAAGACGGATCTCAGCATCATAAAGCTGCTGCTGGAAAGGAGTCAAATACGCAGAAGATGCTGGAAAAGCAGAGAAGGTGCAGGACCTGGAGGATTTTACCGAAGAACAGAGTGCAGTTTAACTGCTCAGGACAAACAAGAGCCTCATGAACAACTTTCACAAAACATAAACACAGTCTCTGATCATCAGGAAACACACACAGTGTTAATAATCGAGCGCATGGAAACTTCTGAACTGGTTCATTTGTGTAAATTCAGTTATTATTGTGTCCTGTGGACTAGATGCAAACACCTGCTGGGTAAAATCGCTTATTCAGGGCAGAACTACATAAAAAACCCAATGCAATTTTTAAGATCCTCTTATTTTAAAAAAAAATCATTAACATTTTGCAGATTGTGCAGGTCGTGTGGAAACTTATGACCACAACTATAAATATGCACCTAACTGCACATAACATAATAATCATGTCTGTATAAATCTGTCTTTTTTTAACTTGTCTCTTTTAATAAAACCTGAATTCTGTGTTTAAAGTTGACCCTGAAATGAAAAGTTGCTTTTTCTATTTAATGTTAATGTTGACTCTTTCTTTTTTTTTTTTTAAATTTGCTTCTTTTTATTTAAAGTTGACTTTTTTAGATGCCTTGCCCTCCATGCCACCGTAGAGGTAGTCCCATAGCTATGTTAATATAGTGAACGTCATTATTTTGTGACTCAATACGTGTTTTTGTGGGCGACTTTGTGCCCGTTTTCTGGGTGTGTATGTCAAATTAGAGTAAAAGAGGTAGAAGGAAGAGCTCTTCTATTCAGTCATTCTCACTATTCCAGGAAATAAGCAGTAGGAGGAACATGGGAAAACCCCAAAAATTGCTTCCTCCTCTTAAGGGAAATGTTTATCTTGATGACATTTGACCACATGCTATTACTGTGTCACAGCAGGAATATAAAGTATTTTGTCTTATATTTACATAATGCTAATGTGATGTCAGCTCATGTCCTAACAGTCAAAATGATAGGGGGCACAGGACACTGGCAATGCAGCACGAAACCTAAAAATAAACAAGGCAATTGTTTTGTGATTATTTTTGTCATGTTGATTATCATTATTATGCTCATTATTCTCTTTTTCCCTGTCACTAGTTGTATGCAGAAAGACTCATTCTGTGGACGCCAAAGCATAGAAACCACCGATTATTGTTAGTTTCTTACTACATGTAGCTACTAGGTTAAAAAATTACACACTTACTTGTGGACTATATGTAAACATCTGTTATGTGAAATAGCTTATTCAGGGCAGAACTAAATAAAAAACAAAATGCAATTTTTATGATCCCTCTTTTTACATATAAAAAAGTCGAACACACAAAAAGTCAAACACACCAACTTACAACAGTCACCACTTCAAATCCTTTCAGCGCCAACATTCTGTGCATGTGAAGTATTTCATCAGTGCTGTGGATCTGGAGCTCGAAACTCACTGCGTGGAGACGTGAGGTGGCAGTGCTCCGTGCAGACCCCGGGTCATGGGATGTCTTTTTTAGTGTATGTGTGTGTTTTCAATCAATTGACAATGAGATAGATAAAAAAAAAATCCAACTATCTGACATCACATCTATATGTGCTTGTTATCAGTGCTGTAGGTAAGATGGAGGTGTACTGTGACTAATTTCATCAGGAATTATGAGTGAGTTGTCAGAGAGAAGAAGGCTTTGAGACCACAGGAAAGTCGATTACTTTCGTTGAAAATGACATCAAATTCACAAATCACATGTCAGTAATACAGATATATCATGTATTATTCATTATATAAGAAACATATATGCATGTCTGTTATTCATTTACTTAACAGTTTATTAAAATGACATCAACCCACTTTATTTTATTTTATTGGCCTGAATAGTTTAGTGGTTAGTGTACTGGATTCAGACTGATGGGTACGGGAACATTTTCTATTCTGCTTGAGATAACAGTTGAATTATTAGCAGAATATTAAGCTGAATGTAAATGCAGCCACAAATTTTGGGTAATAAGTTCTGACATTTCATCCCAAAGATGGCTGTGTGCAGTGCAGTCAAGTGACCAAACTACACCAAACTCAGTAAATGGACCTCGTGTTGCTGTGCTGAAACAGGAACGAGCCTTCCCCAAACTGTTGCAATGAAATCAGAAGCACATGATTCTTTACCATGTCACTGTATCATAAATTAACAGAAATGTCCACACACACTATGTAGCATAGCTTACTGGTCATGCTAGCAGGGAGGCTGGCCATTACCCGTCCGTTAACATAAATAGCTACAGGGGTATACTGTATGTTTGAAAATGTTTTGGACCCTTAGGAATGACCAAATAACAGAGCATATTACCCCTGTGTTAGTTTCACTTCACTGGTTACCTGTTAAATTCAGAGTTGATTTTAAGGTTTTAGTTTTTGTATTTAAAGCACTTCATGGTCTTGTCCCTAATTACATTTCAGATCTTCTCCATTTCTATTCTCCTGTGAGAATGCTTAGATCATCTTCTCAGAAGTTATTGATTGTCCCAAAATCTAGTTTAAAATCTAAACGGAACAGGGCCTTTTCAGTTCTGGGTCCTGCGCTCTGGAGCTCTCTGCCTTTATCCATCAGATCATCCCCTACATTATCTTTTAAATCAGCTCTTAAAACATATCTTTTTTCTCAGGCTTTTGCTTAACTTGAAAACACTTTTTGTTTTGATTCTCTTTGTTTCTTTTGTTTGGTGATGTTTTGCATTACTTATTGTATTATTTAATGATTTTAAATTTTATATGTTTTAATGCATTTGTTAGTTGATATTTCTGATGTTTTGGTCAGCACTCGTTGCTTTTAAGGTGCTATATAAATAAACTTGACCTTGACCTTGACCTACATGGGTTTCTGCACTAATTGCAGCAGCAACGCAGACCCACGCCATGCTCCCTCCACCATGTCTTCTGAAATTTGTTTGATCAGGACCTGGTTCACTTGCCATAAAAACAGTTTAGGCAGCATGGGTTTGTCTATCGCTAAGACTTGGATGAAGATTAGACTTATATTATGAGTAATGCATTAAACTCAGGTAGGTTTTAAAGGATCACAGACTTTTTCTTGCACTTGGGATGTTGGGTGTCATGTTAGTTCAAGTAATGGATGTAGCACAGAACTACATTTCCCATCAGCCCCAGCACATCACATGACCTGGTCACATGCCTCACTGAGTACTCACACCTGTTTCCTGTTTTGTACCTTTGCCTCCCTGCCCCACAGGGGAGGTTGCTCTGCCTCTTGGCTCTGCTGATTTTATATTTGATTAACTTTAAGAATAGTGAAAAAAAATAGTAACTGCTGCATGTGCAAACGTTTAGTCACCCAGCTGTAAAGTCTCAGAACTTAATTAACTCTTTAGACAGGTCAAGGATTGTCATTAGGTATAAGAATTCCAGCGTGTAGTAAATTCTCGGACTCCTCAGACTTTGTGCTAACAGTCAGCCATGAACTCCTCTAAGCAGCTGACTGAGGATCTGAAAATGAAGCTAACTGATGCCCACAAAGCAGATGATTCTATAAAAAGTTATTAACGAGTTTCCAGTTCACAATATCCACTGTCTGAAATGTGATTTAGAGGAACTGTGAAGTCAAGGCAAGATCAGGAAGACCAATAAAACTCTCAGCAATAACTGCCCATATGTTGAAAGGCAAAGCAAAATCCCCAAATGACTCTGCGGACCTGCAGGAAGGTTTAACGCAACACAGGAGTGGTGGAAGCATTGCATGCACAAACATGATCTGCACGCAAGCGCCATCAGAAGGAAACCTTACCTGAGACCTCAATTACAAATCACAAAAGTACATTTCTGATGTACACAAAGCAATATCTGTATAGGTCAGAGGCATTTTGGAAACACATGCTGTGAACTGCTGAATTAAAAATGGAGCTCTGTGGCCACAGTCACCAAAGACATGCTGGAGAAAAAAAGGCAGCTTGCCAACTGTGTTTTGTGGTTTGTGTGGCAGCGAGTGGCACAGAAAACACTGCACAGGTAGAAGGAAGAATAAATCAGCAGATTCTGGAAGCAGGTGTGACACAGTCAGTCAAGAAACTGAAGCTGAAATCAGATCGGCTTCTACAAAAGAAGGCATGCACTATCTGGCCAAAAGTATACACACCCATATGGGCTTGTTGATGCTCTCATTCCAAACCCATGGGCATTAGCATGGTGTTGGTCCCCACTTTGCTGCTATAATAAGCTCCACTCTTCTGGGAAGGCTTTCCACTAGATTTTGGAGTTTCAAAATAAGGATTTGTGTTCATTCAATCATGAGAGCATTAGTGAGGTCAGGCGCTGATGTCCGGTGAGAAGCCCTGGTGCACAGTCAGTGTTCCATTTCATCACAAAGGTGTTCAGTGGGGTTGAGGTCAGGGCTCTGTGCAGGCCGAAACCGTGTCTTTAGGGACTTCGCTTTGTGTACAGGGGGATTGTCATGCTGGAACTTCAAGAAATGCAATCTGAAGCTTTTGGCCCTCACCGTCCCCCGACTTGAATAATATATGCATAGATCTTAAATGTGCTCTGCATGCAAGATGGCCCCAGAATATTTCAGAACTAGAAATGTTCTGCAAGGAAGAGTGGGTAGAAATTCCTAGAGCAAGGATAGAAAGACTCCTAGCTGGCTACAAAAAGCATTTGCAAGCTGTGATTGACTGCATTTGAAGCTAAGTATTGATTTAGTAGGGTGTCCAAATTTTTGCATATAAAACAATAAATTTTTTATTTTTTCTATTTTTTAAGCTCATCAAATGTAAAGTAATTGTGCATTAATGTTTGCAGAGAAAAAACATAAAAGAAGTTGTTTACTTTAAAAAGCAACAAAATATGTAATTTGGACAGGGGTGCCAAAACTTTTGCATACAACTGTATACTGTATTACATACATTTATAAACCCTTTACCACTGGAGAACGTGTACTGCATATATGGCCTCGGTGGCGGCTGGAACGTACACACACTCACATTATCTACAGTATGTATCATAAATGATTATATTAATGCGCTCTTTCTAATAAGTTATTGTTTCTATAGTAACCGCTCATTCACAGGGACGTGTACGGTGGATGCTCCACATAATCTTAGACAAATAATAAACAAAGACAATTAAATTCACTGTACCAAGGCTGCTAAAAGGGCATCTTTTTGCTCCATGACTTTTGGATTCAAATCAGATTTTCGTCTCTCCTCATAAGCATGAGCATCAAACCACTTCTCTAAAATCAGGTCTAGACTTTCACGAACAAGAATTACACAACACTAGCTGATTTTTAAAGAATAAATAATTAGCTTTAACCTAACATGTGTTCTTATGCACATTTAATAACTTCCCTTGTTGCAGATGTTCCTAAGAGTTTATATTATCGTATGAAATACGCTATCTATGGCAACTGACACTGAATCTATGAAATAAAAACCAAAGCTAAAAAAATGACAGATTAATTCAATTCAATTTTATTTGTATAGTGTTTTTAACAATAGACATCGTCACAAAGCAGCTTTACAGAAATAAATACATTCAGGATATAAATTCTAAACTTATAAACTTATAAATTTCCCCTAATGAGGGAGCCAGAGGTGATGGTGGTGAGGAAAAACTCCCTGAGACGACATGAGGAAGGAACCTTGAGAGGAACCAGACTCAAAAGGGAACTCATCTTCATCTGGGTGCAACGGATAGTGAGATTATAAATCATTCCCTTCTATAACTGTGTACTACATGGACAAATAGTACAGCTGTGCAACCAGGAAATTCATTATAGTTTACACATGAAGTCTGTTTTGTTGAAGTTATCAGCTGTTCACTGATGGAGACCTGAGTACAAAACTGTTCATATGAATTGCAGTCCTAAAGCCATCTTCATGGTTTCTAAGTGGAACCATGCTCAGTAACCTCGTAACTTTAGGCCGTCCTCAACAGCAGCGAGTGATTTCCAAGTGATGAGACTCCAGCCAGAAGTAGGGCATCAGGCTGGGTCAGGCAGGTCCGGAGAGCAGCAGGGGTCAGGATCACTGGTTCTAAACAGATTACTTCTGTTCATAAAATATCCTGCACAGTGCTTCAGCGGTCAAAAGCACACAGTAGCCACTGGACGTATCAGTATGCATGTGATAAGCCACCTGCAGCATCATGTAGATTTATATGTATGAGAGGAAGCTGTGCTGTGTTTTTGTCCTGTGCACAGGGGATGAGAGGAGGCTCTTTAAAAAGGGAAACAATCTTAGGATCATCCTGGATCTTCAGTTTTTCAGTATAGTTTCCACCACTGCTTCTTTAGTGGGATAAAAAATGAGTACCAAGGAATTTCTCTGTCCTAGTGGTGGGTCGTGTAGGGGTCAGTGCATCGGTTCTCTCAATAGTGCTAACACCAGCCATGACACCATCTTCAACATTGTTAGGGAATCCACATTTATAAAAAAAAATAATCACAAATTTCCTCAATTTGCTCATGAAAATCTTCATTCTCTCTCTGCAAATGTGTTTAAGTCTCATTAGCTGTGAATAAGGCACTGGGACGTGAAGAGCTGTACTGCAAGAAGTAATGAGACTGTCACTTTATAACGGATGGCAGTTTTCAAGGTGAAATCTATGTAGAAAAACATTATGTTCAGTCCACGGTGAGCAATGCTCCACGTCTATTCCAGGGCTAGGAGAAATGTGGAGAAAGAGGAAATAAAAGGCTGAAGCGGGAGAAGTGCGTGTACGTGTCCTGTGAACGTGTCAATGTTTGCTTGATGAATCCAACAAAAAGGTTCTGTTTTAGAGCGCATACTAATGTGTCTTACTTGGAAGTAAAAGTTGGAGGAGTTGAAGCTGAAGCAGGTAAGTGTTAGCACAAGCTCTGATGTTCTTCAGAGTATTTCAGTGGGTTTCCAGTTCTGCATCCAGAAAGCTTTCAGAGCTCTCAATCCTCATTAGGGATGTCTGTGTACAGGGTTTCGCTGTCCATGGAAAAAAAGTCAAGGGCTAGAGAGATGTTACTGGTGGAATAGTGGAACAGGATGAAGAGGTCAGGAAGATCTTTATGACCTGCTCATCTGGGCAAACATCTTTTGCTGTTGCAGATTGAGGAGAGCATGATGTTGCTGCACACACACACACACACACACACACACACACACACACAGGGCAGGAGAAGAAAACAGATACAAGGCACTACTAATAGTCACAGCACTATAATATGAAACAGCACAAGGCTGAAAAAGACAGTTTTTTGGCTGAAAGACATAGTTTCAGGTTTAAGAAAACAAAAAAAAAAGAATTATTTTGTAAGATTAAATCATTCATCAAATGAAAATGATAATTCTATATGCCATTTAAAAGCAACAGTGAACCACAGTATTTATTTTTTAATAAAATTCCTTAAAATTAGCAAATTTATCCGCCAGTAGAATACAACTCAAGCTTGAAATGAGTAAAAATGTCTATAAATAGGTTTAATAATCTCATATTTGGTTTATTATAATCTTACAATTTGAAATACTACATAACTCTACATTATTCGTGATATTATCGCTGGCTAAGATGGCATGTATTTGCAGTGAATGACGGCTCTGTAGGAATGCAGAAGGATGGGTTGTGGAACGCTGAGTGTCTTTAGCTCTCATAACGAATACACAAGTGCACTTCTGTGCTGTCTTTGTGTTGTACTGCAAAAATGACGTTTTAGCAAGTGAAAATATCTTGAATACATCTTATGACATTATTTTAAACCAAATAAAATTATTCAGCCTGAGTTTAGATGCTTTTAGTCACTGCAAGCTTTAAAGTTTCTTATTTTATTGGCAGATAATTAAGCTTCTTTCTAGAAATAAATGCTTAAAATTAGAAAATAGAATTCTGCCTATAGACAAAGATTATTTCAAATATAATAAATGTGCTTAGATTCCTGATATTTTCACTTGTTTTCACTTTGCCTTGCAAGATGCCTTTTTTGTGGAAGTGATGTTTTCAGCCCAGTGTAGCGTGTTGTAGATGATGGTGCATATAGTCAACCATATTAACAGTTTTTTAAAAAAGTTTTTATTTCATTTTATTAGTATTTTTATTAATGCTGGCATTCCTGGCCTGCTTGGAGCGTCTCCACTTTTATGCCAAAGGGTTCTCAATTCTTCAGTGATCCATGGATTTACATTGTTGTGTGTAACAACCATTTCAGTGGGAATGCAGACCTCTTCACAAAAGAGTCAGTTCACTGATGTTATCAGAAACATCCCAGTCTGTGATTAAATTACAGGCTGAACAACCAGATCGAACTTTGTTGACTACTCAGAATATATTTCTGTTATGCTAAACCCAGCCTACAGACCACTACGGTTTGAATCGGAGACAGTAGCGCTAAGCACTGACACACACCAGGGCTGCATGCTCAGCTATACTGCTGTTCACACTGATGACGCATGACTGCACTGCAAACTGAATTTCACACTGCATTATCGAGTTTGCAGAAGATATTCATCAGCAGCAATCATGAGACAGCACACAGAGCAGCTACTGGACTGGCGTCAGCTCAACAATCTGTCTCTTAATGTTGATAAGACAAAGGAAATGAATGTGGACTTTATGAAGTCCAGTGTGCACCACTCACCTCTGCTCATCCATGGCTCTCCTATAGAGGCAGTGTTGAACCACATGTTTCTCAGAGTGCACATGCCTAATGACCTAGCATGATCTCATAACACGATGTCCCGAACCAGTGTGTCTCTTCTCCAGCTGCATCACTGTCTGGTACGGGAACTGCAGTGCATCAGACTGCAAGTCCCTGCAGCGGGCAGTGAGGAACATCATGGAGTCCCTCTGCCTCTGATACATCCATCACAAACGACCCCTCCCATAAGCTCTTCATCTCTATGCCATCTGACAGAAGATACCAAAGTGTCCAGAACAGCTTCTTCTCCATAAGCTCAATGATAAACTGCCCCTCAGCCACCTCCATCAAAATTAATGGGCAAAAACTCCACCAGGCACTAGCCATGCAAATCTCTCGGCACCCCGTCTCCATATCTTGGTCTTTTTCTTGCACCATACCACATTCAAAGGTACATGCTCAGGAATGCCATTACGCACGGCCCACCTACACCAGTACAACCTGTCATGTAGGTGCAGCACAATAGTCACTTTATTCCTAACATTCATGGAATTTTATGCTGCTGGCTCTGGTGATAAGTGTTTACTCATCACACACCACTTATTTTGCTAAAGTATATACTGTATGTTCACACTGTTACAATAACTACAACTGTATTTACTGTATTGTCCTCACTGTCCATATTCTCACACACCGTCTGTTTATTGTTACTGCTACTTTTTTTTTCTAATTTTGCACTACGTGTTATCAGGCCATGGACGATGCTATTCCACTCGACCTTAAACTTGTTTTGCTGATTTCATTTTCTTCGTGCATGAAATGAGCCATACTGTGAAATTTACTGAAATGTTTCGTTTTCTTTGTTTGTTTGTTTGTTTTCTATTTCTCGAAAGAGATAAAATCAGATTTGTATTTTAACCACCTTGTTTTTGCATCAGGGTCAAAGGAAACAGCTGTGAAAAGTCAAAAGTCAAAAAGAAAGAAGAACATATAGAGGGTATCATTTCCTCATAAAAAAAAGCTCAATAATCAAAAGGTGTCAAGAAATCTTTCCAACACTGGGCTGTATATAGAGTTTGCAACATGAAAAATCAAAAGATTAATACGATGATACTGTATAGGAATCAGAATATATTGTATTCTTGTATATGGCTAGAATGATAATAAAGCTGTAGTCTAATCTAAGTCTAGGCGCTCTCTAAGCTCTTCCACTGCGCAGGTCCTAACTGTAGCACAACACGATCTGAGTGTCCTAGAGCTGCTCCAGGTGTAGCAATGATCCAGAGATTTCCCTAGTCACTCGCTGGACAGGAAATCAGCTGTTAATAATTTAACACTTCCTTGGAGAAGTTTATGTGCTTAAAATCATCTAGAATAAAGGCTGGAGAGTTAGGGTGCTTATTGTCCAGCTGTGTAACGTGGTCAGTGAGCAGATGGTGTGCAGCCAGCGCATTAGCTTGTGGAGGAACTTACACACCAGCCAAAATGGCAGAATAGAGAGAGGTGGTTTACAGTTGATGGCAAGTTGTTCCAGGCAAAGGCGATGGTATAATTCTTATTTCCAGCCAGTAAAAGTTGACCAGAAAGAAATGACCCAGGCCCCGACTCCTGAAGCATGCAAGTGACTCGATACACTTCCCTCTCTTTCTCGCTCTGCATCTTTCCTTTGGTTAGAAATGCATGTTTGTGTTTGCTAGTTGCATTTTCATAAGGAACTTGTGTAGTTTTATGTTGTGTATGGACAACCGTTGATCGCGTGTGTATTATCCATATGTATTTTATAGTAAACACAAAGTAAGAGCATAAAGGTAACAAACTAGTGAGCAGAGATTACTTGTGTCTGCCCTGGTCAGCGCCATCGTGGTAAAATCAGCTATATCAAGAAATTTACTGAAGTGTTTTGTTTTTCTTTCTTTCAACAGCCGTGAAAAGTCAGATGGGTAAAAAAGAAAGCAGAACATATAAAACATGGCATTTCCTCATAGAAAAAAGCTCAGTAATCAAAAACGTTTAGTTTTTCTCACACTGGGCTGTACTCAGAGCACGCGACTTTAAGTCTGTGATTTAAGTCCAAAGTTATGTCAATATTTGCAAGGAGAAAGTTACGTGCATTCAGAGATGGGTAAAGCAGCTGGTTAAGGTTCTGGGCTGCGTGTAAATCACCTGCGTGTAGTTCTCTACTCTACTCAGATGTTTCTTGAGTACGGGTGTCAGAGATGAGATTATTTAATAATGTCTGACAGGCTGCAGTGCACGGTTAAAGTCACAGAGATCACACTTTTCCCTCATTCTGATGTTTGATGTGAACATTAACTGAAGATCTTGACGTGTATCTGCATGATTTATGCATTATGCCGCTGCCACATGATTGGCTGATTAGAAAACTGCATAAATGAGCAGATGTACAGATGTTCCTAATAAAGCGGGCGGTGAGTGTATAAGCATAAACTAAGAGACTAGAAAACAATGTGTTAATGTTATTTTTAGTCTATTCAGATATAATGAACGAGAGGTGAATTGGTTCCCAAAATATATATTTTTCCACAAAATAACATCTAAACTATGTTTTTGATAGCTTTTCATTACAGTTCCTTTAATAATCTTTTTTTTTTCTATTTTACAGAAAGCCTCAACTCTCGACTAAAGTTTTCTGACCTTTGTAGTAAAAGTGAGAAAAGTGTGGTGAAAAGAGCAGAAAATTCTGAAGTGAAATGTAAAGGTGATCTGCTGCTGTAACAGGATGTGGGGTATGAGGACTGCTGGTTTGTTACTTTTCATGCATGATGAGTGACATTGTGTGGTTTCCTTTCAAAAGTTTGAAGTTACAAATAGCAGCTGAAATAGACTAGTCCACCTGTGGGAGTTTGGGGTTGTTAGGCTGTTAGGCTTCACCGCTTTTTCTGAGGGTGATGCGTTGCTGAATTCACACTCGCCAAAAACAGGCAGATTTAAGTATGAAGAAAGAAATGTCAGCTCCAAACCACATAGAGGCTATACACTAGTGCACGTTAATCAGTGGAGTCCACAAGACTACTTCCTTTAAATAAACTGTTTGCACTGGAAATGATTATGTTAATCGTTAGCACCCCATGCAGTGCTGCTGTCACACTGAAATAAAGAGAGAATTCAATAAATAGATAGTATTTTATAGCAGTTAGCTGCTATTGTTCAACAGCTAACTATTGGATCATTAGGGTAATTTAATATCTTGTGAAAATATAATTGAGTGCATTTAGAGCTTATTTTAAAGTTCTGTAGAATCACATTGTGGCTTAAAACTGTAAGGAGAAAGAGGTAGAAGCTGTACTTTAATTTACTGTACGGTAATTTAGTTAGATCGTCACTAACACATCTGTGCTGGCACTTCTCACTGTTTCTCTTTTTTGTATTTTATTTTTTTTTTTTTTGCATTTACTTTATCTGTTTTTGTTTTTATGATGAAGTGTAAAGTGAACATGATTGTACCAGGAAATCAGGTTCTCTGGCTGTAGACTCAGTGATCAGGTTGGTGGATTTCAGATGCTGGATTGCAGGTTGGTTTTTTTGGCTTGTGTGTTGTTCTCTGCTTTGCAGCAGCACAACACATAAAATCATGCAGATGCAGGTGAAGAGCTTCAGTTAATGTTCACATCAAACATCAGAAAGAAGAAGAAGTGTGATCTCTGTAACTTTAACCATGGCGTGGGTGTTGGTGCCAGATGGGCTGGTTTGAGTTTTTCAGAAATTGCTGATCTTCTGGGATTTTCACCCACAACAGTCTCTAGAGTTTACACAGAATGGTGCGAAAAAAAAAAAAACCACCAAGTGAGGGACAGTTCTGTGGGTGGAGACGCCTTGCTGATGAGAGAGCTCAGAGGAAAATGGTCAGATTGGTCTGAGCTGCCAGGAAGTCTATAGTAACTCAAATAATCACTCTTTCCAACCGTGGTGAGCAGAAAAGCATCTCAGAACACACAACACATCGAACCTTGAGGTGGACGATGAATTACAACAGCACAAGAGCACATCAGGTTCCTCTCCTGTCAGCCAGGAACAGGCACCTGAGGCTCTCATGGGCACAGACTCACTCAGACTGAACAGATGAAGATGGGAGAAAGACCAGGAGATTTTTTTTTTCTTTTTCTAATCTTCTACCATTCAGTGTGGGTGAATCTGTGCTCATGATCGCTTTGAAAATCATATTTTGATCCCTGTTTTATTGTAGAGTCTAACCATTCAGTGAACATAATAGATCATGCGATGATGCAGAAGTCATGTGTGAGAACACGTGGGTGGAAACCAACCAACAATCATGACTAAGCTTATAATAATAGTCATGCGAGACGATGTTTTCTAAGCCACAGAAACTCCGCAGAAGTGTTTCTTCTAAACTGTAGGTAACCTTCCTTTAAACAATCCCAAACCATCCTTTTAATGTTATTTTCATTTCCATTACATTTTTTTTTAATCTGAAGGTTAACCGACTTCAGCATTAACTTTTTATCCATCCTATTTTTTAAAATAACATAAAACATGAATTCTTGCACTTGAAACAAAATGAAGAATTAGATAAATTCTTGGTTTGTCTTTAAAATAAAGAGGTTTATGGAGAGTCATGAAGGTATTTTAGAGTTGTTGGGAAACTTAGGTTTCTGTCAGTTATGGCTTTTTTGTGATGATAAAATTTTGTGATGTTTTAAAATTTTCTATCAACTTTTAAATGTGCCTCTTGGTTTATGAATAATTTGGGGCTTTCCATTTTAGAAGAGCATTCAAATAATTTATTGTTCATCTTACTCACTCAGGGTTTCACCTTCTTTGTTAGTTTTATAGTTGAGGGTAATGGTTTACATCACCCGTGCTTTTAGAAAAAGGAGGTTTATGTGGCCTACACCACAAGTGTGTTTCTTTGTGTTGTGTGTTTCTTCTTAAAAAAAAAAAAAAAACATAAATAAATATGAACTCTCTGCCCCCGGAAATCGCTAGAAAACCCCCCAGAGGCAGAAATACCACCCCAGTCAGCTGTGAATTCCGACTCCGTTCTACATCACTTTATTTTATACTTGGTCTCAACTACAGACTATTTTTTTAATCCTGTCATGCAGATATTATTTTGGTTTGTATCTTCCCACACTGTTTTCTAAGAAATTTAGTTGCCTTAATTTCCTAAAATATAAACAACCCACTAGCCAAATGTCACAGCACTGACTAGGCAGTTACTCAGGACTGCCATATGGTAATGAACGAGTTAATGAACATGGTCTTTGTCCTCCATTCTCACACTCTTCATGTTCACATCCAAATTACATGAAAGTAAAAACCTCCTGCTTGAGCGGCTTTTTTGTTGCCTCCTGCAGGATCCCAGTCACAATGGAGACAATTTATTTTCAAGCCGATTCCCTTTCTTTCTTTCTTTGTAAAAAAAAACAAAAAAAAACACCACCAACAACAGAATGCCTCATTCATATCTGTAAGTATATCAGTCATGTCTGTAGGTATTCATCTTGAGTGAAACTGTTACGTATTCTAAGCTGGTTTCTGTCTCGTACCCAGCTTTAGATGGAGGTCAGAGATAATAGAAAAGTTCTCTACAGTGTTGGTACACATTCTTTCAGATATTATATTTTAATATGATAAAGTTTTATTATGTAATTTAACATGGACCATTGTTGTGAGGACGTGGGCCTTGTTTTCCCGGGACAAAGCAAATAGTTCTTATATTTTGAGCCACAGATTTATAAATCAGAGATTAAAGGAGGCACAGCTGGCCAATTACTGCAATATATCACTACATCTTTTATCTAAAACTGCGTTGTGATACTGTAGAAGTGGTATGCTGCTTTTTTGTTATTGCTTTACCAATATGTTTTAGGGGATAGTGGTGTTTGCTGCTTCATTGTCATGGTAGTGCCCAAAAACTACATTTCCCATCAGCCCCAGCATGTCACATGTCTTACATGTCCTACCTGTCACCTGTGTCTCGCTGCACCCTGATTTAGCACCCCTTATCAGTTCTAGTTTGGAAGCACGTCTTTGTCGGGCTTTTGTTGATGTGTTTGCGTGTTGCTGGTTCTTCCATAGTCTCACTCATAGCCTTTGCCTCATGTCTCTTAGATTTTTGTTTTCACTGTTTTGTTGTTTATTAATAAACCTGCACTTGCGTCCACCGCCGCCGACTCCCCGCGCGTGACGCATTACTTCTCTATTTTAAGCAAATGTGGCTTTTTAAAGACAAATTCAAGACACAACACTTTCATACACTGCCACACCTCAGAAACAAAAAGTTTCCATAAAGTGTTTAGATGAACTCCGCTGTCATAATGTCATTTAAAACCTTCAAAATATTGTATTTTTTCCATATTGAATAATAAATTAATTGATGTAGCAGTTCAAAAAAAAAAAAGCTATAACAAATAAACATAAATAAGATCAGAGAGCAGTAAAAGGCACGAACTGTAATTTCTGAGCTACTTCCACAGGCAGATTTTTCTGTCTCTGGGTTGAAGGTTGTATCATACATTAGATTATTAAATGTATAGGCTATTCCACATGTAGCCTAAAATGTTATAAATTATTTGGCAGAACTGTGCATCAGTAGAAATAATGTAAAGCATCTACAGCTATTTAAGGTAACTATCAGCTATTCCTCGAAGACAGTTGGGATTTTTGTTATGAGTAAAATTTGTCTTTTTGTAATTTGATGAGTAAAATAAACGTTTTGACTCAAGCTCGCTGCTGTTACTTCTGTTTGCAGAACCTGCATCTGCTCTAACACTGGATCCTTTGATGGATAATATAATTTCGTTCAGCTCAGCTTCATATAATTGCATGTGGAACCTGATAGACGCTCTCGTGCCTGTCATGTGTTCAGCTCCGCACACTGCACTTCCACAAACTTCATATGCTAAAAATATCCAAAATATTATTTACATTTTACTTACATTTACTTTTCCTTTAAGTAACAGCAGCTAACCAAAAAATGCTCGGAGTGATTGGTGTTGGCTACAAATCACTTAGCAAAAGGCATTATGATGTGATTTCTCATGGAAAAGAAATAAAAAACACAAAATATAGGCCATATTATAATAAGTGATTTATTTATCAGTTATTACAAATTTAGCACTAAACTGATCTGAAATTGAACTACGCAGTTTTAATTTAAACTCTCAGATCATGCAAATATGATGAATGAAAATAACTGTGTGCGTCCACAAACAAATTATTCTTCTTCTCTGCTAAGGTCAAGTGTTTCCACCAACCACACGAAAATGCACGGCATCTCATGTGGGTATGAGATGGAGGAGGAGAGTTGATTTAAAGACATGGGCTCGGTTTCACTATTACTTTTATCATTAGCTTAAAATAGCTTTTAACATAGCTTTACATAACATTAACATAGCTTTTATTGACTTGGCCTCGCCATGTGGGAATCTCCAGTGCCATCTTAAGGACTGATCCATTACTCTATTAGCTCATTAGTTATTACACGGGCGAGGGAACAGATCAACATAGATACTGACTTCAGGAGCGGACTTTGTCCAAATGACACATTTAATTTCCAAAAAAAGTGGAAAAAGCTGTTTTTAATTCTGTGTTTCATTTTGAAGTGGAAACTTGGAGTTAAGTCATTTTCAACCTCCACAAGAAGAGCACTTCCCTATCGGTTGTTGAGAAGTCCGGTGGGTTTACTGTAACTCTGGGTTCAGTGTTCCTGTTGTGTTTTTTGGAACAGAATTATCCTGTTTATCCTATAGTGACACAAAAAACCTGGTATGTACGTAGGTAGGTACGTGAGTAGTGAGTGAGTATGTGCGTGAGTGAATACATAAATAAATAGATAAATAGATAAATAAATAAACTTAATATAAGTATAGATAAGGATCAATACTGGTTCTGCTTCATCAGCGCCGGATCTATTCCGGTTCTGACCCCTGATCAATCAGCACAGCGCATTTGCCCTTTATTAATGCTGTATTCATTTCTTATATATACACAATATCCCACATAAAGTCTTTTTGAAGCTTGATGAAGCCACTCTGAGTGGCAGAAAAAAATGTTTCTTTGATTTCTCCCACTTTTCTGCTTCTGATGGGTTACTGCGCAAAGCATGTGCACATCCCTTTGGTGGTCGCGTTCAGACTGAGATGTGTTGATGAAGAATTCCTCACACAGCATAAGTCCATCTTAAGCAATGCAGCATTTGACTAGTAATAGAACAATCCGCACAATGTTTCTGAAGTTATAAACTGTTCATTTTTACAAATCCAAATAACTATTATCAGATTAAAAACTTGATCATAACAGATTAGTTAAAATAAGTAAGACCAAGGAGGCATAAATTGTCCTATTACTGCATTGTAGTACATTTCAGACATTCAGAAAAACAAATGTTTTACAGTTGAATCATGAGCAGCATATGGCTGATACTTTTTGCCTTTTTTTTATTTTGTAGGAAGATCATCCACCCATCTGTCCATCCTTCCATCTGTCCAAACTGGCTTTGAGGTGTAATATATTTGCATCCTCATTGGATGAGACTCTTAATGATCTAAAATTACAAATTATGTAATGAATATGGTTGTGTGAAAAATCTGTGTGAAAATACGACTAGTCCATTTCTCAGAGTACCGCGAGTATCCAGCTGAAAGTTAAAGGCCATATTTCCAGTCACATTTGTACCCTTTTCAAACAAAAGTCCCAGCCAGCAGTTCAGGAAAATGTAAGTTCCATGTTATCAAGTGTGAAAGACCTTGTGTGCATTATGCTGTCTTGTTTTTCATCTTGCAGAAGTAGTGGACATGACA
This sequence comes from Pangasius djambal, assembly GCA_022985145.1. Classification (NCBI taxonomy): domain Eukaryota; kingdom Metazoa; phylum Chordata; class Actinopteri; order Siluriformes; family Pangasiidae; genus Pangasius; species Pangasius djambal. The sequence goes on along the minus strand of CM040988.1, from coordinate 196,420 downwards.
AGAGAATGAGAGAAGACTCAGAGCAGTTATTGTCCGACAGGGCAGGCTCTGTCTCTGGGACCTCCATATTTAAAAGGTTTACTGTTTGTATAAAACTCTTCTTCAAGTAGCTAGACGTCGCAGAGTTACCATCATCAATTTGTCTAAAGTCTGATTGAGTTACTGGTTGACAGTCTTCAGTGAAAGGATTCTTAAATTTGCACCAAATGCAATATTCATGGTCTGAACACATACATGTCACCTGACCAGACCTATATCCAGCTGATGGAGCAGCCAGGTTAGAGTCCATGTCATTTTGCACCTCCACACTTGAGGGACTCTGACTCCGATATCCATCCCCGACCACTACGTTGGACAATAGTCCCGTGTCTTCCCCCTCTAGAGAACCAGAAACTTCATGATGACTCAGTCCCAATCCACTGTCCTCTGTTCCCTCATTTTTACCGCTGCAGTGTATCTCATGTATGGAGAATTGTCTTGAGACTCTCCTACCACTTCCACTGACCTCAGTTTCTTTTAGACTTCCACAACCGCTGTCCACTTGTACATCTCCGATTTGTTCCTCCGTCTTTGCACTGCTGACTGACAGATGCAGCTGTTCTATGCTTACTCCACTGTCCAGGCTTCCTCTCCTCTCTTTGTCTTCCTCAGTCAATTCAATGCCCTCTTTTGTATCTGCGTTGATGATTACCCATCCCCTGTCCGTCACGGTCTCCACTTGGTCAGATTTGATAATCATGGGCTTCCATACATTTACAACAAGTTTCTGAGAGGAAAAGATACATAAGTTACATATTTAAGCAATATCGTGTGAGCAAGAGTGCTGTTGTCCTGAATATCTGCACGGCTGCGATTCGGCTGTAGGTAATCAAGCCATGCTGAGACTCAGTACAACAGCATGATTGTGAAATTAAATCAGGTAACTGACATTTCTGACACAATATGGCCAAATATTTTGTTTATTCTGTTCCAGAAATTAAAATAGTTCGATGAAGCCACAGCAGGTTAGAGCACAGCCTGACAGCCGGTAGTAAGTGTACTAACAGTTTCATTGCTAGAATTGAATTTTATGAGGCAAACACAGACAAGTGGGTGATACAAACAGTCAAATGTACCAGTGCTGTTACTAAATACACTATTTGGCCAAAAGTATGTGGACATCTGACCATCACACCCATATGAAGTTCTTCCCCAAACTGTTACCGCAAAGTCAGAAGCACACAGTTGTACAGAACGTCTCTGTGTGCTGTAGCTTTACAGTTTCCCTTCACTGGAACTCAGAGGCCCAAACCTGCTCCAGCATGACGACGCCCCTGTGCACAGAGCGAGCTCCATGAAGACATGGTGTGTGAAGGTTGGAGTGGAAGAACTCGAGTGTCCTGCACAGAGCCCTGACCTCAACCCCACTGAACACCTTTGGGATGAACTGGAACACCGACTGCACCCCAGACCTCCTCACCCAATATGGGGTGTGACAATGAGTACTTTTGGCCATATAGTGTATCAGCAGTCTTGGAACACTGCTGGTCCAATCAAGTTAGTGGACTGGAGCTAACTGTTGTATAACTATAAATGAAATCACACTTCCCACCAGAAAAATTACAGAAAATTTTCATTTTTCAACTAAAAGCACTGTGTAATTGCTGATACAAAAACCCCCTGTTTTCAGTGTTTCCCTATTAGTTAGACTTCTAAGAAATGTGAAGTGACTGTTTCACTGGTCATATGCATAAGCAGTGAACTTCAAATAGATGTTACTTGGTTCCTTTTCTGTTCACTGAAACTAGCTTGTTCTCTGCTTTTGGTTTTGGTGAAACCAGATGATAACAGAAATGACTCACCAATGCACTAGGCATTTTCTGAGGTCGTCTCAGGAAATAAATAAAGAGCATTAGAAAAGCTATAATGCCCAGCAGTCCCAGTAAAACGAGGCAAATAAACACTGTCGCATCTATAAAAAAGAGAAATACGGATAAACAAGATAAGTATTTACTGTAGCAAAATACATTTCAGCCATGCTCTGAGGATATATAAATATCAATGTACTGCTATTGAGATTACCTAATGGTAGCTTTATGCATTGCACAGAAGAGATGTTGCTAGCTGCAGTTGATCTACTCTCCACTTTCACAAGCACACAGTACACTTGCAATGACCGCAATGAGACGAATATCATCTCACCAACATCTTCAACGTCATCATCACTCTTTGTCAGTGTCTGAAAACACAGAGCACTCTTCAACAGGCATGAAGATGACAAACAGGTTAAATATTTCTTTATGGTGACTTTGAATGATCTAGGACCATTCTGCTAATTGCATATAATTAATGAGTAAATTTTAGTGACAATCGTACCTGGTTTTCCTGCCCATCTGGCCACAGATACACGGTGTACTGCACACCGTTGGTAAAGAGCTCATCAAGTATCTGTTTCCTGTCTATCTTGACTCGCATAGAGTCTGAGGTGGACGACAGAGTGAAGGTTGGGGCAAACAGCTGACCTAAGACACAAAGGTTTTGTATTCGAAACACTTAGAGTAACTCACTTAGTAGATAAAATGCCATTTCACTACCACAGCTGAAGAATAAGAAACAAATATAATACAAATCTCCACTGTTTAGAAAAGAGTTGTGAAACATGTATAGATTGTCACATGATTAAGTATATCAAACAGGGTAAAGCAGCTCAGATACTCACTGAGTCGAATATTAATATGCCGTCTAAGACTCCAAGCAGTGTTTTGAGGCGTGACTAATCCAACTCGCACTCTGAAATTTGAATCCTCTGGAAGATATCCAATATTACATATGGTGGTTTTAAGAAGACTACAGTGGGGAACATTTTCCCAGACTCCAGGAGAATCAAGATAACTAGTAGAAGAGAGAGACGGTGCATATATTGGGTTTTATACACACAAACATACACACACGCACACAAAGGGGTCCAAAGGTTCTGTGTTTCCCAATTGTTTTCAACATAAAGGTTTTCAACATAAAGGTTTTCAACTTGAGTGAAACGTAGAATCCTGAATAGTCAAGATGTTGCACATTTCCTTTCTTGTGTTTCAGAATTTTCAAAATTCTAAAACTTTGTGTTTTATTTCCAGTTTTAAATATTTTTTTTTTGAAAAATCCCAGATTTTCAAGGTGCTCTTAGACTTTTGAACCCCACTGTACAAATATATATATACACACACACACACACCATCCACTTCATTAGGAACACCTGTACACCTGCTCATTCATGCAGTTCTCTAATCATGTGACAGCAGCACAGTTCATAATATCATGCAGATGCAGGTCAAGACCTTCAGTTAATGTTCACATCAAACATCAGAGTGTGATCTGTGTGACTTTAACTGTGGCATGGATGTTGGTGCCAGATGGGCTGGTTCGAGTTTTTCAGAAACTGCTGATCTCCTGGGAATTTCACACACAACAGTCTCTAGAGTTTACAGATCACTGCATAAATGAGCAGGTGTGTGTGTGTGTGTATACATACATACATACACACTCCTGGTTACAAAAATGAGCCAAGCCCAAAATGGTAAAATATTAAGCTTTTAATGGTCTTAACAACAAATCATTTATGAAGCAGATAGATAAAGGAGCTCAGTTTGGGAGCTTTTCCCTCTGATTTCTGTAAATGTTTAAGTCTTGTGGCTCTTGATGAGCTGCATCAGGTGCAGCAGAAAACCAAATAATCACTCATCTTTTAATAAAAAAAACATCCCATAAGACATTTATGGAAAAGTTTGTACACCCAGACACGTGTTAGTTTGAATTTTACATCAAACATTTTAATCATTATGATGATTTTGTGTACAAGAAGACTGTAGAAGTGAATTTCCCTGTTTCTAGCTTTTCCCCAAACAGTTCATAGAACAAAAGTGAATAGTAAAAAGTAATATAATGTGTGTGTGTGTGTGTGTGTGTGTGTGTGTGTGTGTGTATACACATCTTACTTTGACAGCTGAACTTGATAGTGGTAATCCCCAGGATTTCCCTGAGGTGGGTCCCAGGTTAGAGTTGCATTCCCTTCCCATATGTGCACAGTAACATTTCCTGGTGTCATCCCCCCTGACAAACAGAGAAACCATTTAAATGTTGAGAAGCGATGTTGGAGTGGATTTTTTACAAAACTTCCCACAGCTTTTTTTTAAGTCATGGCTTCATACTAACCTTGTGCTGTATACATATCACATAGTATCACTTACATCACCGTGAATCATCAGTCGATTCCTCACACAATTTGTACACATTGTGGAAAAAAATGATAAAAACTCCACTCTTACTTACGGAAAATGTAGACTACATCACACACACTTAAGTTAACACACTTAATAACACACGTATGTCTAACACTCAGTTAAATTGGTATTTTATTTAACATATCTATTTAAATTGTAAGAAACATACTGGTTCTCTATGAGTAACATAATGAAGTTTTTAATTCACTTACCTGATACGCAAAGTGTCAAGTGGAGTAATATGACTAGAGTCGAAACCCAGGGGTTCCTGTCCATGGTTGTGTTCGTATCATATCAAGATACAAGTTCACAAAAAAAATGGTGGTAAAGTCTACAAGGCATCAAAGTGTTGTGCTGTTTCAGATACATCAGATTCACTGGGAACATGTGCCTTCAGTTCTTCTGTCTCTGACTGATCCTCTTTGAGGTCCGAACAATACGAATGTATGATTTAGTCAGAAAGGTACCGCCCCTTCTTATGCGTTTCCTCTCTCTCCTTTCCCTCTCGCCTACACTCTTATGCTGTTCCTGTTTTGCACTGCACTTCTGCAAGCACATTTTTTCCATTACTACATCTAGATTAGAGTGCACATGTAATAAAGTAAAGACACATAAAATTAAGTACAATTACCAAAAGGGTGCCAAGTTACTAAGAAACAGGACATTTTATATAACATTATTATTAGAGCCATAATGTTGAGCAAATGAGGGTTTTTTTTTTTCTATTTCTAATTAGATGTCAAACTTTACCCCACCAGACAAGCTAAGGCAGTATGGGTGATAAGCATGTATACAAAAAGATGTGAATAATTCAGGGAGATCTGTAGGGAGCTTATCATATTGAAATAATCTGAAACTTGACTCAGATAAAAGCATGGATGCTGGCAGGTGAGACTCAGCAGTTAGGGCTCTGGACTTCTGACTGCAATGTTGTGAGTTTCAGTCCGACCTGCTGCCACTGTGAGGCTCTTCAGCAAGCCGCTTAACCCTCATCTGCTCGGCTGGTCGCTTTGGATAAAAGTGTCTGCCAGATGAAGTTTAAAATATTAATAATGAAATGTAAATGTTAATTAATGAATGTTAGAAACGTATAGTGACAGTACAATACAATACAAAAAAATGCCATATTTACTCGCCTTGACAACAGCAAACTTTCTATTTATAGTCACAATCTGCTGCCATCTAGTGTTCAGGACAGCAATGATAGTGATAGTAATGCATAATTACGCTGTTTTCTATAACAGCATTTTCCAGTACCTTAAATATACTGCATATATTATATTTATATTTATATATTCAAATGTACTGTATATATTATATTTATATATTTAAATGTACTGTATATATTATATTTAGGGTCAGTGACGCATTTTTTTTGTGTCCAAATCCAATTTTCCATACTATAATTTTTAAAATACGTGGCATATGTCACACAAATCTACAATATGCCCTTTATGTAAATACATTTTCAGTGCATCAAATAAAATTTATGTCTCCTAAAATCTACAAACTTCAGGTGGTGCCACTGTCATATTTGCAGATTAAAAAAGGCTAACGTATTCAAATAAAGGCAGATGAAATAAATGTGCATTGATGTGACCCACGCTGTATTCTGCATAACTCCAACCGTTCACTATTACAATTTATGTAGCTAAACTTCATGGGAATAGTGTATGAACAGCCTTCACCGAGGTGGAAAAAATCAGTATAGGCCACGGCCATGCACTGAGTTCAGTTATTCCTGTTCAGGTTGGAGCTACAGATTTCCAGTGTTTCAGTGTGTGCAACAGGAGTGTGTTATGATCAGACTGTACATGTGTACAAACCATACAAATGAACCAGAATTTCAACCTCTTAGTAACTACAGACAAGGGAACCTAGATGTATCCTGTTGCCTCACAATGTTTTGGCCGCGTGCCTCCCAGGCCTGCGTGCCAAAGATTTGCGCAGATACTAGTGGCAGGTGGCGCAGTGAGTTTTTATGAGGCTTCTGACCGTGTCATCTGAGCCAGCGTTCTCATCTGCAGTAACGATCCCAGTAATCTAATGCACTTCACTGCTCTGCTGTTTCTTGGTTAGTGAAGCCTGTAGGATTTTGGTACCAATTTTACCAGCAGTTATGGGCATTATTGTATTAAAAGCCAGGAACTACTGTGCCTTGTGTTAGAGATACGCCCTCCATTCGTTATGGCATTATACACTTGGTAACCTCAAGTCCTTTACATTTGGCTGCATTTACATGCAGGACTTCATCAGCCTGTACCACTAGAAAGACCTGCAGCATTTTAAGGAACCTCTACAGGGGCCACGCATACATCAGTGTCTGGACTGGAGGCAATAATTTCTATCTCAGTGTTTCTCCATCTGGCAGTGCAGCCATGATGCATGCACTTTTCTCACGTCGCAGCTGCAGTGCACCTTAGAGTGCCCATAATGAAATTGATAAATTATGGGAAAGTCCAGTGATTCACTTGGGCGAGTCTGCATGAATTGGTCCAGGTGTTTGATCAGCTGTGTCAAGTGGAAGCTCCAGAACTTCAGTTTCAGTAGACCTGACGTAGCAGTGACCTTTTATAGGTTTCTCATGTGGTGCACACTCACGGTCACGGGGTGAAGACTTTGCTATTGTTACTTGGTAAGAGATGAGTTAACGAGAATGCTTCCGTGGTCCAAAACAAAAGGAAGTAGAATTAAATTGATCTATAATTCCTATTGTGACTAGACAGAATTTAATTTTTCTACTCAAATTTGATTTATGACTTGTACAGTTTGTGGAAATTTATGCTAAAATGGCTTGCCATATGACAAATATGTTTTTCTCTGTTTTTGATTAATCCCACTGACACAAATTCTCACCAAATCTCTCTCTTTCTCTTTCTCTCTTTCTCCCTCTCCCTCTTTATGCAGTTGCCATGGAGACAGTTTTATTCATTCCTAGTGATCTGACTCTCTTGGCCATTAGTAATGCATGTATGCACAAAGGGATAACAAAAGGGAGGGAGTGTCCCATCATTAGACACACTCCTCACTTATGGTTTAGCTTGAAAATGATACGCGATTGATTGTGTTGTCTTTGTCTTTTTGTTTGTGTAAACTGGCTTTAGGTTGTCAAGCATTTTCCCTCGCAAAATTCATACACGCATCAATGACATTAGTCTATTTTTAATCTGCTTCTCAATAGACAAAAATCTCAGCCCACACTACGAGCGCATGAATGAAGTAATAGGAAAAAAACAACTCTCTTACACAGCACATCTAAGTGTACAGCTCCAATAACCAAATATCAATAAATTATTTGGAATTAACAGATAATGTGTTCAAATTCAGATATGAATAGGGGGTGCAGTGTTCATTTACCAGAAAAAAAAAAAAAAAAGCTTACCAGAAAGGTCTACAGAGCATCTGGTTGAACCTACAGGTGTGTTTTAGGACTGGGATCCTGTGGGACTAAACAAAAAAGTCGCATAAACAGGTTTTTTTTGTATAGGCTTAACATGAGCATATACTATTGTCTTATTTATGAACTACTGCTATTTTCAGATACGTATGACGGGCCGAATGTAAAAAGTTGAATACTGTTTTGTCTTTGAATTTTTTTGAACATTTGAGGCCATTCTGATACATTTATATAGTCACTCGTGTCAAATAATAGATGTAAGTTTCAGTGTAAATATTAAATATAAATGGTAAAAATAAATGCTAGCAAAGTTGGAAATGTGAAAAGAAATCTGATGATAGCATTTTTGGGCTGATTTAAAAACGGTCTGTGGCCACGAATACATTGTTTTAAAGCAAATAATCAGAATGAAACCAAACCAATTTCGACCAACATATGCTGTGGCAAAGGGAAAATTTAACTGTACAGTGTAAATGCAGCTACAATATAAAGAACCATTTCTGTTTTCTACGGAAATACAGAAAGGCTTGAGGTAAATGAGTGATCTCATTTCTTGTGGTCTCAAGATAACAAAAGTTGGATTCTCAAGATAAAAGCTTATATTTCTAATGAAGTTGAAACGTGTGATTCCACAAATATGCTGTACAGCGTGGACAAAATTACTTTTGTTCTTGTTTTGATCTTGAGATCGCAAAAAAAAAAAAAAAACTCATGCCCTTTCTGGACTTCTGTAGAAAACAGAAATGGTTGTGTACATTGTAGACACTGCAGGTGAACACTGTACGGTGTAGAATATGTCTAGCTGAGAGAAATCGTCAGCAGAAGTCAGGATCAGTTATGGAATTTAGGTCTAAGGACGGGAGACTCTCAAATACTTTACAGATGAACCAGGGTCATCAAAATTAGGAGCACAGATACTCAGCAGCAGCACATGACCTTGCAGTAGCCTGCATGCAGTAATCAGGTTTTTAATCTGCTGTAACCTTATTAGAGCACAATTTAATTACTTACTAAAATTGCCACGTCTCTAAAGTAAAAATTCAAATGAAAAACTTTACCCACCCAAGAACACTTACGCCTGCCACGATCAAGATTCTGGGGTCTCTGGCAGATCGATGGTCTTTGTCAGTATTAAGAGAAGTTAAATTATCTTCAGGAAACTTAGAGGCTTAAGAATTGCAGAATTATTTAGGTACAAATAGATTAAAACAATTTGAAAATAAGTCACAAAATAACAGAATATATGGCAGTTTTTCAGGCATAGACTAGTGCAGAAATATCATATATGCTGCCGACTCCACTAAATATACCACAAACGTACAATTAATATTAAACACACTCACACACACACACACACACACACACACACACACACACACACACAATGCATTTTCTGATTATGTGACCTACTTAAGAGGAGAGAAACGACAGGCAGACAACATAAGGGCATATAACATTTGCACAAAAAAAAATAAGTCAGTAAATAGTAAGAGACCAAATGCCTAGTGTCTAACATAAGACACTAATTTTGTATTATTAAAAAAAATTATTAATTAATTAAATATATAAATAAAAAGCCTGACAAGCTCATTTTAAGAAATGGGATATACAGGTAGCTATAACTACAATAACTCAGTGCACACGATGATTGGGCTTCCTCACCCAATCATGTTCCCCCGAGCATGCACATGTAAACAAAGCTCAAACTACAGCAAAGCAGACTTTAAAAAAAAAAAAGCAAAGCAATAAACACTTGACACGTAAATATGAGGTCAGAATAATTTGCATGAACAGTTCTTGTGCATCTGTTGCTAATTATACTTGTTTGCCGTCTGGTGATGTGAACTTCCTTTCCACACCGTTGTATGGATAAAAACAACTGACCCTGGAATCCAACTTGAGCTGCCAGTGGACGCTGTTAAATATGCAATGACAAGGATAGTCGTGTCTCTAGTCTTGATCTGCTTGTAGTTTACGATGTGCTGATCTTGAATATTAAGAATATCTGAGTAGTGTAGAATTTACTGCAGCAGTACAGAAAAAGGTTGCATCTTCTAAGATGCCCACAATCCTAATGCTGGCTTCGAAATCGAGTAAAGCTGGGCAGCACTCCAGGGGTTAGAGCTTCAGCATGGACTGTGGAAAGGTTTGTGGCTGTAAAAATGCCTCAGGTGCAAGCTCTGCAAGTCTCTTTAGTGGCAGTTTGTTGTTTAGGGTCTTCCCTGCAGTGCACATGGGCCACGCGGACGCTTACCTCAAGCCTGAGGGTGAACTGAGGGTGATGGGACAGGAGCGTAGTATACTAAAGGCACCACACAAACTGTTTGTTTGACCGTACTGGCTTTGTGAATCCAAAACCTGCACCCTTCTATATAGGGCTTCTTTGACAGCAGGCCAAACAGTGACCCGAGCACGTACAGCAGGTTCCACAGGGCTGATTCAACTCCCTTACAGAGGAGTCAGTGTCTGCAGGTTGCAGGGAATACTGCAATGCTAGCAGAAAAACAGTTAACATATTGTCATTGTGTGCCACATGCAACGCAATATCATGTGTTTTTATCATGGAGTCATGGGTGTAGTGCTTTATCTGATAATACTATCAACAACACGCATCCACAGTCAGGCATTATGGCTAAACACAACCTGCTTACGACTGATCATATTACCCAGAACACACAACATCGAAGCATCCCCTATGTCAATAAAGTCTTTGTCCTATGGCATAGCAAACCATCTGATCCTACATAAGCCATAGCTATCTTCAAGGTGACGTCTCCCCAGATACCACTGACACTGATGGAGTTGAAAGTGGTGGTTCAATGGGTTCAGGTTATTATCAGCTTAGAAGAACCTCCCAGAAGCAGTTGCAGACATTACATCCCACACTCATCTAATACAGGCTGAGAAGAGCTGTGTATCAGCCAGAATTCTAGCTATTACTGCAAATGACCAGCAAAATGCAGGGCAGTAATGCACACATGGGTAACGGCGCCACGGAGCCCAGTAGCATTCTATTAGTCCTCCCATCCACAGGCCGGGAGGGGTCACTGAATGGTGCGATGAGTACGAAATTAAAAAAAAAAAAAAAAACAGTTAACCTTAAAATAAAAAGAATCAACTTAAAAAAAAACAACAGCAAAAACTACCGGTTTACCAGACGGCCCAGGCGGCCCAGGCGGCCCAGACGGCCCAGGCGGCCCAGGCGGCCCAGGCGGCCCAGACGGCCCAGGCGGCCCATGGAATGACCAGACCCAAGTAACTTATACAGACTTAAACAGAACTGAAACAGACCTAACTGAGATTTTTATCAGATTTTTATCAGATTTTTACATAATATGTCTAACTGTAGAGGTACACAATTTTTTTATTGTTATAAATAATTAATTCAACAGTTTGTTTGCTGCATGAGTACTCGCCCCCCAGGTCAGTTCAGCTTTAACAGTATGCTTAGGGTTCTTATCCTGTTGAAAGAGGAACCTCAGTCTCAATTCTCTCACAAACTGGAACAGGTTTTCCTCCAGGATTGTCCTGTATTCATCCATCTTGCCCTCAACACTGACCAGTTTCCCAGTTCCTTCTGATTAAAAGCATCTCCACATGATGCTACCACCACCATGCTCCATTGTGGTGATGGTGTCCTCAGGTTGATGAGCAGTTTTGTGTTTCCACCAAGTGTAGCATGTTGTGCCAAGGCAACAAAAAAGTTCAGTTTTAGTCACATTGGACCAGAGAAAGTTTTTTCATTGTGTGCAGACTCCAACATTTTGGACTGTCATGGTTCTTCTATGAACAGTTTCTCCCATCTGATCTTCTCCAGCTCCTTTAGTTATCTTTGTCCTCTAGGTCGCATTGCTGATTAATGTCCTCCTCATCCCATTGTGTTAAGAAGGCAGGGCACTTTTAGGTGAAGCTTCGTATAGCTGCCTGTGTTTCTTTTGCGAATGTGTCCAGATTTCGCAGGTTGTTTGTGTTGAAACACTACTCTTTTGTAGATTTTAACCTTACAGACATGATTACATCAAAAACCAATAAAAGCTGCACTTTATAAGATCGACCAACATACAGAACGATATCTCTGTCCCAAAATATTATTCAAAGTTCATATCTAGGCTTTTAAGAATTATTTAATCTGTCATAGGTTACATCAGCCAGTTTTGGTTTTGGGCAATTATTGGTCCAACTTTTACACACACAGTCTTATCGTCTCAAATATACGTGGTACGCAGGTCTACAGTATATTTTTAGACCAGTAGAGGCCTCTAGTGGACATGTGAATCCCTGGAATATTAAGCATTTTTAAACACAGTTGGCTTGATAACTTCAAAGCTTTATAAAGATTCATCTTGCCATCACTGAACCAAGAAAATGGGCAAAGGCTCAAATATAGCATAAATGATGAGGAAAATAACAAAGCTCAGAACTGACACAACAAAACATTTTCACACCTCCAGGTTTTTGCTTTAACTACAGCAATAAGTCTGGCCACTGACACTGTTTATGAGAAATGTTGTAGATAAACTGTGAACTCACTATGAAGAGGGTTTAGGGGCAAATAAACTGCAACCGAGCGAGTTGAAATGGTTTGCTACGTTAACGAAGCTAATCTGACAGACTCTCAAGCCAACCAGAAGAGTTTAACCTCAGGTTTGTGTCGCTCTTCGTTCCTCCTCATCACCTGGTAGCATCTCGCTCTGACTACCATCTCAGTGTGAACTACATTTATCACTGAACCAACAAAAACACACTCATTCTCACCACAAGTGCTAATTCTCTATTAACTAATAGAGCAATATTAGTGATAAAAGCTTTACTGTTTCATCTATCCACAAATCTATCATTTTAAAGTGATTAATGGAAATGAACTGAAATATGGTAAATATGAAATAAAACATTCACACAATATGAATTAATTATATAAGTATGTGGCATGCAGCCAGTTGTCCATATCTTACATTGATAACTGTGATTTTCTTTTGTTTGCTGTTTTCATAAATCTAAAGAAACATCACAATCTGATAATATTCCAGGACAGAATGAATGCTTTCTACTTTGTAGGTGTAAAGGGAAAAGTTTATCCAAAATGCTAGCACAGATAAAAGTCAGTATGAGCCAGCCAGCAATTAACGTCATTAAATTGTGCAGTTCAGTTTGGTATCTTTACAGCATGTGCTTTTAGACCTTTTCCTCCTACAGACTTGCTTGAAACACATAGCCATGACTAAACCTCATTTATCCAGTGGTGATGATGATGCTGGAGCTGATCCATGATTGTCGGTATATAAGAATGAAGAAGAGGATTGAGAGGAGCTCTGTGGTAGCTGGAGCTGGTCCAGTATTCTGTATATAAATCATTGTATATATAAATAAATCATTTTGTTATTAATTGTCCTGTCACATGACCAGTAACCAGATTTTTTTATTTGCCAGTCTTGCACCTGTCCATCCAGAGTGAGATAATACAGAACAATTAGCCAGTATTTGCAACACTAACACCCGTCTCGAGCTGATTTATTTGTTTTAAACGGCAGACTTTTGCTTTTAAATGTGTCTCTTTTTGTTGTTCTCTGTTATCTCTCTCTCCTTTAGGGTTATTAGGGAGAAACAAAACTTCTAAGTGTATATAGAAGTGCATGTAAACCTGTATCCATATACATAAAGTATTTTGTGTGTGTGTGTGTGTGTGTGTGTGTGTGTGTGTGTGTGTGTGTGTGTGTGTGTGTGAATATCTGACCCTTACAGATACAGTTCAAACAAGCACAGAAATCTTATTATCATTGGACAGGTGTCACTTCACTACTGCTGTAGAATTTGGATGTACCTGTGCTCAGGTGTCTACAGGCTCGCCTGCGTTCAAGCCACTTCACAAACAAGATGATTATGAAACTTTTGGTCTCACGGGAGACCATTTCCTTTTGTGTGTAAATGCCACATCACTATTAAGAGATTTGTAGCTGTGTATAGTGCATCAGCTTGAAAAGTGAAAAAGTGCATTTATACTAACGTGCAGCGTGTCTGTAAACTAGCGTGTCTGCTGTCGGTTTACTGATATGTACCTGCTAAAGTTACACAACCCCATTTTCCCCCTCAGCAAACATGACAACAGAGTGATAAAAGAATTAAATAAACCACTCCGTCTTGTCAACGCACAACTGAAGCTTAAAATTAAAAATACAAAACACATTTCAATTATTTATTTATTATAAATTTATCATCTTTTTGCTTAATAGCCGTAATGCCTGTGAGACTGTGCTGCGTGTACAAAGGTTATCTAGACAAAGCTTATGTTTAAACTGATTTGTTTTTTTCATGTATCCTTTTTTAGATCTAAATTACTCTGAATTGTATATAACCTTTTTATTCATATTTGACAGTGTCTTTTCAATAATCACATTAATACAGTTGCATAAAGCATCCGACTGGGCCAGTTTGTTCTCTGACTCCTACTTAATAATGAAATCCACAATGCTCCTTTGTGATATGATGGGTTTGCAACTGAGTGATGATTCCAAAGGTTAAGAAAGACAATATTTTATAACTACTTGAAGGCCACAAGTTATTGCCTGATAAAAGGTTCATTGCTGGGGGCAGGGCATTTATATTTATGAATCCTCAGAAGAGGAAGTGGAAAGACTAAGCGCACATTGGTAAGAACTGGAAGAGCTTTCAGCCCAGCCTAGATCTTCACAGGGATCAGAAGCCTTTTGACTGAGGTAAGTGGAACATAATTCAAATTTATAACAAAGGTACACCATATGTATATAAGTGTTGTATAGTTTTTGTGCCATATCTTGGCAAGTAGATGTGAAGTGAGACCAGGATATTGTGCTGTTATCTAACAAACAGCAGAGAATATTAAAAGACTATAAACTGTCTGTACAAAACTGTCTGCGTGACAAAGGCCAAAAAAAAACCTCAGCTGTCTCAGTAGGTACTGTCTTTGAACATCGGACCAAAATATCACAATTATGTTGAGATTTAGTGACTGTGAAGGCTGTAACACAGGATTTACATAATTTTCATCCTCATTAAACCGTTCAGTGAGCTCTCAAGCCTTGCACTTGAGGACAGTGTCATCCTGGAAGAGACGACTCCTTTCACCACTCCTGATCAGTCGGAACAGCTTTGTACTGATTTACAGCAAACCTTCATGCTGAGGAGAAAACTGGACCCAAACCTGCAAAATCCAAACCTGCAAAATCCAAACCTGCAAAACCCAAACCTGCAAAATCGCCCTCACAACATAAGAGACGCACGCTTTTCCTTTCATTTGTCACTCGTCTGTATATACTGTATATGGCATTAAAAGAGCCAAAGTTTTTATTACTATTAAAGATCATAAATAAAGGTATACTATACCATAATAGGCTCGCAATTTTCCATGTGAAAAAAAATCACAGTAAAGGATTTAATCGCCCAGAAACGAGACGGGTTAATGATCAATCCCACCGTGTGTAAGGAGCGTACTGCTGCTGCTGCTACGCCAATCACAAACACTCAGAGCCACATTTCTCCCTGTTCTGCTCTCGATATGTTGAACGAGTCTGTGTTTTTATTCACTTTCTAACCATCATCACCATTAACATTATTTGTAAGTGTTACATTTGACACTTTATTGTAGGCCTCTTTAATCTTTTTAGGGCAAAAACGTCCAGAAAACTGGAAGTAAAGTTTTTGCCCATTTTTGGGCATCACTAACAAATATACCGCTGTTATCTAACAAACTTAACTGATGTTATCTATAAACTTGTCTAATGTTAGCTAAGTTGAACATGCATTGATAGATTTTATTTCACATTAATGAAATCAAAACATTCTCCGTTTACCTTGACAGAAAGTGAGGATACACATCAGTCGAGAGCATGTGAGATCGGGGGAAAGGGCAGGGCCTCCAAAACACCTGTGCAAAACATTTCAGATTCATTCGTCTATTAGCTCATTTCCCATTTTATTGCAGAGAAAAAGAATGATTTTGTGGCGTATTTTTGAGTGATAATTCATTCTAGTGTATTCCAGTCTTTAATTGTGAAGCTCCAATGCAAAATACTTAAAGGCTGGCAGGTTTGGTAATATAATATAATCAGAGTAAACATTACTGCATATTGTGGCAGTGTAATACAGCATCCATGGGATGAGAAAATCATTATATCACAATCCTGCATCACGATATATATGTTTTCTGGCAAACTGTCAGCAAATGTGTTTAATTTAAAAAGTAAACCATTAAAAACATTTTTGATGGTACTCTTATTTAAAATCTACAGCTATAAACACTGGATGTAAACTCTCATTCAGACAGATTCAAAAATGTGGGCAACGTAACTGCTGTCAACTTACTAATAGATGTACTTGTTAAAAGCTGTTGAAGGTTGAAAGTTTGTTGAAGGTTGAAGGTTTGTTGAAGGTTGAAAGTTTGTTGAAGGTTGAAGGTTTGTTGAAGGTTGAAGGTTGAAAGTTTGTTGAAGGTTGAAGGTTTGTTGAAGGTTGAAGGTTTGTTGAAGGTTGAAGGTTTGTTGAAGGTTGAAGGTTTGTTGAAGGTTGAAAGTTTGTTGAAGGTTGAAGGTTTGTTGAAGGTTGAAGGTTTGTTGAAGGTTGAAGGTTGAAAGTTTGTTGAAGGTTGAAAGTTTGTTGAAGGTTGAAGGTTTGTTGAAGG
>CM040988.1:162139-180023 GCA_022985145.1 Pangasius djambal | reverse complement strand
AAAAAAAAAAAGTTTTGGGTTGCTTTCGAAATGTGCTTTGGGTTATTATCCCTCCCTCTAGTGTGAAGCACCACCCAATGAGTTTTGAAACATTTGGCTGAATCTGGGCAGAGAATATAGCCCTATACACTTCAGAATTCATCCAGGTGCTATTTTTAGCAGTCACATCAATAAATACAAGAGAATCAGTTCCACTGGCAGCCATACATGCTCACATCATAAGATGAATGCTTCAAATCATGAGCAGTACCTTCCCTTCTCTACAGTCTTCTCTTCCCATCATTTTGGTACAAGTTGATCTTCATCTCATCTGTCCGTAGGATGTTGTTCCACTGTACGGCCATTTTATGTAACAACTACATAGTTTCCTTAAGTGGAAATTCTGCCCTTTAATATAAATATGTTGATCAATGTATTATAATGTCAGTACCTTCAAATTGAAGCTGACAGACTGTGCTTTATTCATTATTTAATTTAAACTCCGGTGTACTGTTTTAAGACAACTAAAAAAAACAAAACAAAGACAATAAGAAAAGTTAATGTCCAAATAATTTTGGACCTGACTGTACAATGAACTAGTGCATACAACATGACTGAATTCTTTCTCATATTAGAGTAAGCACTTCACACAAAACACTTATATATTTTGAAATACTTATTTACTGCAATAGACAGTGTAAACAAACAGTTTTGGGTAGAACTTTGTACAAAAGTACATATGAGTGCAAACAATATAATATTCAAAACATTAGAAGGTTTTTAAAATTGCATACGATAATGGTGCTCTGAAAAGTCAACCCTGAAATATTGCAAAAGATAAAAAAAAAAAAAAAAAAAAAAAAAAAAAAAAAAAAAAAAAAAAAAAAAAAAAAAAAAAAAAAAAAAAAAAAAAAAAAAAAAAAAAAAAAAAAAAAAAAAAAAAAAAAAAGCTTAGTTAACATTACATTCACCATCCACTTTATTAGGAACACCGGTACACCTGCACATTTCATGCATTTATCTAATCAGCCATGTGCTGTGGCAGCAGCACAACACATAAAATCATGCAGATGCAGGTCAAGAGCTTCAGTTAATGTTCACATCAAACCTCAGAATGAAGGAGAAAGTGTGATCTCTGTGACTTTAACCGTGGCATGGTTGTTGGTGCCAGATGGGCTTGTCTGAGTTTTTCAGAAACTGCTGATCATCTGAGATTTTCACACACAACAGTTTCTACAGTTTACACAGAATGGTGCGAAAAACAAAACACACTGAGTGAGTGAAAGTTCTGTGGGTGGAAACACCTTGTTTATAGAGAGGGCAGAGGAAAATTGTCAGATTGGTTTGAGCTGCCAGGAAGGATTGAGTGACTCAATACATTAATGATATGTGTATCAGAAATTAAGATACTTAGAAAGTAAGTTATATAACTATTTTTATAATCACATCTACATCCTAGAATATGTGAGGATTAAAAAAATATGTAAAGATATGTTTAATATCTAATACAATACACTGAGAGGAAAAAAGGTGGTATGACCTAATGAACAAGCCGGCTCCACGCTTTAAGTTAATAATAATAAAAAAAAAAAACACAGCTTGTAATGTTACCAAGAAACCAGAAAGCACAAAGTCATCTATCCTGAAGAGTCTCGCAGATGGGGTTAGAGTGCAGGATCAGCCATGATACAGTGCCCCTGGAGCAGATAAGTTTAAGTGCCTTGCTCAAGGGCCCAACCTCCAAGCTGCCACTGTTGAGTAACTTCCTAAAAAGCTGGGAAGAAAAGAAGAAAAGAATTTGACTGTACTGAATGTATATGTGACAAAAAAGGCATCTTCATCGATAACATTAAACAGTAAAAAGTTATGTGCTGTTCATTAATAAAGTTAAAAATTGCAATCGCTGTGGTATAAAAGGAATACTATCTCTAACATAGAAAATCAAAAACAAAATATTTAATTTTACAGTTTGTTTATTTCTTTTTGTTTAGCTGTAGTGAATATAAAATGTCTCCACATCCCTGTTAAGATTGTGTTTGTGATGTAAAAAAAAATGAAACCAAGATATATCATGTCAAATCTTTTCCTTAGTTTAATCTTTTACCTACCATTGCCAAGAAGGCCCAGCAGCACCTCCACTTCCTACGGAGGCTGAAGAGAGCCAAGCTCCCCCTTCCCATCCTCACCACCTTCTACAGTCTCAGTCCACATGACCCTACAGCAGACTGTGAGAACAGCTGAAAAGATCATCGGGGTCTCTCTACCCACCAACACCACCTCATACAACAACCGCTGCACCTGTAAAGCCACCAGCCTTTTGGACGATCCCTCTCACTTCTCTCATGGACTTTTCACCCTCCTGCCATCTGGCAGAAGGTACAGAAGCATCCGCCACCACCAGCAGACTCTGCCTTCAGTTTCTTCCCTAAGGCAGTCAGATTACTCAACACCCTGCTGCCTCTCAATGCTCACCTGTGCTAATTAAATACCTAAGCCCGTATGACTAAATACCGTTGCACACCCACACTTTACAAGCTGCATCAGACACTTTACGGAACACTAAATGTATTGCTGCTGCTCTACCAATAGTTTACAGTTTACAGACCATGTTCTGTGTATTTATTGTCCTGTGGATTTATTGTACTGCACTCATCTCACACTGTTGTGTATTTGCACTTTATGTAGTCTTGCATACAGTTATGTGTTGCACCATAGTCCTGGAGAAACGGCATTTCATTCAAGTGTATACAAGCTATATAGAGGAATGACAATAAAAACCCACTTGACTTGACTGAAGCCATGGTCTGCAAAGACCTTACAAAGCATGTACGGGATCTAATTGTCAATCAGGAGAGGGGTACAAAAGACTTTCCAAAACATTAGATGTAACATGGAACACCATGAAGGCCATCAGCAACAAGTGGAGAAAATGGGGCACTACAGTAGCATTACCAAGAACAGAACGTCCCTCCAAAATTGTCAGAAGGACAAGAAGAAAACTTATTAGGGAGGCAGCCAAAAGACCTATGGCAATATTAAAGGAGCTGCACTAATATCTGGCAAGTACTGGTCAATCTCTGTAGGTAATGACAATATCTTGTGTTCTACACGTCTGGGTTATGGGGTAGGGTGGCTAGACCAAAGCCACTGCACATATCCCTATCACGAAAACCTGCAATTTTAAGAGAAGTGTGTAGACTTTTTATATCCACTGCGTATAGTATTATTATTATTATTATTATTATTATTATTATTATTATTATTATTATCAGAAGTTGCAGTTACATTTAAAGAATCCTTAACATGTCCTTGTAAAGAAATGCTGTAAAGCAGTGATGCCTTTAAAAGTAATGAAATTTAAGTGTTTTCTACATTTAAAACATCTACTATAAATAGTAATAAAAAAAAAAAGTCAGTATTTGGATTATTAACACAATGCTGGCTGGTAAGTTTTTTTAAGCTTGGAGAATCTGCCACAGTTTGTACAGAGTATTTGACCATCATACTTGCTTCTGTATTTACAGGTAATCACTGACACTCTTCATTATGTTTTTTTAATGAAAAGTGGTCTATTAAATAACATTACTCTCTTTAGTGACTTTTAAGCATTTTAACATTTGTAACTTTTAATTAGAAACCATTTATAAATCTAAGTGCTGCTCTTTTTACTGATGCAATTATGCAAAAGACATCAGATAAACATCTAAGACAAAATTTGTTTGAAAAGTTGCAGTTTGTACAGGTACAAACTGGAAAAGTACAGGTACCTTTGTGGTTGGTACCTGTTGGTATCTGTTGGTACCTGTTGGTACCTGTCGAGTAATAGGGGAGATCTAGCTAGTTGGTGGGAACTGGCAAGACCAAATTGGGGAGAAAATGGGGGAAATGCTTTTCATGCTTAGTTTTACAGTATTGTAAACAATATTGTCAGAAGTATTACTGTAACTATACAATATGGTCCTTTGATATGATACTGCCAGTACTGTAATTATTTTCCCAGAATACCAGCTGGGCTGCTATATATAGTATAACTGTAAAATTTATTGACAGTATTATGCTTAATAAACCATTAATATTTGACCATTAATTATAATACTTATTATATTAATATAAGTATTTAATATAATTTAATAAATTATATTAAATACTTGTATTAATATCATTGATAAAAGAAATTACAGAAAGTCTTTACAGTGCATGCAAAAGAACATGTGATAAGTACTATATATGGTAAACATATTAACTATATGCATATGTTAAATCACTCAATCACAGTATCATCAGCTTAGGATGCCTCACTGGAAAAATGACAACAGTGCACTTGGATTATAAATAAGAAATGCAACCTTTCTCTCTCTCTCTCTCTCCCTCTCTCTCTCTCAGGGTCTCTGAGTAAATCTCCCCTGGCCAGGTTGTACATGTTTATGTTATGGATGCCTATGTTGCTGGAAATGCATGTGTTGGATGGAGCTGTGGCTCAGTCAGTGTCTTCTTATGGCAAGCAAGGCTCAGATTTGGGGCTGCAGGTGTTCCTTCAAATGGTCCAGGAGAAGCCACATGAAAATGTGGTGCTGTCCCCTCATGGTGTAGCCTCCATTCTGGGGATACTGTTGCCAGGGACTCATGGAAATACCAAGCAACAGCTCCTTTCAGGACTCCGATATAACAAAAAAGGTGAGGAAAGATTGGTTTTCTCTTAAAGCTCCTTTTAACTCGCTTAATAATTTCAACTTCCTGTTATCTGTAGCTTGTCTGGTAGATTTACTAGCAGCTGAAAAAGAAACTATTTTTTCAGTTAAGAGTTATTCTCAATTTCCTATGTGTTTTGTTTTCTTCTGGCTTGTTTGAAGCAGGCAGGGGTATATTCAAAGTAGATGATGTTACGAAAACCCATGTACAAGTCAGAATGAGCAATATGCTTAAGCAGGGGTGTTTCTAGAGCTTTAAGATATTAGGAGCTCAGCCTCCAGTGGCCTCACTTAATTTTTTTTTTTCAAGCTGTCTAATATGCCATAATATGTTTTCACATTGGTGTCTTCCTGGTTTAATCATGGCAAAAACTTATGAGTGAAAATCAGGATTAGCTGATGTCTAACAACGACAGTGAATGGGTTTCTCCCCTCTCTATGCTGGTTTCTGTCAGAATCATGTTATTACAATAAAGGTACATTCATCAATTTATTTTCTATAATAAAGCTGAAATGGTACAAGCGCTTACATATAGTATCAGAAAAAATTGTGTTTTTCCTTCTACAGGCCATGTAACATATTTACCAATAACCTGGTTTTAAATGTAGACTACCTGTGGAAAGTTGCTGTCTTGCCTGACTGCCGTCAAAGTTAGTACTCGATCTGTCTAAAATGAACAACAAGAAAATAGAAAGACATAAATGCATATGTTTCCATATGAATACATAAATACAGGAGTCTCCACACAAATGGGAAGATGCTCGTCAGCAGCAGATGACAGATCAGAGGCATCACCATTGTTATTGACGTTTGAACTAAAAAGCTGTGCTCTTCCTCAGGTCCCTATAAGATGCTACGGAAGTTGCATAAGGCCCTGACATCCAAGGCCAACACCAACTTCATAGTCATCGCCAATGCACTCTTTCCACAGGAAGGCTTCAATATTCACACCAATTTCCTGACTACCAATAGGGACAATTTCTTGTGTGATAGCCACGCCCTTAACTACAACAACCCACAGCAGTCTGCAGATTTCATCAATGGGTGGATCAAGAACCGCACCAAGGGTATGAAACAATGTTGATAGATATTTTACCACAATGCTATTATCTAATCAAGATTTCATGGTGTGATCTGTTTCCCCGTACATATTTTCCCATCAGGCCACATCCACAGTCTTTTGAAGCCAGATATGTTGGACCCATCCCTGACGCGGCTAGTGGTAGTAAACTCAATCTACTTTAAAGGAATGTGGAAGTCCCGCTTCCAGGTCCAGAGCACCAAGATTAGGAGCTTTACAGGTGGAGATGGAAAGTCTTACAAAGTGCCAATGATGTCCCAACTATCTGTCTTTAAAATTGGTGAGACTATTTAATTTTACTGGGAATTTTGCTTACTTTCTTATTTACTAAGATGGCACAAAACATTATGGGGGTCATTGTTAATTTAGGCACATGACTGTATTCCAAAGATAATTATATTATTTGCAGCATTTTTGGTACCATGAGGGGTGAAAGTAACAAAATAAATTAATAATAATGAATGTGCTAAAACGTATGTTAGTGAAATCAAGTTGAATTAAAAATAATGATAAATTTGATGCAAACATGATTTGATTAAGATTTAAAAATGCATTTTTTTTTTCATTGTGCCAGTCCATTCCAGGGCATTATGCACACACATTCAGTAATATTACTGTAGCCAATCCCCCTACAGGTGCATGTGGAGCTGAAACTCCACACAAAAACCTACGATCAGGATCAGATTTGGGACCATGTGGCTGTGAGGGGGCAAGTCTACTCACTGCATGCACTGTTATCAACTTAAACTGTTTTTACCCATTTTTTTTTTTTTTAATTTACCAGTATTTTATTCAACCCAGTTTTACTTCTCATTTCTATTAAATAAGTTTTATTAATGAATTTTGTTACATTCACCATTCATGTTTAGTACTCTGTACATGCTACATCTCAATCTCATCAAAATGTCCAGATAAAAAGTTTGCTATTTATTTGCTATTTGAATTAATTTGCTATGTTGATAATTATACTCTGTTCTGGTCTCTTAGGTTGGGCAAATACTCCTCTCGGTGTGAAATATAGGGTTATAGAATTACCATATCATGGCAACCACACAAGCATGTTCATTGCATTTCCTTCGGAAAGGGTGACACCATTGTCAACAATCTTACCTCATCTGACCACAGCAACAGTGCATGGCTGGGCCAGACTGATGCGTCAGGGAAAGGTCCGTCTCCTGCTGCCAAAGTGAGAAATGATTTTCAAATGTAAAATAATATATTCAATCTTTTGTTGTGATTAGGAATATCAAGTGTAGCACAATAGTAACATGGCCCTGTACAATACAATTGTATACTAAATACAAAGTATTAAAAATAAAAGCCTATAAAATCTATTTTCATTTAATGGTTGCCTGTTTTTTCTCTTTTTTTCATGATGTCTTTTTCTGTTTCTCTCACTCTCTGTGCCCTGCTCTATCTTTTATATCTCTCTGCATGTTCATAGGTTCACAGTAGAGATGGAGATGGATCTGAAGGGGCCTTTGTTTGCTCTGGGTATGACAGACATTTTTACTAAGGGAAAAGCTGACTTTCGACACCTCAGTGAGTGACAACAATTGCTTTTGTGTTGTTTTT
This sequence comes from Pangasius djambal, assembly GCA_022985145.1. Taxonomy (NCBI): domain Eukaryota; kingdom Metazoa; phylum Chordata; class Actinopteri; order Siluriformes; family Pangasiidae; genus Pangasius; species Pangasius djambal. Next base: position 172,699 of record CM040988.1, on the reverse strand, counting down.
TTGTTTTTGTTTTTTTTGAAAGAAATATAAGTTTTATTATATAAAGTCATTATAACTATAACTAGTCCCATGTAATTGATCCAGGACTATGTATCAGTCACTGCTATGTGTTTATACTCTGCAGTGTTTATTTTGAGTGTAATGATTTAGTGCAAGCCTTTCCTAACTTGAACAAGGAAAGAACAGTGCAAAAATAACATCTTAGTGAAAATATAAGTGAAAATATTACACATAAATCATGTGTAATAATCATACTTTGTTTCCTCTAATTTTATGATGGATAGATCTAAATCACACTAGATAAATCTGATTATGTTCAAGATATTTTAATTTGGTCGTTAGGATTATTCACTGTGATAGATTTGTGGTTAGTGAAATGGTGAACAGGTGTTATGATGCCATGGTACATGGTGAATATTGTGCATATAAAGTTAAATGGTGTTTTTCTCAGGTTCAGAGCCCATTCATCTATCCAAGGCTCTACAGAAAATCAAGATAGAGGTTAATGAGGATGGAACTAAAGCAGCTGCTGCAACTAGTAAGTGTGTGTTAACATTTCACAGCTTGCTATGTTGTATGATGCAGAAAAGTGACAAAGCTAAACATTTGGTTTAAAGGATCCTTTGACCAATCCTGTGGTGGGTGTGGTTGAACGTTTCATTACTTCAATAATGCATCACAGCATTAGTTTCAACCTGCAGTCAGTTCGCATTTACTGTTTGACACATAGAATATAAATAAAACTTATGACAGGAAATAAAACTTATGACAGTTCATCTCATTCTGTCATATCCGACCTTCCATTAAATGTGTATAGAAACATTATGAATAAGAATAAAGCTTGGAAGGAAGCAGAGATCATTGGTGTGTCTGGTGAGTGTACATAGCTTATCTGCCAACAAACCTGGTATAAAGCCTAGCAAGTTTGAAGTTTGAAGTTTCAAGTGGATAGCAGACAATCATGTGAATCAAATACATTTAAACAAAAGTGGTATATATAAATCACATAGTGGGCTGTAGGCTACAAATGCTGGCCAAGTGAGAGCTAGGCTGCTAAGAGATCCATATCTGACTCTAAATACTAATATGTGCTTTTTGAACATCTCAATCCAGATTTCCCCCTTTGCTAATATATTCTCCACTCTTCTGGGAAGCCTTTCCATTAGATTTTGGAATGTGGGGTTGAGGTCAGGGCCCTGTACAGGCCACTCAGGTTTTTCCACAAACCATGTTTTCATGGATGTTGCTTGTGTACAGGGGCATTGCCATGCTGGAACAGGTTTGGGCTAGGCCCCTTGGTTCCAGTGGAGGGAAATTGTAATGCTACAGCATACAAAGACATCATACAACTGTGTGTTTCCAACTGTGGCAACAGGTTTCCACAAACTTTTGGCAATATAATGTATGTTGAGTTAGTGAATTAATGCAAGGACAGATGAAAGCAGCAAACAAAGAAACAGAGAAGACCATGTACACAATTAGCAGAAAGAAGATAGTGGGGAAGTACAGTGATAATTCAATTCCATGCACAATCATTGTGTGGATTGTGGACATGGTGTGGACTCAAGCATTGGCTTTGAAAGTGCCCAGCCTATGGTAAAACCTGCGTTAAAAGAAAAATACCTTTGGCTTCATTTGAACACACCTGCTTCCCATCTTCTCATCAGATGGCAGCATATATAAACCCCAGTTCTCCAGCCACTCATTGCCAGATCAGTCCGGCTTCCAGTGTGGTTCACCTCTCACCCAGCTTGCTTGCCTGCATCCCACTATGCCCAGCTTTGCTTTGCCTTCTCTGTGGTTCACTGACTGAGCATTTGACTCTTGCACGGCCAACCCCAGTTTGAACCCCGGCCTTGCCTACAACTCAAAGCTGCACTCTGCCTTGCTCCCCCTCCCCCATGAGTTTGAATCCTGGCACAGAGCCATGCTCCTTTCCTTAATACTCTTATCCTCTCCAAACTTCAGTAAAATGCATTTAACCTTCTGCCCTTGTGTCCATGTTCAGCTTCTAGGTCCCACATCCTTGTTGGTTATAACAACCCTAACCCTATCATTAAAAGTTCTAAACCAGAAAATAAATTTCAAGCTAGGTGCAGAGTGTAATATGACATCATACCTAGAATTCAAGAAATACTCACAGAAAGTAAAACTTTTAAAATCAGACTGTGAGTTAGTGACATATTCTGGCCACATGTTGGAGCCAAGGCTACGATGAAGTGCCACCACAAAGACAAAAAATCCTGAATCCCAGATCAACGAGCACAACTTACGTTCAATACTGGGAAGAACAGCCTGCACTTGCTGGAAGCCTGAACTTGGCCTAATAAAAGGAGTATGAAAGTTAAAAAAACAAAGAGCATGCAAATATCCTGGATGAGTATGAAGACATGTTCACAGTACTTGGATGTGCACCGGGAGTGGTCCAGCCATAACAACATTCTTCCATCCACCAAAGAAAGTACCTTTAGCACTGAAAGACAAAAGTTGGATATAACTGAACTGGATAGAATGGAAGATTTTAGGGAGTAAAAGAAAGAACTGACAAATTTAGTTAACAGTACGATTGGTCATAAAACCAGGCAAAATACAAAATAATTTCAGTGTTAGATGCCAGCCAAGGCTTCTGCCAAATTCAACTGGACAACTAAAGTTACAAACTGTGTACCTTTAACACCCAATTTGGCAGGTACTGATTCAGAAGACTTTCTTTTGGTGTTTGTTCAGATCCAGTATTCCCCACCACCTGGAAGGCTTAAATGTGTTCTGAACATCATGGATGATATCCTTGTCTGGGAATAAGAATAACATGATAGACAGCTGAGGCAGCTTGTTGACAGAATCTGGAGCATTAGTCCAAAATGGAACAGAGATAAGTGCAAGATCAGGAAGACATACAGTGAAAAAGTGTTGGCCCCCTTCCTGATTTCCAATCTTTTTGCATGTTTGTCACACTTTAATGTTTCAGATCATCAAACAAATTCAAATATTAGTCAAAGATAACATGAGTAAACACAAAACACAGTTTTTAAATGAAGGTTTTTATTATTAAGGGAAAACAAAATCCAAAACTACATGGCCCTGTGTGAGAAAGTGTTTGCCCCCCCACCCTTTAAAAACATAACTCTGGTTTATCACACCTGAGTTCAATTTCTCTAGCCACACTCAGGCCTGATTACTGCCACACCTGTTTGCAATCAAGAAATCACTTGAATAGGACCTGCCTGACAAAGTGAAGAACCTCAAAAGCTAGACCAAAAGAACCTCAAAAGCTAGACATCATGCCGAGATCCAAAGAAATTCAGAAACAAATGAGAAAGAAAGTAATTGAGATCTATCAGTCTGGAAGAAAAGCTTTGGGACTCCAGTGAACCACAGTGAGAGCCATTATCCACAAATGGTGAAAACATGGAACAGTGGAGAACCTTCCCAGGAGTGGCCGGCCGACCAAAATTACCCCAAGAGCGCAGCGAAGACTCATCCAAGAGGTCACAAACATCCCCGCAACAACATCCAAAGAACTGCAGGCCTCACTTGCCTCAGTTAAGGTCAATGTTCATGACTCCACCATAAGAAAGAGACTGGGCAAAAATGGTCTGCATGACAGAGTTCCAAGACGAAAACCGCTGCTGAGCAAAAAGAACATAAAGGCTCGTCTCAGTTTTGCCAGAAAACATCTTGATGATCCCCAAGACTTTTGGGAAAATACTCTGTGGACTGACGAGACAAAAGTTTAACTTTTTGGAGAGTGTGTGTCCCATTACATCTGGCGTAAAAGTAACACCACATTTCAGAAAAAGAACATCATACCAACAGTAAAATATGGTGGTAGTGTGATGGTCTGGGGCTGTTTTGCTGCTTCAGGACCTGGAAGACTTGCTGTGATAAATGGAACCATGAATTCTGGTGTCTACCAAAAAATCCTGAAGGAGAATGTCCGGCCATCTTTTCGTGACCTCAAGCTGAAGTGAATTTGGGTTCTGCAGCAGGACAATGATCCAAAACACACCAGCAAGTCCACCTCTGAATGGCTGAAGAAAAACAAAATGAAGACTTTGGAGTGGCCTAGTCAAAGTCCTGACCTGAATCCTATTGAGATTCTGTGGCATGACCGGTTCATGCTCGAAAACCCTCCAATGTGGCTGAATTACAACAATTCTGCAAAGATGAGTGGACCAAAATTCCCCCACAGCGCTTGTAACAGACTCATTGCAAGTTATCGCAAAAGCTTGATTGCAGTAGTTGGGGTGGCCCAACCAGTTATTAGGTTAAGGGGGCAAACACTTTCTCACAAAGGGCCATGTAGTTTTGGATTTTGTTTTCCCTTAATAATAAAAACCTTCATTTAAAAACTGTTTACTCATCTTATCTTTTGCTAATATTTAAATTTGTTTGATGATCTGAAACATTAAAGTGTGACAAACATGCAAAAAGATTGGAAATCAGGAAAGGGGCCAACACTTTTTCACACCACTGTAGGACATAAAGTACATAGGATATGTGCTGAGTGCAGGGCTCAGACCAGACCAAGACATAATTAGAGTGATAGTTGAGATGTCAGATCCACAAGACAAAGCAGCTCCTATGAGATTCCTAGGAATGGTGCAGTATCTTGCAGTGTTCATTTCCAGACTTATCTGAAGTAAAAGCACCATGCATAAAGCTCTTGGAAATCATCATAAGAGTTTGAAAAGATAAATCACTTGTAAGCAATGCAGCAGTGCTAACATTCAGTGATGTCAACAAAGAAGTTACACTGCAGATGCAAGTTCACAGGGCTTAGGAGCAGTGAATTGCAAGAAGAGCAACCTGTGTCATATGGTTCCAGATCACTAACTGACGATCAAAAAAGATAAGCACAGATTGAGCAAGAGCTGTTAGCTATTGTGTATATATAACTCAATAACTCAGCTCATAGGGCTGCAACCCTTAAACCAGGTAATGAATTGCATATTGCCAACACACTTATTGTAGCCTATCTGAAAGAGCAATCGAACAGCTACTGGAAGATGAATTAGAAGCCATGCAGTGACAGCTCACCTTCCAATCACAGAAAACAAGCTGAACATAAAAAATAAATTGAAAAACAATCAGAAACATCTTAGGTAAAAATAAAAAAAAAAATTACAGTTACCTGGTTGCATAAGTGTGCACATCCTTTTATAATTAAGCAATATCGCACAAGCAAGAGTGCGGTTATACTGAATATGGGCACATCGGTGACTTGACATAGGCACGAGCCTGCAGGACGAGTGCCATAGCTAATCACAGCCATGCTGATATTCAGTATAACCGCACAATATATCAACAGTTCTATAAACATGAAATTAGCTCACACTGATTTGTATATTCCTGTTAAAGGTGCTTCCTGTTAAATTGGCACCCCTGCTTCCTGTTCATTTTCATCTGACAAGCTTTCATATTTTAGGTCAAACGTTATATTCCCGAAGACTATTTTTTGCCAAGATAACACTACAGTAGTAACCGTTTTGAAATAGAAAGTGGAATTTTATGTGGCGAACACAGACGAGCGGAATGATACAAACAGTGAAACTTCTCAGTGTGGTTATACTAAATATATGCACTCTTGGAATGCTGCTCAACCAATCAGATTAGTGGACTGTGTTCAGAATCAACAAATCACATTCAAACTCATTAAATAGTAGTTAGTATGAACTTGCCATCAACTATAATGACTCTGATTAACCCCAAATAAAGTTCAGCTTTTCCCGTAAGATTTTCCTGACATCAACTTGGTTGTATCCTATGGCTGAAGCCATGGTCCAACAGCCGGCTTGCGATGGGCCCAGAGTGAGTAGTGCCAGGAGAGCCCATCTTCATTACTGTGCTGAACCCATGCTCGATGTTGTACCGTGAAGTGGTAGTCTTGAAGGGAGAGGAACCACCACGTTACCCTGGCATTGGTGTCTTTAGCCTTCGCCATCCACCGGAGCAGAGCATGGTCGGTTATCAGTGTGAAAGGTCATCTGGCAAGGTAATATTTGAGCTCCTCTATGTCCCATTTGATGGTTAGGGCCTCCCTTTCTACAGTGGCGTAGTTCCTCTCTGCCAGGGTCAGCTTGTGGCTTACGAAGAGGACTGGGTGCTCCTCCCCATCGAAGAACGGCCCCCAGCCCTGTCTCGGAGGCGTCCGTTTGAACTATGAAGGGGAGGTCGAAGTCGGGGTTTCGCAGTACCGGGGAACTTGTTAGGGCCCCTTTCAGTTCCTCGAATGCCTGCTCGGCTTCCCGACTCCATTGCACCCAGTCCGGCTGACCTTTCCTAGTGAGAACAGAGAGAGGGCAGCAATTGAGGACAAGTTAGGCACGAAACGTCTATAATAACCGGCCAACCCCAAAACCTGTTTTTTAGTGGAGGGATTTGGGTATTCACGCACGGCCTCCACTTTCTTCTCCTGAGGCATGAGGAGGCCCCGGCCGATGCGGTATCCCAGGCACTGTGCCTCCGTCAGTCCCAGGTGGCATTTCTTGGGGTTGGCAGTTAGCCCAGACTTCCGGCGCTCTCCCAGGACCTCCCTAAGGTGGTGCAGATGGTCCGCCCAGGTGGAGGAGTGTATTACCACGTCATCAATATAGGCTGCTGCATAGTGACGGTGAGGCCATGGGATGATGTCCATCCTTCTCTGGAAGGTAGCTGGGATCTTTATCAGCCCAAAGGGGAGGACCCGATACTGCCAGTGCCCACCAGAGGTGGAAAAGGCCGTTTTGGGTTTGGCTTCTGGACTTAGAGCTACCAGCCAGTATCCCTTGGTCAGATCTAGGGTGGAGATGAAGCGGGCCCTCCCCAATTGCTCCACCAGATCATCGACCCTAGGGAGGGGATAGCTGTCGAATTCTGATACCTGGTTCAGCTTCTGGAAGTCGATGCACAGCCAGATACTCCGCATTGGGTTTGGGCACCACCACGATGGGGCTGGACCAGGGGCTGGTGGATTCTTCAATAACCCCGTTCCAGAGCATCTGGCTGACCTCTTCCTCGAGTGCCTTTTGGCGGGCCTCTGGAACGCGGTAGGGCCGTTGCCGGACCACAACTCCCGGCAGGGTTTTGATGTCATGGTGGACCAGATGGGTAAGGCCGGGGTTGGAAGAGAAGACATCTGCAAACTGGTCCACCAACTCGACCAATTCTTGGCTTTGGGCCGGCGTGAGTTCTTCCCCTCGGTGCACCAAGGTACACTCCGGCAGATCTGTGGGGAGGCTGGCAAACGCAGACACAGCAGGAGCAGGTTCAACCCATTTCTTAAGTATATTGATATGATAAATTTGCATGCTTACCTGGCTGTTGCAGGCGATAATTTACTGGACCCACCTTCTCAAGGACCATGAACGGGCCCTGCCACCGAGCCAGAAACTTGCAGGTGGCATCCGGGAGCAGCAGGAGGACCTTATCACACGGCTGAAACTCTTGGGGGTGGACAGGGCGGTTGTAGGCTCTTTGCTGTTCTTGCTGTGCGGCCTGCATATGTTCTTTAACTATAGGCATCACCCTGTCGATGTGTGACTGCATGTTCTGGACATACTCAATGAGGGAGCGAGGGGAGGGGGGTGGGTTTGGCTGCTCCTCCCATGCTTACCGGGCCACGTCCAGCAGTCCTTGAGGCCGCCGTCCAAAGAGCAGTTCAAAGGGCATAAAACCCATCAAGGCTTGTGGGGTTTTTCGGACGGCGAAGAGGACATAGGGGAGGAAAAGGTCCTAATTCTTCCCTTCCTCGTTTACCACTCTCCGGAGCAACCTTTTCAATGTTTGGTTAAATCTCTTCATCAGGCCATCAGTTTGATGGTGGTACACGGACGTCCTCAGGTGTTTCACCTGCAACACCCGACACAAATCCGCCATTAGTTTAAACATAAAAGGCGTACCTTGGTCGGTGATGATGTCCTTGGCTATGCCCACCCGGCTGAAGTGGAGTAGGAGCTCACGGGTGATGTTCCGAGAGGTGACCTTCGGAAGTGGGACTGCTTCGAGGTAGCGTGTGGCGTAACACGCTGACAGATGGCCCGCACCTCAGCTTCCATCCCGGGCCAGGTGAACCGATCCTTACGATGTTCTAAGGTGTTCCGGGCCCCCAGGTGCCCCCCAGAGGGTGAGTGTGGGCCAGGTGCATGAGGGCCTGGGTGCGGCTGCTGGGCACCACCAAGAGCTCCTGGGGTTGACCTTGACACTCTGTTTTGAGATACAGCAGCTCTTTTCATATCAGGAAATGTATAGTGGGTAACGGCTGGTCAGAGTGCTGGTGCACCCCCTCGATGACCCGCACCTGAGCCCAGCAGTTCTTCAGTCTGGCGTCCTCCTTCTGCTCCCGGCCGAAGTTGCCCTCCCGAGCAACCTGGGCGTACGCAGACGATACAGGGTTAGTTGGAAGAGGGGACTCACTTGCTGAGGTTGCTCCGGCATCTCCTTCATTCCGGGCGAGGCACGCTGACCGGACCCTGGTGCGCCTGGCCTTGGTCCTCTTCCTCCCGGTACTTGTGGGCCTGGCTGTGGGAAACCCTGGCCAGTCTCGCCACAGGAGCAATGGCATGGGCAACTCCGAGATGAGGCCCACCAGGAGTGGCCACTCCCTCGCTCCATGTTTCACCCTGACATGAGCTGCTGGGACCTCCCAGACATCTCCGTGGTCACAGGAGATGGTCAGAGTGCCGCTGGGTTGCGGGGACATAAGGAGGGATGTTCGGGCCAGGGTGACTGTGCTTCTTGAGTCCAAGAGGGCCAAGACAGGCTTGCTGTTAACTTTGACCGGTATGGTGGGTAACTCAGGAGTTGTTTTTTGGAGGGCACATTCGGCTAGCCAGGGCTTCTTCACGCGTCGTGGAGGGGCAGGGTCTGACTCAGTCGGCATGGACACGTCCTGCGTCATTCCATAGGTGGAGTGGCCACCCTCTCAACGACCTCCTTATCTTTTAGGCGCTCTGGCTGGAGCCACCGCTTGGTGATGCGAAAGAGCCTGTCCATCTGGCTGTGCGGGGTGGCCTTTGGGTCATAGCTCCAGCGATGGAGCTCTGCCGCGGCGTTGGCAGGAGAGAGCCCATAGCACAGAAGGATCTTGCTTTTGACGGTGTCGTAGTTATCAGCATCCTTGGGGGGTGAGGGCATGATAAGTCAGTTGAGATTCTCCAGTGAGGAATGGCACGAGGGCGGGAGCCCAGTCCTCCTTGGGCCATCCCTCACTTTGTGCGACGCGCTCAAAAGTGTGCAAATAGGTCTCTACCTCTTTATCTTATCTTTATGCCATCCTCGGGCCAACAGTTTAGTCATAATGTGCTGGGCCTCATGGCAGGGGTTGGGGAGGAGGACAGCAGCGGCATTTGGCCTCTTTCTGAGCTCCAGGAGCTCCTGGGTAGCAGCCTGGAGGCTGCAGGCCAGCTCCTGGGTGATGGCTTTTTGCTGCAGGCTTGCCTGAAATAGCTGCTGTAGTGTTGAGTCCATCTTGGGGTTGGATGCTGTGTTCATGCCCGCATCCTCCACCACTGTGGTGCATGGGACCACATAGACGGATGGAGTCAGAATGTTGGGGAAACATGCTCTTTATTTTAAGTACAGGTGAAGTGGGGAGGTGGAAGGTGAGAGGGATGAGTGAGCAGTGTCTTCGTTCCCAGCGTGAGTATGGCGAGCCGCAGAAGCAACGTGGTGGCAGGATGACGGTTGCGTGGCGGGTGCTCTCACAATGCAAAATCGTCTGCGTGCAGAGGGGGAGCCTTGTATTCCTCGCTGACGTCTCTATCTGGAAAAATAGAGAGAGTGCTGTTAGAAAGGATGTAAGCTTTTCCTACCTCATTCTAAGGGCGCCTGCTTGTTCCTTTTATATCCCAACAGTCAACAGTCTCCTGTATTCTTCACATCTGGGCTAAGCAGGGTGGCCAGACGAAAGCCAAAACAGACATATTTTGCCAAAACATACAATCACCCAAACCATGTGGAAAAATGTATTATGATCTGGTGAGACCAAGGTTGAATTTTTTGTCCATAATTCCAAAACATATGTTTGGTACAAAAAGCTGAAGATGAAGAAGAATCTCACCTTTCAGGAAGATAATGACCCAAAGCATACATCCAAATCAACAAGGAAGTGGCTTCACCAAAAGAAGATTAAAGTTTTAGTCCAATGAGTTCTATTAATATTATTGCCCGAAACACTTCAGAATTCATCCTGCTGCTTTTGTCAGCAGTCACATCATCAATAAATACAAGAGAACCAGTTCCATTGGCAGCCATACATGGCCACGCCATGACATTACCACCAAAAACAGGAAGGCCAGATTAGAGTTTGCCAAACAACATCTAAAAAAGCCTTCACAGTTCTGGAACAACATCCTATGGACTGATGAGACCAAGATCAACTTGTACCAGAGTGATGGGAAGAGAAGAGTATGCAGAAGGAAAGGAACTGCTCATGATCCTAACCATACCACCTCATCAGTGAAGCATGGTGGTAGTGGGCATGTATGGCTGCCAATGGAACTGGTTCTCTTGTATGTATTGATGATGTGACTGCTGACAAAAGCAGCAGGATGAATTCTGAAGTGTTTTGGGCAATATTAA
>CM040988.1:151459-162039 GCA_022985145.1 Pangasius djambal | reverse complement strand
AAGGATTTGCAACCAAGTATTAAAAAAGTGAAAGTTTGATTTATGATTATTATTCTGTCCCATTACTTTTGGTCCCTTAACAAGTGGGAGGCACATATGCAAACTGTTGTAATTCCTACACCGTTCACCTGATTTGGATGTAAATACCCTCAAATTAAAGCTGACAGTCTGCAGTTAAAGCACATCTTGTTCGTTTCATCCATTGTGGTGGTGTATAGAGCCAAAAATGTTAGAATTGTGTCGATGTCCCAATATTTATGGACCTGACTGTAAGTGTAATATAACTAACACATGCTGTCTGGTCATTTCTTTCTTTCTGTCTGTCTGTCTGTCTGTCCCTCTAGCTGCAATTTTGATGGCAAGGTCCTCTCCTCCGTTGGTGATTATTGATAGACCATTCTTGTTCCTTATCAGACACAATCCTACAGGTATTTTGTACACCCAAAACATCACAACTTTGTTCTCATCTTTTATACACTTCTTAATCATGTCTATATTTAAACATATATGATCTTTATGCTTATACATTATAGTCATGTTTACAGTTATTCAGACAACCAGCATGTAACTGATGCAAAAATTTCACTTTTACAGGAACCATTCTATTTGCTGGTCAAATAAACAAACCTTGAGGATGCTCGTGTCAAGAACAAGGAGACAGTGACCCATTATATTTCACTTCAGCTTTGTGTTTGGCTGCATCATTTTTGTTATTTCCTTGCTATTAGAAAACATTAAACAGAAATATTGTTTGGCTTTATATTACTATACTTATTATAGTAGGCTGTGTGTTCATACCAGTACACGCATAATTTGCTGATAACAAATATGAATAAACTTACTAATTTACTAAACTAGTTGTGCACAACTGTGTTTTTATATACACTTAAATGGTAGAGTCCACAGAAAATCATCCAAATTCATTAAAAATTAATGTTATTAAATGAAGCATTTTTTTTTTTTACAATTATTTACAGAACAGTCAGCAATATCAATGCAGATAGAATATGAATATTATCCTCAGTCAAATTTGCATATCACACAAGGTCAAACTGCCTTTCTATGGTTGTACTGTACTTTGACTTTCTCTCGCATGACATACTTTTCATGCTCTATGGTTAGGTCTGCTCATATAAGATGATCTCAATCATTAAAATACTTAATAGTTCTACATACACCTAATTGTATAAAACTATAAAAGACCTCTTTTCATGCCTGAAGTTGGGCTATGATGAAATTTGACAGATGTGTACAATTATGAAGTCACCCCTTCACAACACTGACTGTGAATTACTATTACAGGAGTGACACTGTAAGTTTTTTTTGTATCCCCTGACTCAATAAAATAATGTTTTTTCTTGTTGTTTGTTTTTTGCAGTGTAGCTTTAAAAAATGTATATCAAGGAATTACTAGGATCCCACAGAGCCTTGCAGTGTGAAGCAGTAAATGTGGTTCATTGGCATAAAAGTGTGTTGGATAGACACAGTCTGCACACCATTCAAAAATTGTCTCAGCTAGCCTGCTGCACCGTTTTTTTTCTGCTCAGATTTAGAAGTGAAAGGGACAGAAATGGTGGGTATATAGCAGTTAAAATACCCACATAGGGTAAGTATGGATGCTCATGATTACTGCAGGCTGATTCTGGGACCACTGCGTGTGAGGCAGGAATACACCCATGAGATACCAGTTCATTGTAGGGCACCATTCACACAATTTGTACCCTCATTCAGAATTAGGCAGGAGCCAAGTCCACCTACCAGTGAGTTTCTAAGGGTGTTTTCTCATATAGTTCTTTTTAAATGAACCATAATCAATCCTGTTAGGTGGACCCAAAATGAAACTAGCTGCAAATGGCCTCAGCGCTTTTGGTGTTCACAATACAAGTGGACTTAAAAAGGGACTCAGTTCTCTTTCTGGACATTTCAGAATTGATGAGATTTGAGACCACTTGTTGTTCACACCAACAAGTGACTCTTTTTCACCATAGCATAATAGCTGTGTAACACTCAATAGTGCCATTCAAAATGGTTGCTTTACATGATATGTGATGTCATGGTTGTAATACTGGCTGATGTGAGTGGCTGGGGTAGACAAAATACATACATACACTACATATATTAAACACATACTGCATAATAAATAGTATTATACAGTAACTATTGTTCCTGTCACACAATACTATTATTACTGCTACTTAACAAATTAAGCTCTATAGCATAATTGGTATAGATTAATTGCATAATTACAGTGGCTTTTAGCTTATCTGTCATCTTGCTACCTAACACTGCTGACCTTGTTGTGGGACCACACAACCCCATGGAAAGCCATTTGAACTGTTTTTCTTTTAGTTTACAGAAAACTAGAGCAATGGATGTACAGGAAGTCTCAGGTTCTTTATCTATAAAGCAAAATGTGAAGCAGCCTGAGACCACTTTGTTTTCACAATGTACAAATTAAATGGACCACAAAATTAACCACAAATGACCATAAATCAGACCACCTCTGAAGGTGTACTTTGGTACCTGGCACCAGGACCTCAGCAGCAGATCCTTTAAGTCCTGTAAGTTGCGAGGTGGGGCCTCGGTGGATCAGACTTCTTTGTCCAGCACTTCCCACAGATGCTTGATCAGATTGAGATCTGAGGAAGTCAACACCTTGAACTATTTGTCATGTTCCTCAAACCATTGCTGAACAATTTTTGCAGTGTGGCAGGGCGCATTATCCTGCTGAAAGAGGCCACGGCCATTAGGGAATAGCGTTGTCATGAAGGGGTGTAACTTGGTCTGCAACAATGTTTAGGAAGGTGTACGTGTCAAAGTAATATCCACATGAATGTCAGGACCCAAGGTTTCCCAGCAGAACATTGTCCAGAGCATCACACTGCCTCCACCAGCTTGCCTTCTTCCTGTAATGCATCCAAGTGCCATCCCTTCCCCAGGTAAATGACACACATGCACCAGGACTTCCACATGATGTAAATGGAAAAAGTGATTCATCAGACCAGGCCATTTTCTTCCATTGCTCCATGTTCTAGTTGTGATGCACACGTGCCCATTGTAACCACTTTCGGCGGTGGAGAGGGCACAGCATGTGCACTCTGACTGGTCAACAGCTACGTAGCCTCATACGCAGCAAGCTGTAATGCATTGTGTGTTCTGGCACCTTTCTATCATAGCCAGCATTAATTGTTTCAGCAATTTGTGCTACAGTAGCTCTTCTGTTGGATCAGAGTAAACAGGCTAGCCTTCGCTCCCCACACGCATCAATGAGCCTTGGGTGCCCATGACCTTCCTTGGACCACTTTTGGTAGGTACTAACCACTGCATACCGGGAACACCTGCCGTTTTGGGGATGCTCTGACCCAGTTTTCTAGTCATCACAATTTGGCCCTTGTTAAAGTCGCTCAGATCTGTCTAAAATTGAAAAAATATATATAGCATATTCTGAAGAGGCATGGCTTATACTTTTGCCAAATCTGACTGAAATGATTTTTACTGACACGTTTGTGAATTTAATAGATGTTTTCATTGGTCAAGGCTTTGATTTTCATTCTCAATGACACATTTTTTTAAAATAAAAATATTTATTTGTAGCATACTCAGTAAAATCTAATTTCAGTAACAAGACTTCTCCAAAAATCTTTATTCATCATCAACATATTCTAATATTTTATGAATGCAGCATATTAAATATAAATGACTACAAGGTAAACTGTCCTAAGTAACATTATATATTTCATTTCTTACAGCAATAAATAAGTGTTTAAAGTCTTCAGTATTTTTCAAATTCAGTATGAAGAGCTTGAGTAAACCACCACTAAAAGGTTGTCACTTCAATGCCAGAATTGGTTTTCTGTCCAGGCAAACATGACCACCAACCATAACTCCCAAGGTTCAAACATGGTCACCGAGGACTACAGTACCCAGCCATCACAAATTCTCTCATGTTCATGGGCCGCTGTCATTCCGATTGCACACATGGACTCAATCACGCAATCACAACCTCACTACTTAAAGACTCTCAATCTGCTTGCTCACTGCTCACATATTCAATTCAGATTTATTCGTGTAGTGTCTTTTAACAATGGTCATTGTCACATAGCAGCTTTACCGAAATATGTAAATTCAGGTTAAAAATTTTAAACCTATACATTTATGAAATTTTCCCTAATGAGAAAGCCAAAGGTGATGGTGGTGTGGCAATACAAATTTTAAGAGCTATTCTTTCTCTGCCAGTATAGTTTCTGCCAGTCTTGTTCCTTTCTTTATAAGTGAAATGAACCAGGATACTGTAACTATCACCTTTTTGTAATTGATAGTTCTTGTTGCTCTTTTCATATCCTTTGAACTGGGGACCATTGTTTGTGTTCCTCAATACCTGAATGTACCCCCATAAGTGTGGATTTTTCTTTGTTTCTATGATAATGAACTGTCTGAGTAGGATAGTTATGCTGATTGGATTAAGACTAGTGAAACGGGGTGGGTGGCCAGAACTGTCTACTTCATTTGCATGCTTTGTTTAGGGCCGCTACCCTAGTGCTTTGCCTCCATCTCTAGGCACTGCCCCCAAATGTATACTGTATTATCTACAATGCATCACTGCCTTAGTTAGACTTGATGACTGCAGCGACCGACCAGCGCATTCTCAATAAAGAATCCTGCTGAAGAAAATCCAAGTCTCCTGGTCTTCACTGAAAAAGTTTCCAACAGAGGTGAGGAAAGAAACTCCCTGAGACGATGTGAGGAAGAAACATTAAGAACCAGAATGAAAAGGGAACCCATCCTCATCTGGGTGACACCGGATAGTGCAATTATAAATAATTCCCTTCTCTAACTGTGTACTATATGGTCAACAAGTGCAATTGTGTAAATAGGAAATTCATTATAGTTTTCACATGAAGTCTATTTTGTTGAAGTTAACATTTGTTCACTGATGGAGACTTGAGTGCAAAACTGTTCATAGCAATTGTAGTCCTAAGCCATTGTAGCAAATCTGTTCGTCAATTGCAGTCCAACGCAATCTTTATGGTTTCTAAGTGGTACTATCCTCAGTAATCTCCCTGGTTTTTGGCCTGTCCATGTGGGGCCATCGTCAGCAACAGCGAGTGGTTTCCAAGTGATGAGAACTCCAACCAGAAGCAGGGTATCAGGATGGATGAGGCAGGTCCAGAGAGCAGAAGGGGTCAGGATCACTGGTATCACATATTTATCATGCATACAGTTGAGGCCAAAAGTATACATATCCCTGTTAAAATTGCAGGTTTTTGCATCAACTATATGCGTCATAAATATGTGAAATTTATTAGTCATGACAATTTTATAGCATTATTTAAAAAGTAACCAAAGCATATGTCATTTTTCCTACCTCAAATTTTTTGGGGTCAACATCCTGTTTGATGCTTATCACATCCTCATATACAATATATGGCCAAAAGTTTGTGGCCACCTGACCATCAAACCCATATGTGGGCCTTCTCCAAACTGTTTCCAGAAAGCTGGAAGCACACAATTCTATAGGATGTTTTTGTATGCTGCAGCATTACAAATCTCCTTCACTGGAACTAAGGGGCTAAGACCAAACTTGTTCCGGCATGACAATATCCCTGTGCACAAATCGAGGTCCATTTGTTTAGTTATATTTGTTAATAGTTTGATAAATGTCTATTATAGATTGCATCTTTGATATCTCTGTGGTCAGAATTGAGGGTATTGTTCCTGTGGGTCATGATGTGCTATGTCTCTCTTGGTCATTTGCTTAGTCATTTGCCTTCAACTTTATTAATAACATGGGTGAGTTTATATATTGTCACCCAGCCCAATTAACTAGGAGAAGAATAGCGTACTGAATTGTACTATATTGTAAAATGAGATGTTAAATTGGAAGCCAATGTTATATTATTACCTACATGTTTATGCTATGAAAGGTTTTCCCATTCAAATAATGGCCTTACTTTACAAACACTATATGGCCAAAAGTATGTGGACATATGACCATCACACCTCTATGTGCTTGGTGAACATCCTATTCCAAAACCATGGGCATTTAATATGGCGTTGTTGCCCCTTGTGCTGCTATTTAAGCTTCCACTCTTCTGGGAAGTCTATCTTGCACTATATTTTGGAAAGTGGTTGATTCCTGCCCATTCAGTCACAAGACTCAGTTTGTGCATGGGGAATTGTCATGGTTTGGGTTAGCTCCCTTAGTTCCAGTAAAGGGTAATCTTAGTGCTGCAGAAAGACAACAATATACAAAGACATTCTATACAATTGTGTGCTTCCAACTTTGTGGCAACAGTGTGAAGAAGGCCAACATGATGGAGAGGTGTCCACATGCTTTTGGTGTTGTATTTGTACACCTTTATATTGTATGTTACATATGTTTTGATTTAATTGACAAACCTGCAATTCTGTGGAATGTATTTTTAAAAGGAAGAAAATATGGACAACTTTTAGTACAAATAACCTGGTAAAATATGTAGAACATGATGAAAGTGAATGGTGTAAGTCATGGTCTCAACATAACTGTATTACATGGCTGAGAAAACCTATTTTCAAAACAGGCCATACAGTCCAGACTGCTTCTTTGTTTGTTTGGATGAGCTTTTTTGTCAGTCATTTTGTTAAAAGCTTTGAATCTGAAGAAATGACCCAGGCGACCATACATTAACTCTTTTCACTTTGTGAAGATAAGGCATATGGAGGAGGCTCCTCCATACGAAGTGGCTGGGCTATGTTGCTCCAGTGAAATCTCAGCAGCAGCATCTTCTGAGAAGGATATCATTACATAAATGTAAGTTAACCAGCATATGAACAAATAAGTAAATAAAAATAATAAAACTTCCGAGTTTCAAAATAAGGTGGATAGACAATCCCCAATGTCCCCTGTGCTCTCATCTCAGTCTAAAATTGAAAAGCACCCAGAACAGCCAGATAATTCTCCTGTGGCAAAAAAAAAATCACCATGTGCTTCAAAAGAACTTAATGACAAGTAATGCAGTAAAACCAGAAAAACATTAGCAGCATTTTTCCATGATGGAGTAATTAATTACTGATGAAGGGTATGGGGCTGGATGCAGAATTTACAGTGTTGCTCCAGGACAGGTACAGTGGATATAAAGTCTACACACCCCTCTTAAAATGGCAGGTTTTTGTGATGTAAAAAAAAATGAAACCAAAGTAAATCATGTCAGAATTTTTTCCACTCTCAATGTGAAATTACAATGTATAAAAAGTTAATGAAAAACTTCAAAATCAAACATTTTAGGGAAAAATTGGAAAAACAAAGAACTTACAACAACCTTGTTGTATAAGAGTGCACATATTCTATATATAATTGGGGATGTGGGTATGTTCAGAATGAACCAATCACATTCAATCTCATGTTAAAGTAATTATCATACAGCTGTCATCAATAAAATTATTCTGATTAAACCCAAATAATCTGTTTCTGTAGAATTTTCTTCACATCTTCTTTTTCCATTTCCATTTCATCCCACTTCCGAAGCCATGTCCTTCAAAGAGCTTACAAAGCCTATACAGGGTCCCACTATCGAAAGGTATCGATCAGGATAGAGGTATAAAAAATTTCCAAAACATTAGATGTAACATGGAACACCATGAAGGCAATGAACAAGTGGAGAAAATGGAGCACCAGAGTGTCATCAACAAGAAGAGCAGATCCCTCCAAAAATTATAAAAAGGACAAGATTAAAACTTAACAGGGAGGCTGTCAAGAGACCAACGGCAACATTAAAGGAGCTGCGGGAATATCTGAAAGAACTGATTACTCTCTGCATGTGACAAAAATTCTTCACATGTCTGGGCTTTGGGGTATGGTAGCCGGAAGCCTTTTCTCACAAAAAACATCCTAACTAAATCACCCCAAACTATGTGGCAAAATGTTTTATGGTCTGATGAGACCAATTTCGAAAGGTATAACAATTCTATAATTCCAGAAGGTACGTCTGGTCCAAAAAAAAGCACATCACCAAAAGAACAACATACTCACGGTGAAGCATGGTGGTGGCAGCATCATGCTTTAGGGCTGCTCTTCTTCAGCCCAAACTGTGGCATTATCAAGGTGGAGGGAATCATGAATAGCTACAAATAACAGTCAATTTTAGTGCAAAACCTTCAGGTATCTACTAGTAAGCTGAAGATGAAAAGGAATTTCCCCTTTTAGCATGACAATGACCCTAAGCATACATCCAAATTAACAAAGGAATAACAACCAAAAGATCAATATTTTTGAATGGCCTAGAAAGATCTGTGGGGTGACCTGAAGTGGGTTGTGCACATGAGATTCCCTTACAATTTTCTTGCAAGAAAGAGTGAGAAAATATTGCGTCAAGGTGTGCTACACTGATAGGCTCATAGGCAAAAAGTCTCAGTGGTGTAATAATCAAAATGTGCTTCAACAATGTATTAGTTTAGGGGTGTGCACACTTATGCAACCAGGTTATTGTAAGTTTTTTATTTTTCCTATTTTTCCCTAAAATATTTCTGATTGCTTGTCACGTAACTTTTATATGTTGTAATTTCACATTGAGAATGGAAAAAAGTTCTGATATGATTTATCTTAATTTCATTTTTTACATCACAAAAACCTGTCATTTTAACAGGGATGTGTAGACTTTTTATAGCCACCATAAACAAAATCTGTATCAAGCTTTAAAGTGTTTGAATAGCTGGCTTTATATAATGAATTAAGAAAACATTTTTTTTTCCATACAAGGAAAAAAGGACTCGACCAACCATTTAAATCACTGAAATTTTGAATGTCTGAGTGTGCTTGAAAGCAATGTCATGACAGCCCTTGCTAATGCTAACTTCTGAAATAAACCACCTGTGACATGCTTTTCAGTGCACCTTCAACAACTCATTCAAAAAAAAAAAAAAACTGAGAAAGGGGCCATCACTAGCTCATGCCCGTCAGTATGTTTGTGTGTGTGTGCACACACACAAGTGCACATGCTTGTATGCCTGTATGGGCATGTGAGGCTCTGCCAGCTCTCTCCTTCTTGTTATGGCAATCCCTGAAAACACAAAGAAGCACAAATAAGTAGAGGCAGTAATAAGACAAAAGTGAGAATCATCACACATTACTTGCCAATTCAACCTCGCTATTTTACTTCTGCACCTAACATTTGACCACGCCCCTGCCACCTAGAACTCAAATGGCTTAAGTGCTAGATAAGAAAGACTGATCCATGCATTGGCATCCTTCATGTGGTGGAGTCACTGGCATGGGAGGGGTCTGGATTAGGGGTTAGGTTTTTGAATTTACAATGATTCACCCCATCACAGTCCAAAAATTGCGTGGTTGTGTAGGGAGCCAAGGAACTGGGCTGGCACCTGTTAAGCACTGCTATAGTTGGGATAGATACTGTGTCTTGGCAGTTGCTACTATTGGGCTTGGATTTTGTGCTTTGTTTTCAGCATTTATTAGTTTACCCTTGGTCTTGCTCAGTTACACTTAAGACTCAGAAATTTAATAGCCATTAAAGGGAAATGTTTGTTTGCTTAATAGTTGGTCTCCCCCTACTGGCTGTTCTAAGGATAATCTTTCATAATGTTGACATGGTCAGATGATCAATAAGGAAGTTAGTGTTTTTTCCATGCTGTCCAACTCTGTACAGATGTAGCAGTGAATCAGCATCCATCTGCATTGGCCTTTAGTAGCTTTATCAGTATGTTTCCTTACTATTGTTTATACATCTTGAATACTATTTGATTTTTTTTTTAAGTATTCAAAGGTTATGCAGATAATTGTTCATGTCAGCTGAATTTTCTCATTAGATTGTGTGGAGGCTATAATGCATTCCTTTTGCTTCATTATTACTCTCGTTTGTTTGCCTATTTAATTTCACATCATTAACAAGCAAGCAAAGCAGCATTTTTAGGAGTTAAATCTCTCTATTTGGTAGATTACATAGACAGATGTAATACATATTTATATCATATACACATTGTGAATGTAAATTCATATTTTTAAAATTGTTTTAAATTCTTTCTGGGGCAGATGGAGGAAACAGTATCTATGCTTACTAAAAATACACTATATTACCAAAAGTATTCGGTCACCCATCCAAATGATCAGAATCAGGTGTCCTAATCACTTGGCCTGGCCACAGGTGTATAACATCAAGCACTTAGACATGCAGACTGTTTTTACAAACATTTGTGAAAGAATGGGCCGCTCTCAGGAGCTCAGTGAATTCCAGCGTGGAACTGTCATAGGATGCCACCTGTGCAACAAATCCAGTCGTAAAATTTCCTCGCTCCTAAATATTCCACAGTCAACTGTCAGCTTTATCATAACAAAATGGAAGAGTTTGGGAACAACAGCAACTCAGCCACGAAGTGGTAGGCCACGTAAACTGACGGAGAGGGGTCAGCGGATGCTGAAGCGCATAGTGCAAAGAGGTCGTCGACTTTCTTCACAGTCAATTGCTACAGAGATCCAAACTTCATGTGACCTTCAGATTAGCCCAAGTACAGTACGCAGAGAGCTTCATGGAATGGGTTTCCATGGCCGAGCAGCTGCATCCAAGCCACACATCACCAAGTGCAATGCAAAG
>CM040988.1:125220-151359 GCA_022985145.1 Pangasius djambal | reverse complement strand
GTTTGTTGAAGGTTGAAAGTTTGTTGAAGGTTGAAGGTTTGTTGAAGGTTGAAGGTTGAAAGTTTGTTGAAGGTTGAAGGTTTGTTGAAGGTTGAAGGTTTGTTGAAGGTTGAAGGTTGAAAGTTTGTTGAAGGTTGAAGGTTTGTTGAAGGTTGAAGGTTTGTTGAAGGTTGAAAGTTTGTTGAAGGTTGAAGGTTTGTTGAAGGTTGAAGGTTTGTTGAAGGTTGAAAGTTTGTTGAAGGTTGAAGGTTTGTTGAAGGTTGAAGGTTGAAAGTTTGTTGAAGGTTGAAAGTTTGTTGAAGGTTGAAGGTTTGTTGAAGGTTGAAGGTTGAAAGTTTGTTGAAAGTTTGCTGAAGGTTGAAGGTTTGTTGAAGGTTGAAAGTTTGTTGAAGGTTGAAAGTTTGTTCTAAAATGAAGTCTGAAGAAGTCTAAAATGATTGAAGATCAAGTCATTAAGTATTGCTTAAGATATAGTTAAATAAACCACTGTTTCTTGTCAGTGCACAAATGGAGCAAAAAAATTTAAAGTTCTAGACATTTGAAATGTTGTG
This sequence comes from Pangasius djambal, assembly GCA_022985145.1. Classification (NCBI taxonomy): domain Eukaryota; kingdom Metazoa; phylum Chordata; class Actinopteri; order Siluriformes; family Pangasiidae; genus Pangasius; species Pangasius djambal. The sequence goes on along the minus strand of CM040988.1, from coordinate 150,808 downwards.
GCTTTGGCTCGGGAGTCACCACGCCTTGGGCTGTGAGTACAGAGGTTATCTAGACAAAGATTATGTAGACAAAGGTTACATTTAGACTGCTGAGATTTGCTTTTTTGCTTGTCTTTTAGATCTAAAGTGATCAGAACTGTATATAACCTTTTTCTTCCTTTTTATTGGTCAGACTAATACAGCTGCATAAACCAAAACAATCGGAGCATCTGACTGGACCAGGCTTCTGCCCCCCTGAGACCTACGTAGTGAAATCTACAGTCTTCCTATTCTGCACTGCCACCATGTCTTCTGCAGGAGGTAAGGGTGGTGTTAATTCATGTTCTTTTAGATCTGCAATGTGGTGATAAATTCACTTTAACTGTGGAAAACTGAATGAGTGAGTTAAAGATGTACGTTTCGTAGACAGAGCTGTAGATATAAGAATCAATAAATATAAAATATGAAATTATTCCATACAGTATGAAGTTCTAATGATTCCATGCTTTACTTGTAAACAGTAAAAAGTCTATATACTCACACATATGAGTAATAAAGGGTAACATTTCTGGGAACCTATAAGAATTTCTTTATATTATATTTATATTCTGCTGCAAATAAAATCTGCTTGAATAAATCACGATCACAAACAGTTATACCACAATTCTCGATTCTGATTGGTCAGAAGGTGTCTAGAAGGCATTGATTTAGCATCTCTGGAAGGTTTCTCCTGTCAGTGCTTTGTAACAGCCGTGAATAAGACTTTAAACTTTAGGTTTTCTGACACTCAGGAAGGAGCACTTTGTGTTTTCCCGGTAAAATGAGAAGCTGAAATTTATTGTCTTATTAATTTCAAGTGAGTGAAGAAGAGAGACTGGCGAGGAAATGACGATGTACAGCCGTTATAATGTAAACAATAACCGGACGTAACTTCTCTCTGGGACTCTGCACACAATTCCTCTAGACTCCTACGTTTACGTCAGTGCTGGTCATTTTCTCATGTACACTGAGGGGAAATAAGTGTTCAGATACTTTTCTTTTTGTTAATTAATATTCTTCCAGTGTACAGTATATATATCCACTTCAGGTTTACACACATAATGACTTTTGAAGGATATGTTTACAAAATGAAATTTTTTGGGGAAATGTATTTGGACATCACAAATTACCAACATTAGTACTTTGTTGCAAAGCTTTGAGGTGTCCATGGTGAGAAGTAATTAACTTTTTGCAGCATTACTGTTCAGTTTTGGTCCATTGCTCTTACCAGATCATCTTCAGTTCCCTGAGGTTACGAGGGTCCCTTTTCAGAATCGCCTTTTGATACCTAGACAAAGCTGTAAGTGTAAGTGCTAATGTTGCTAATTTGTGGTCAGTTTTGTTTTTTAAACACAACTTTTTTTAATACTTATGCATACATACTTTTTTGTTCATGTTCTTGTGTGTTGAGATTAAATTCTCCTCGAACATGTTCTGGTATGTTCCACTCATGTTTCCTTCGATGGCATGTAATGTCCCCGTACGGTTTACAGCGAAGCAGCTCCATATCATGATGCTCACATCTCCATACTTCACCTGGGAAATGGAGGTCTTGGGATTCCAGCCATTCTTTTCCAAACATGACACGCTGAATTATTCCCAGAGTCCTATTTTTGTTTCATATGACCAGAGTATATTGTTCCAAAGGAGTTCTGATTTGTCTAAATGCTTTAGACGTGCATCTCTGTGCGTCTGTTTAGCGGAGGAGTTTTGCGTGAGGTGTAGGAACGGAGATGATTGCGGTGCAGTTCATTGCTTATTGTTCTCTCTGTAGCTTTTGTTCCTGCTGCCTTCAGCTCGTCCTGCAGCTCTTTTCGAGTGACTGCTGTCTCCAGTCTTACCGTCTTTATCATTAATCTGAGAGCACATTGTGAAATCTTGCAAGGTGTAAATGTCTGCAGATGATTAGCTGAAGTTACAGGAACTTTCCCCCTGCATATTATCAGACTATTGTACTGACGGGGATGATTGCTACGGCTCTGTCACTTTTTCCACTCAACTGATATTTATTAATGTTGTCCCTGAGAACTTTAGCAAGCTCCTTCACCTTCACCATGACTGCAAGAACTAAAAAAGTTCTTCTAAATCTATGTGTATAAATAGATATGAAGTGGATAAATGCACTGGAATTATATTAAATAACAAAAACAAAAATGCCTGAATATTTATTTCCCGTCATTGTATTATTTGTACATTGTCTCGTGCTTTTATGTAATATTGTTTTGTATTTGACAGCAAATACAAAACTAAACTAAAAAAATAAAAATGCAGTCAGCTTCTTCTGCATTTCCTATCCCCTGATTTAATTTATTTTCTCAGGACTATGGGTAAGTGTTGGAGTTTAAAGGCAGTGGTCTAGGCCAGACTTCCTCTGCTGTAAGTGTGTAGTGTAATTTCACAGACCCCCTCCAAATAATCCAGCTATACACATATTAGGCTCATTATTTAAATATGAACAATAATATTCTGGTTATTTATTGTAGCAATAGAGCTCTTATTCTTATTCCTGAACCTTTCTAGGGGTTTTGGTTACTGAAAGACACATTTTTACATACCGTCACGTCAAATACACTAAAATATGCCAGACACAATTTTATTCATTTTTGCCAGATTCATTTCTTTCAGCATTTTGTTTGTATGACATAAGGATTTGTTTACTTAAGTGAAAACGGATATTTATACATGTAGCTTTAATTAAACCAGACCAGTTTGAGTAGGCTTACTATAAATTAATTTAAAAACAGAGCTCATAAATTGCTATAAAATAAGCATACTTCCTTAGTTGTCTATATTTGCTCCCATAATACAATTAATTTCATGAAAAACTATTGTAAAGAAACTGCATTAATAGGTTAATTGAATTTTCTTGATGTTTTATGTAAATTCAATCAATTAAATTAAAAATTCATGAGTGAGTATTTCATGTGTATAATCACCGAATGCCAGTCAGTGTTGTTTCAAGAATTGATCAGCTTTTCAGCATTTACAGTCATAAATGTTGCCCCATAACATGCTCCATAAATCTGGCCCCATTATACAGGCTGGCTTATGACTGGATGTTTCATCATGTCTACGTCCCAAAGCCATGCTCCATGCTAATGTGTGTAGCACGATAGCTATAGTATACCATTACCTGTACTTATTTAGACATAACATTCAGTGCAGGGCTTTGGGACATATTAATAATTAATTAACCCTTTTTTTTTTATTTTTCAGTTCTTGGAATTCTATTTTTGTTTTAATAAATTGTACATTTACATAGGTATAGATATATTACATGATATAGGACTGTGGATTCTTGAGCATTCATGAGTATTTGCTCTGCAAATTTCTGTTCCTCAGCTCCTGATGTGGACCCTGATGCTGATTTTGTATATGGTGAGAATGACTATATTTAAATATATATATATAATTTGAAGGATGGATCAGTATGAGTGAGTATTTCATTAAATGTGATGTTTCTGCAGACTATGAAACTCTGCGCATTATCGGTTTATCCATTGCTGGAGTCCTTGTGTTCCTGTCCATTCTCCTACTTTTTGGTGAGTGTTGTATCTGTTTATACGTGTGTTTGTGTGAGCCACACAAGGAATCATAGATTTCTGATATCTTTTTTTTTATTATCTATCCTATCTTTTATGTCTTTCAGGTAACCGCATTCGTGGTTGTAGAAAGTCCAGGGTAAGTGCTCTTACTGTGTGAAGTTACGTGAAAATACATCAAGTGCAAATGCAAAGTTTAATTCTAAGTAGCACAGAAACAATGTGTATTGTTATGGTGTGTGGCAAATTAATCTAACGCAATACTGTGTGTGTGTGTGTGTGTGTGTTTCAGCATAAAGCAGTGAGTGAAGCAATCTAGACATTGCCCTGGCTCTCTCAGAAAAGCTGCAAGCAAAAAACACAGACAGTAAAAGCATAATAATGATTTAAAATACAAACAACTTGGAGCAGACAGAAGCACAACGGAAAACTACACTAATTGGATAAAGGTTTAAATGGCAACCATAAAATATAACACAAGGTGGCAGCAAAGTGTCATCTCTGCATTAGTATTGCCTCTCATTCAGTTTATTTAAACAAGAAGAACTAATGTAATAAATGTAATAAGCAGTAGCAAATGTGGGATGCTAAGTTAATTCAACTTAGTATAAGACCAAATATTGAGAAATAAAGTTACTTTAAAGAATGCTTGGATCTCCCCTTCTCTCTCACACACTGATGATACTTTGAGTACACTGAGATACAGCTCATTCTGTAGGAATGGGAAAACACTCCACACTCACTAACACTCATACGAAATGTTAAAAACTACTGAAGGACCACAGGACAGGTGGTGTCGACTTTTTTGTTACTGATGTTGTTTTGTGTTATTGAGAATTATACTGGAATAATTTGCTCAGGAAATTGTTGGAATTGTTTATATTCCAGAATCTTTCATTCACATGACACATGTTTTAAAAATTGCCATTAGATTCATAGTCTTACTTGTTTCACATTAACACAAGTGACCAGTCAAACCAGGTACTAAATAGAAATATACTATAAACTCAATAATTTGTTATATACACTGATCGGCCATAACATTAAACCCCCTGACAGGTGAAGTGAGTAACTGATCATCTCGTTACAGCGGCACCTGTAAAGGTGAGGGATTATTAGGCAGCAAGTGAACAGTCAGGTCTCGAAGTTGATGTGTTGGAAGCAGGAAAAATGGGCGAGTGTAAGGATCTGAGAGACTTTGACAAGCGCCAGATTGTGATGTCTAGACGACTGGGTCAGAGCTTCTCCAGAACAGCAGGTGTTGTGGGGTGTTCCCGGTGTGCAGGGGTCAGTACCTACCAAAACTGGTCCAAGGAAGAACAAGTGGTGAACCAGTGACAGGGTGATGGACGCCCAGGGCTCACTGATGCGTGTGGGGAGTGAAGGTCCGTCTGGTCCGATCCCACAGAAGAGCTGCTGTAGCACAAACTGCTGAAAAAGTGAATGCAGCTCTGAGAGAAAGGAGTCAGAACACACAGTGCTGCTTGCTGCGTGTGGAGCTGCGTAGCTGCAGACCGGTCAGAGTGTCCATGCTGACCCCTGACCTCCACCGAAAGCTCCTACACTGGGCAGGAGAGCATCAGAACTGGACCATGGAGCAGTGGAAGAAGGTGGCCTGGTCTGATGAATCACGTTTTCTTTTACTTCATGTGGACGGCCGGGTGCGTGTGCGTCGCTTACCTGGGGATGAGATGGCACCAGGATGCACTATGGGAAGAAGGAGAGCTGGCGGAGGCAGTGTGATGCTCTGGGCAATGTTCTGCTGGGAAACCTCGGGTCCTGGCCTTCATGTGGATGTTACTGTGACACGTCCCACCTACCTAAAGATTGACCGAGTTACACCCCTTCATGGCAACGGTGTTCCCTAATGGCAGCGGCCTCTTTCAGCAGGATGAAGCTCCCTGCCTCACTGCAGAAACTGTTCAGGAACGGTTTGAGGAACATGACAAAGAGTTCAAGGTTTTGATTTGGCCTCCAAATTCCCCAGATCTCAATTCGATCGAGCATCTGTGGGACGTGCTGGACCAACAAGTCCAATCCATGGAGGCTCCACCTCACAACCTACAGAATTATGGTGTCCAAATAAAATATCATATTCTGGCTTTGCTTCATTGACCCCTGATGGTCCCCAGACCCCCGTTTGAGAACCATACATCTACATAAAAATGAACCACACCATCAGTTGATTTCAGGAGATGTCTTTAATAGCAAACTCTCTTTTTACAGGATTTAGCTGTTTAATGTGAGCCATTAAAGAGTCTAATGACTTAACAAATTAAATATATTGACATGAGGTGTTAAGTTTTGTTTAAGGCATAAAAAAATCAAAGAGGCTCAAAATGTTTTGAGTCAAACTGCAGTGATCCATTAAATGTCAACAGGATCAGAACAAACAGCTAAGACCTAAAAGAGACAATACTGATATAAGATTATATCGCTGTGTTTAGGGATGCCATTACCAACTGTGAAAACTATAATTCAGAAATGGAAGAAGACCAGGAGTGAATGTAACTGGGGGAAAAGCAAAGATTAAAAAAAAGCATGAGGCCTTAAAGTGCTTAGAGAAAAGTGGAATGAAACTTCACAATTATATCACAATCAGAAAAATAATTTCTATTGTTGTACTTTTTACTGCATTTAGGATGTGAATTCTTACAGGAAAATGTGGGAATGAAGATAGCACAGAACAGTTGGCATGCAAATACCAGTTTCTTAACCTTTAGCCTGCATAGTGGATGGTGAGTTCATCACTCTCTCCATCTCGTCCATACATTAAACACATTTTTAAGATCCTAACATGCCTTTTTTGACCATTTTTAATAATGGAACATCTGTGATCCTTTAAATAATGTTGGATTCTTAGTAGAAAACAAGTCAAAAACTGCAGTTACTGTTCACATCAAACATCAGAATGGGGAAAAATGTGATCTCACTGACTTTGAGCGTGACATGGATATTGGTCCCAGACGTTCTGGTCTGAGTATTTCAGAAATTGCTGATCTCTTGGGAATTTCAGGCCCATAGTCTCTGGGGCTTACACAGAATAGTGTGTAAAACAAAAACCATCATATGAGTGGCATTTCTTTCTGCAGAAATGCCTTGTGGATGAGAGACGTCAGAGGAGAATGGCCAGACTGGTTCAAGCCGACAGGAAGGAGATGGTATCTCAAATAACCACTCTTTACAACTGTGGTGTGCAGAAACACATCTCAGAACATGAAATGTGTAGAACCTTGGAACACATGCACTCACTCACTTGCAGTTTTTCGAGGTCTCTGTAGACTAGTGCTGTGCTAAGTGCATTCATCTTTGCAGTGAGGAGCAAACACATGATAATATCTCTCTTTATGTCACCTGAAGAACAGCTGCTCCTCTGTTTTTCCTTAAATATAGCACTTACGCATATGCATCACGCTCGGTGAACGTGGACTTTTGACAACAATTTTGGACCATATTTACTAATTTATCTAAATGCAGTTGTCAGTTTAATCACTTCCTACTGAAACATATCTCAATAATGAACCCTGTTTCTAAGTCACTTTTCCTCTTGGCATCTTGGGACAAAATTGAGGTCAGCCGGACCTGCTCAGCATTTTTATACACACCACAGCGCAGAGTAGGATGTTTATTATTATTATTATTATTATTATTTGTATCACGCAGTTCACCTATATGGAAGCATCTGCACTCATTATGTTTCTCCACTAATTTATTCAGGTTTTTCCTTTAATTTGTCACCTGTCTATAGGTGCAGCTGGTGATCTGGGCTAGCAGCTTATTAAACTTGTTCTATGATTAAAATGTAAATACTTACAAGTACTGAAAAATGTAGTGTGGGAATGACGATAAGATCATTAACATCATTGTTGGGATGGCACAGAAATCTCAGTTCATTAACCTTTAGCCTGCGTAGTGGTGAGCTCGCTGAGGTCCCCCTTGCTCTCTCCACACATTAAAAACAGACATGTGAGACAAGGTACAGCTTAAACTCCCACTACACATCAGTAACAACTGCTCTTTAGTGTATTAAATCTAAATGTATTCAATATTAATATATTAGTGGTAATTTACACACAAAATTTGAAATTGATGTGTGGAAGTTTGATTTGTGTTCTTTTCCACCTTAAGAAAAAAATAAGTAAGAAATAAGGCTTTCTGTGCTTTTACGCATGTTTGCTGCTGTTAGTCTTTCTATTCATCACTATTTCCTTAATCCATGTATGCTTGTCTTTATATTAGTTTGGTTCTTGTTGCTGCAAGGTCCTTTCCTCCTACACTTCTTCCTTTCTGCAATGGTGAGAGATCACATGAAAAAGGATGGATGTTGGGAGAGCTACAAAATTAAACAGCCCATCCCCACCGCTCTTACACTTTCTCTCTTTTGCTCCCTCCTCTTGTTATACTCCCCTGCTCATTTGAATAAATTAACACCCCCCTCCCCGCACCCCCCAACGCCACCACCACATGTCTCGCTTCACCACCTTCTCTTCTTTCCCGATCTCTCCCCCTTAATGGACAAGCAGCTGTGAAGGAGAAAGATCCAGAAATATCTTCCTGTTTTTTCATCCAGACACACTTTTTCCCGTTCACTTTCACTTGTGCACACAATCACAATCACACAACACTGAAAACACACCCAACCCTGGTCACGCTCCTCATTGTACCTTGTTTTCACACACGTGTACCAAAATACATGATCACTATTTTTTTCTTGGTGCAGATTGGCACCTACCAACACGCATGCGCATTAGCGTCCAACCCTCCCTCTGCTGCGTGACGTTGTTCGGTGACTCACTTGACTAAGGCTGGAGAGCTTAACATGGCATACTGTACCGCATCAAGCTACCTAATTACCAGCAGAGCTGCTGTGGTAGTGAACCCAGTGCTGTATAAAATGGCCGAGGCAGGCGCTACTACCATGTTTCCACCACAACAGCTCCCCATCTGGGCCTTGTTGTTTGGACGCCATTTTGGATCCGCTTCTAATAGGCGGGCACACTGCAGGGGAAGCTAGGAGACAGAATGCCCCTCAATCAACATTACAAGCAGCTGCTGTGAGCTCAGTCTAAGACCGCACTGCGGCCCTTTCTCCCTTTCACCTGTGGTCTCCAGGAGCAGATGGGCACACGAACCCTTCACCCACCACGCTTGGTGACTTTGCAGGGGCTGGAGGGTAAGCAGGGGAATAGGTCTCAGCATTAATAGCATTAGTGTTAATATTATCCTGCCATGGCCTGAGGGAGGTTTACTGATTATTTAGCATTACTGTTTTCATTAGCCCACCCCGTTTCAGCTTGCCATGTTCTCTTCTCTTTCTCCTTCATGTTTTTCTCCAGGCACAAATCGCAAGAAGAGTGATGCAGATGATTTGAATCATAATGTTGCTTTCTGCACTTACTGTCTGCTTAATTGTGGTGTATTTAGATTCCCCTGTGGCCATGCCTTTCTGATATACATATTTTCTAATAATTTTGAAGAGGGCCTGAAATCTGCATGAGCACAGATAATTAATTAGATGGCTATTAGTATGGAATTAATTTCTACTGATAGTAGGTTCGTTCAGCTAGTGGATCTTTTTAACTCTTCCTTTTGCAAAGATCTCATTTGTAGGTAGGCCCACCCAATTACTGACAGCTGACTGAATAAAATAAATAAACACAGTTATTAAATAGAGCATTTTACATTTCCTCTAACCAACATCACTCTACATAAAAGGATTTTCATTCAGAAACATATGTGACAAATTTATTGATACCCCTAAAAAATATTCATTTTTCACAGAACCCTTTTGTGTGTATCATGTGCTTTGTGTTCTTGTGTTTGTGTCTGTCCTCCTTCTCCCTAGGAGGAGCTATAACCGAGCTGCGGCGCTGTGTGCTGTGTGCAGGCGCTTCCTGGGAGTCGAGTATAAAAGAGAAGAGGACGCTGTGTCTCTTTTGATGTTGTGCTGAATCTAAGCTTGTGTAGTTGCTAACATTGGTATGAGTAGCATGTGCTGAGGAAATTGTAAGTTACTGAATGTGGGTTAGTTGTATAAATGTCTTTTGGTTATCTGTTGCCTGTGTACTTGTTAGCAAAGCTTCATGAAACCTTGAATTTTTCAAGCCAACTGTGTTGAAAAATGAAAGTGTTTGATCACTGATGTAATCATGCCTGTAAAATTAAAATCTACAGAAAATATTGTGCTCAACTGAACAGTGACAGTGTTTCTTTAGTAAAAGGGGGTTTGAGGCTGAATATGCTTGTACATGGTCAGGGTACAGAATACTCGAAACAACCCACCAAAATTGACCTTTCACAGCAATCTCTAAATGAGGCTTCAAATCATCACTGATGATGTCCTTACGCTAAAACTAAAAAAGCACTGATACTGAGCTTCACCTGAATGTGCTCTACATTCTTGACACAGTTGACAGCTCAAGCACTCCTGATAACTAGTACTTGTTGTCACCACTGTCATGAGGGTAAGTGTCATTTTCTTTATCACTTTTCTCCTGGTTTTGGATTTGGGGACCAATTTTTATCTCAGTAGGGTCAATCAGAATATAATGGGTCACACTCATTACAGCTGACACAGCCTTGATTTAATACTGGAATTTGGCATAAATATAGAAAAACATACAGTAGTCACACTACCCCAGTCGTGATAAATGCATTTCACCTCGCTACTGCATCAAACATAAAATCACGTCAGCTTTACTGACACTCTCCCAGATTTATTGACTTCTGCCCTCTGACCCCACAGAACTCAATCATGTGACTGAATGCTTAGAGTCAATGTTCCACTTCACGCCAGTTAATATGGCCCCATTTAAAAGAAACATTATGGGGAAGAAGGTATGATGATCACACTCATATGCTTGCACAGGAATAATATATTTCAATCGGTGTTTAGTCTCATTACAATACTACTGGCCTCCGATCAGGGATGTGGCTCCTTGCTTGTATTACTTGATCTCAGTGCAGCTTTTGATATTATAGATATTATCACAATGTTCTTCTAGGCAGACTATTTCTGTTAGAGTTAAGGGAACCGCTCAGGTCTTATCGAACTGACCCTTATCATGTTGTCATTCATACAAAGTAATGTTTGGTGTTTTTTCTCCATATATGCTGCTTCTGGTTACAATTATTCCTAAACATGGTATGAGCTTTCACTGGCCTGCTGACACACAGCTGTCAGTTTCAGAAAATCCAGATGACAGACACAAGCTTAATACTATGAGGAATGTGTAAAGGATATTAGACACTGGATTCTGAGTAAGTTCTACTTAATTACCCTACTTAATTCTGACAAGATAGAAGTTTTCACTCTTGCTTGAGTAGATAATCTTACCTGGATACTGTAGACTTCTATCTTCTAAGTGCTGCTGAAATCATAAAGACTGCCCTGTTCTCATTTCAGGACTCCTATTACAATATGGTCATATCACAGAACATCAGTTCAACACAGTTAGATCTGTGTGCTGTTGCTCTTCTATACCTGTTTACTGTAATGATTTATAATCCTACTATCTGGTGTCACCCAGAGGACTGGATTCCTTTTGATTCTGATTCCTCTCAGGATTTCCTCCTCATGTTTCCTCAGGGAGGTTTTCCTTGCCATTGTCATTTGCTCATTACCATCTAAATCTACATCTGGCAGCTGTAACAGCCATAAAGCTGCTATGTGATACTGTATATTGTTAAAAGTGCTATACAGATAAAAGGCACTACACAGCAGAACATCTACACAGTCAAAGAACTTCCTTTCAGCCATTAGTCCACCACTGGAAAATTCTTAGAAAAAGCCCAGTACTACCCAGTGTTTCTGGTACAACTCACCTCTGGTGCATGGAACAAGAAATCCAGGACTTTCCCTGATCTACCTCCCTTACAAAAAACAGAATAGTGGATTTACCAGATTCTGGGTTAGAAAGCTTCTGGGTTAAATAGTCTTTGTACAAATGATCAAGTACTTTCTGTAGGACCTGAATGAATTCAGGTCAAGTAATGTGCTGTATACACCACCACATCTGCTTCGTGGTTCAGCTGCTGCTCACGGCTTATACACAGCTTCAGCATGTTCATGTGGTACATGCTGCCGGTTTCAGTGAGGGTTAGACGCAATATATTTCACACAGCTCAATTTCTTACAAACTTCATAAGGACCAGAAAATTTATCTTGCAAGGTGGAACAAGGTACAAGCACTGAAACCAGCCCCTTGTCATGAAGTGTGAATTCCTGCTGAACTGTTTGTTGATCAAAACAAGCCTTCGTGGTAAACTGGAGTAGAAATGTGCACAGGACAGCAGACGTTACTGACCAATCCCATTCACAACTGCAGAAACCTTGACCCATCCTGCCTGCTCAGGATGTTGTGTCAGGAAAGGTGTCCAGTGTAAGACTTGTACCAGAGTCAGTATGCGGACAGGTGATCCGCAGTGGCGACCCCGAACGGGAGCAGCTGAAAGAGGGAAAGATATTGAATGTGTTTGTTTCATTCAGTGAAATTGGACTGAAATCTTTAAATATAATTTTCTCCCTTTTCTCTTTTGGAGGTAAGCAGATTTTAAAATGCTATAACTTGGTTGAAATATATGCAAAATGGAAATGAGAAACCTGAACCAAACGATGGATAAATGTAAAAAATGTCAAAATGCCAAAATATAGGTGATCATACAATATGATATGCAGTATATGACATGATACAAAAATAATTCATTTAAACAAGGAATGGTTCAGTTCGCTTCAATTCACTAATGATGTTCCAATAAGATTCACTCACTCACTTTCAGTAACTGCTTTAGTTAGTGGTCAGGGTCACGCTGGATCCACTCATTCACACCTTGGCCAATTTATCATAGCCACTCCTCCTACCTGCATGTTTTGGGACAGTGAGAGGAAACAGGAAAACCCAGCGGACAGAGAGACCCAGAACTCTGCCCAGACAGTAACCCGAGCTCAGGACTGGACCCTGGACCCTGGTGCTGTGAGATGGCAGTGCTCTCCACTGCACCACTGTTCAGTTAAAGTTAACATGTATTGATGTATCTTAGTTTTGATTCTGTTGATTTCCTCACAGTCGTTATTTCTGTAATGCTACAGGGGCACATCTCCTTGCAAATAAAGCAACTGATTGCTTCGGCTATTGCCTCTGACTGGCTGGAGTTGGGGAGTACAAGCTCAGAGAGAAAGTGCTAAGTGCTAATGCTAGAGCTGCCTGTTGCATCTTTAGATGCCGACTCTCTTCCAGCTTCTCCGAGTCTCGGGTGTGTAGTAAAGTTGTGTGCTGCTGTATGCAGTAAAGACTTCCTGCTGAGCTTTTGCTGAATACAAAGTATGTCCAAACTATTTGCTTAAACCTCAACACTTTCTCTTTCACTCTTTACATTTTTTTCTTTACATTTAATATGTAATAAGTAATGCATTTAAGTACACTTTAACAAAATTTACTTTTAAGTATATATTTTTAGAACGTGCTATTATAGGATATTAATGACAAAAATAGACCCTGTCATTGATTATTTTCCTGTAACAGCACACCCACTGTGTTTTATTCCTTACTTAGGGTACTTTAGTGAACTTTTTTTAAATTAGGGTGCATATTTTCAGATTCTCCATACTGCGAATATTAATGGGAAAAAGTAAACATCTAAATAGGTAACACAGGATAACACTTTTCTTGATGATTATTTCCCATGTCCCATGCTGTGCTCACTGATAAGAGGAGAAGTTTTATTTTGCTAAATCTGTGTTAGTTTGTGTGAACGTGCAGGAGGATAAGGGCAGAGTGTTTCCTTCTATATTTACATCTGTTATATAACTACGCAGAGACAGCGGCTGGCTGTAGTAGGAGTGAGGCAGCTCATGCTCTGTGTTCAGCCAACACTCATATCCCTGCTTCTCTGATGTTTCTACCCACCAAGAGATATTTTAATCTAAAAAGATGCTGCTAGCCTATTTCACATCCCAAATCTGATTCTTATCTTTAACCTGAACACATAATTATTCTGGTCAAATTGAGCCTATTTATGAAGCTCAAAATCACACACACAAACACACACACAAAAAAAAAAACAACAACCACCAAAAAAAAACCCATTATGCTGCCCGGCCTTAGCCACTGCATAAAGACAACAAAACTTTGGGAGGTGCATTTCATGGCAAGAACCTTTTCTACAGAGTTGCAGTAGGTGACAAATGCAGGCAAAGAACAGATCATTTGTAGATGTAATCAGAATAAAAGTATGTCTCAGCACTACACAACAGAGGAACCACAAGGTGTCAAAGAATATTACACAAGCTGAAGTTTATTAGTTATAGAGGTTATAGAGCTCAGTGGCTGTGACAGTATGTTCAACAGGTGTCCTGAGAAGTGTGAGATTTGGAAAGAGAAAAATCCAGTCGAACAACTGCGTGTTTGTGTTGATGTTTTTTATACCGAGGTAACTTCCGTGGGTCCAGAATGAGAGAGTGTGTGTGTGTGTGTGATCGCCGACACGGTGCTGTGTCACTTCAGTGTGCTATATAAAGTGTCCCTGCAATCAGGGTCCTGCAGTCAGCACAGGTGCTGTGGATTGAAAGGGTAATGGACTCGTGCTGTTGGCTGTTAGATTATACAAAATGAATATTATAATATGACGCTGTGCAGCTAAAGCGTTTAAGAGTAAACATCCTGCCTGGGAATGTCGCTCCAGCCTGCTTAACGATCTTATTTTAAATTAGTAGGTTATTACTTCAGTTTGTGGTTTATGAGTTTTGGATCTTTACGATGGCTGTATGAACGAAATACTCACATTAAGGAAATATCCAACTAAGTAAAAAGTCGCTCAGTTTCATCGTTTCAATACAAAGAGCTTCATCTCTGGAATAAGACAAACTCAGAGACGGAAAGCCATCAGCCACAGTTTCCTCCCCAGCACTAAACTATCGGCGTCGCCTTAACTATCTGCCGAAAAAGTCTAACTTCTGTTTCGCGTTGGTTTGCATCCTACATGCTAGGCTCTGACCGCGCGCGCGTATCTGTGTGTGTGTGTGTGAAAGGAAAGAGAGGGAAGCCTGTAGTCAGTGTTGCCAGGTGATGGTGAGGAACATGCGCGCGCGCGCGCACACACACAAAAACATGCAGTGACAATCATTCCAATAAAACCTGCTTAGAATTGTTCTTAAACCGGGATTCAGTCGGGATGTAAACACGCACGTGCCGCTCTAAATACAGTTTCATGAAGGAAATCCACTGCACGCGCAAAGTTGTTGCTCCGGATGATCCTTTAACTCCCGCTGACTCTCGCCCTCAGGAGACCCGCAGCCGAACCGCCTGCAGCCGAACCCCCTGCAGCTTAACCCGCAACACACGCAGAAGGTCCGGTGGCTTTTCGGTCGCTTTCACAGCCAGCCGCGGTACCGCACGCGCTGTCCCGCTTCCCTCGCGCGCTTTCGGCTCTCTCGCTCTCCGCGCTGCACCACTCCAGCGGATCGGTGACGTGGCACGGAGGAGGCGTGGCCAAACCCGCCCCTGCTTTTCGGCGCTGGGGAGTCTGAGTCTAGGGCTGGAGAGATCGCCGGGGAGCATCGCCACCACTCCTGCACGGAGCCTCGCCTGGCCGAGCACTGCACCGTGCACACGGCGGGATTGCACAACATTCCTCTGAAATATACCTGCTATTTATGGCATGTGGCTGATAACATTACTCCTGCTGTATTCTCTTAAAGAAGGTGAGTGGCCAGCTTAAAGCTTCAGGTCATCAGTAGCTCCATCAGGCTCAGTGTAATTACTATAGCTTATAAAACTGTTCCTTTTTGTGCTCCAGGCTGAAAAATGCCACAATTTCCGTTTAATTCTGTAGTTAGTGGCGCAAAGAGATGCGGTTTTATAAAGATATCTTCTTTCAGAAAGTTCAGAAGTTTTAATTTTCTCGAACACTTATAAAAGTTTGTAAAAAAAAGGCCATTTGGTGATGGAGTGTTTGGCTGTGGTTGGAGTGTTGCAGATGAAGTGGGAATGAGCATTTCAGGAGCTCAGGATGCGTTGCATGTTCCAGTGCGCTTTCTCATGATGGCGCGGTTTGGGTGCGCGATACGAACATGGACGTGAGCGAGGAGACGGCGTGTGCCTTTCAGGGCTGGGGTTATGCTGTAGCTTACATCTGCCTTTCTGTAGCGGGGTTGCAGGGAAGATGTGGAGTTTGTTAGTGAAGTGGGAATTTGATTTGTCCCTACTTTCTCTGGAAGAAGAAGATCATTTGTCTGTTTGTCGCATTCGATTTTTTAAAGCTTATTCTGTTCTCCTCAAATGTTTCTCTAAAGACTTTTCCAGCTTGATCTACGCTGAATAAGGTGTGTGTGTGTTTTGAAAGTGTGTGTGTCTGAGTCAGACCATGATTTTCTCTGCATATTTCTCCCTGTGAAAACAACAGCATATGCAGCCTCATTTCCAATTAGTGCTGGTGCAATTAGTGGTCCTCCATTTTCTATGCCAACAGATTCTTTATCTGATAGCGCTGCTGAGGCTTCCGCAGGGGAAGAGCACCTCACCGACAGCGTTCCGAGCCGCGGCACTACTTTACAATTACTCTGTTTTTGTGAAGACTGAGTGTCATTTTAACATTTCTTAACATTTTGGGTTTTGACAGCGCCCATCCCCCTCTCCTCTCCTCTCCTCTCTCTTTCCCAATCTGCCCAAAAGATGATATCAGGCTCTGTTGTTTTCTTGTTTGTTTTCTTTTGTTTGGTTGTTTATATATATATATATATATATATATATATATGTAATGTGTGTGTGTGTGTGTGTGTGTGTGTTCACCTGAGTTGGAGTTTGTTTATGACGATACTTTATTTATGGATGTGTCAGGTGTTGATTTTGTGCCTAACAGCAGTCCACATCTGGAATGGAATTCGGAGTGTTTGCTGTACCCAAGTTACACTTCCCATATTTTATCTGTTATATTGTGTTTGAGCCGTTTTTCATAAGTTGAAACGCTGTTGAAATTGAGTCTCTCTCTCTCTCTCTCTCTCTCTCTCTGGGAGAAGTAGGAGGAGGGGGCGCATTTGGGCGTAAAGTGTGGTGAAATGGGACGTGGATGCAGAGGACGAAAACAAACATTTCTTTATAATCTGGTTTTGAATTTTCTGATAGATTTTTGCTCTTTGTGTTATTATAAATTATATTAATCTGAAAAATAAAAACGTTAGCAGTTCCATTAAGCGCGGTTGCGCTCGCGGGAGAGGAGAAAACTCACATTAATTATCATACATGCATATGCATTAGGACTGCGTATTTTTTTAGACTGGGCCGCGCCTCCTTTTTTCTCACCTTCAAGGAATCTGATCAAATCTGTCGTTTAAATCTTTTTCATCTGATATTAAAAACTGCGTAGTTTTCTTAAAACCTTTTTTTTTTTAGCTTTTCTTTTCTTTTTTTTTTTTCTTTCCCCAAATGACATGTTTTCTAAACTGCATCACCGTGTGTAGGCAGCTAGTGAGCAGAGAGCTGCGCACCTGAACCCCACGGTGAGGGCGGAGAGAAGCTCAGTCCGCTCATCTGCTGAACCGGAGCCGGACTGCGCGCGAGCCCATGCGGTGATAAACGCACCCGGGGCTGCTGCAGCCCTGCATATGGAAATTTCCATTGTTCCATTCCATATTCATCTGGGTGAAAAATGTAGTAATAATAATAATAATAATAAAAACAATAATAATAAAAATACAACTAATAATAATAAGTGTATAATTTCATGTATAATTATAAAATAGAGCGCGCGTGCAGTGCAGGATATTCCGCGTATTAGGATAATTTTAGCACGAAGCCTCCTTGTTGCCAAGCTGTGGTGTGTTCATCTCAATGCGACAGGCCTCCAATCTGTCAGCAATCTCAGTGCACACTGCAGATCATAATTTATTCAATTCAAATTCAATGATTTATATTCATATGAATTTGCCTAAACTTAATTTAAAAACAAATCACTCTGCGAATGGATGCTTTAACGTTTCAGCTTTTTAAAGCAAAACTCCATTATTTCAACTCAAGGCCTGTTTCACAGAGGCAGTGTGTGAGTTCACTATTTATTTTAAGGATCAGATCTGTCACTGGGTCGACACGTGTGTGTGTGTGTGTGTGTGTGTGTGTGGCAGCTCCGATATTATCCGATCTGATCCGATTTTCTGAGCATTTGCCTAAATTAAAATGTGATAGATGTCAAAGTCCAACGCATTACCTCTTAAAAAATGAATAATAATAATAATAATAAAGTAATAATAATAATAATGAGCCAATACACATTTAAGGAAATAACGCAATCACTCTGTCTAACTAGCTGACTGCTTTAATGCTTAACATCACGAACAGAGCCGAATCTCTTCCCTCCATCACTGTTCACCTGTCTGTCATCCTGCCATCCTTCAGCTCGACCTCCTGCAGAAATGTGCTACACTGCTAACTCTTCTTCCTCTTTAAATCTCCTGCTCTTCCCAGCTGAGCAATTAGTACCGAGCTCTCCAGCATCCCCCACTCCAAAAGTAAATCAGGTCATTGGCCAATAAGGACTCCATTTATTCCTCTCCAACGCCATCTTTCACACACACACGGTGCAGAGTCAAAAAACCCCAAACCAAAAGGAATCAAACTTCACACTGTGGATGATGATGATTATAATAATAATAATAATAATAATAATAATAATAATCATTATCATCAGAACAGTTCACAGTTCTCCTTCCTCTCCTCTTTCTCTCTGTTTACTGCGTTCAGTAGCTTCTGCACTCTTCAGTGTCTTTTGTCGCCTTTCATCGTCGCAAACACCGGATTTTTTCTGGCAGATTAAATGAATCGAATAAATTCTAACTGAACTGTAATGAAAACAGGCGTTAAAACTTTGTGCATCTGGACCTGGCGTTTTTAAATCTTCACCAAAGTGTCCTGCAGATCGGTGTGTGTGTGTGTGTGTGTGTGTGTGTGTGTGACTTATCCGTGACTGCGGATGACCTCGCCACCGTTTCAGCATGGCGCAGTCATGCCCTGGTACTTGCGTTTTCTGTTTCTACTCTTCTGCCTTCCATTGCAATGTGAAGTGTGTGTGTGTGTGTGTGTGTGCGCGCGCGTGCTTTGGCGATGCGAAGCGCATTCGCACCTCTCAGTCCAGCTGAGCATCATGCGCATGGGCCTGGGCACGACAAGGAGCTCGCATGCAAAACATTTTAATAATATGCAAGGCCTTGAGTCTATCTATCTATCTATCTATCTATCTATCTATCTATCTATCTATCTATCGCGAAATTAATAATTCAGTTTGTTCAGCAGCTGTTTAATTCCTGAATAGAAAAGGAATTTATCTCCAATCCAAACACGCATCGCTTTTATAACAAGCTAAAATGATCTACATGCTAGAAGAAAATCAAGGCATTGAAGTCCGAGAATACTGAAGTGCTGAAAATGCTAATATTTTCCATGACTCCAAAATGTTGGAGGAAGGAAGTTGTTCCTGCCAGGATACATGAAACAGAGAGACTATAAACCTGTTCTTACCAATTTTGCTGCCCCAAGCATATAGTATTAAAAAAAAAAAAAAAAGCCTTTTCTATGTCCATATTGTTATTGCATATTGCAAAGACAATTTTTTAAAGTGTGCTCCATATTATGCATATTGCTATTTCATTATTCTTGATGGTGGGGAATGGATTCTTTCACCGCTGTATATCAGCAGTCCAGTGCTGTTCAGCTGGACAGAAGTTAAGTTGGTGAGAGTAGGGTGAGTTTAACCAGGGTGCCAAGTTTGTTTTCTAATGAACAATTGGAAAGAAGTAGAACTGTAAGTACAAATGAAGCTCTTTTTTCCCATTATTTGTATTGGTTTTGAAACTTGCGACTCATAACTGGAGCATGGCGAACACGGCCGTTTGTCTTTGAAGTAGTGGATGTAATAATTTTGGGCAGGGTGTGGCTACTGTACTCTTTATTCCTTACTATGACTGCGAATGTGTGTCTGTGCAAGCATGAGTGAGAGGAGCAAAATTTGTAATGTGGTGAAGTCTTTGGGGGTAGGGTGTGAAAGCGTGTGTGTGTGTGTGTGTGTGTGTGTGTGTGTGTGTGTGTGTGTGCATATCTAAGCAAATGTAGATGAGAGACTGAGAGAGCTGCATTATGCATAGTGGTTCACCATCTGCAATATCCTTGTCTCTTTACCTTACACACACACACACACACACACACACACACACACACACACCAATATGGAACAGTGTTATTTTAAGGTAATACACCCGAAAAGTGTAATTCCAAAACATACGCGCGCACACACACACACACACACACACACATACATATATATATATATATACACATGCATGTGAATTACATTTTGGGGCGTGTTACCATAAAACAGTTGGAGATAAAAAAAATATATATATTTAAAATTTTAATACGGCTTATTTTAAAACTCAAAATATCCAATGCTGTCATTGGCTTTAAATACATATTATTTTAATTTTAAACACATACAGAGGAAGATATGTTTTCTTTTATTGTTACCTTCAGCTAAACTGTTGCAGTACAATGCATAGTCATAATGTGAGACGGTTTCTACGTCATTTTTACATCATTTGACATTACCCTCTGTGCCTCAGGTCTAAACTGAACACACGCTTATTTTCCGGGATGGAAACTGTAGGATGCGTAGGGCCAGATCTGTGTGTGACTCGACGTGTGCAAAACTTTGATTGACCTGCAAAATGGCCCGGTCTCAGTCCCACTCAGAACTTGTGGAATTATTTGAAACAGCAGATGCACTACACAGACTCTAGCTCTGGCACATATTGTAAAAGAAAATGCTGCTATTACTAAATCCACTACTTTTTGTCTGGGGAGCTGATAATATACATTATTAATAATATAATAATATAATAATATACATCCTGACATTCAGTTAGAATGACAATCATGTTAATCTAAGTGTAAGGTGTAGAAATGAAAAGAAGACAATAATGTTTGTAATTCTTGACACTGGTACATAATGCTGTGTAGAGTATAATAAAAAAATTTAAAAAACGAGTGCCACAAAATGGCATCCATGGATTCCATAAGGGTATGACGTTGTGCCAAGGCAACATGTGATTTTTAACGACTTCCCTCACGTATCAGATATATTAATTAAAATGTTAAAAATATAAATGCACTTGCCTATGAAGACTCTGATTTTCCCAATTGGACAATAGTTGAAAATTATGTTTTGAAGCCAATTTTGTGAAAACAGTTGATGGAGATGAAAGATGTGTCAAAAGCACAAGTAAAGGGATTCAAAATGGCCACCACAGAGTAATATGACTAACTGCATCATCACATCTATTGCTAAATGACTACAATTGGGTAGAATAGGCAGAAGCTGAGAAAAAAGAGATCTACATGGAAAAAGAAAGAAAGAAAATGTGAAGAAAGAATGCAATAGCAGGAGAGAAAATATTTCTGAAGCCTTTTTTTATTTTGGGAGGGAAGTTCTGCACCCGTTTTTATTGTTACTATGAGTGTGAGAAAGGAAGGAAGAAAACAGACATCATTAACGAAGGGGCTTGGCTTCTCCTGCCTCTCTCCTCGTTTGGCATTTGTGCATATGGCAGGCAAAATGGCGGGGAGCTGCAAGGCTTCGTTAGCCCATGGATGACAGTCAACTGTAACAAAAGGAGTGCAGTCTGGGATATTCTCTTCCCCTTTTATTCCCTCCCACCTAGAAATGAAATGAGGCTCAAGCCCTCACCGTATGCTCACACAGCCATGCTGTATATGCTTTTAAGAGATCTGAATAAGAGTAAAATAATTGTCAAATCAACGTCAAACATACAGATGCAGTATCAGATTATATAAAGCACTGGAGGATTACATAACCCCGAAGTGTGAGTGGTAGTGTTTGGCATCTTATCATTTTGTCACAACTTTAGGATGTTAAAGGTGCACTGAGACCTGGTCGATGGTGGGGAAGATGCTAGAGCTCTAGTTTTGTCTTTCTTTGATGTGCAAAGGCAAAGTGTGCTCATTTTTATTTTACATTATTTACCATTAACCATGTAATGACTGCAACAGGACTGGTGCTTAGTTTATCTACGAACAGCGTAAGTAAATGTTATACACTTACACAACGTTGCCAGTTCACGTGATTCAGAGCCCTCAAAAACTACAGCACGCTTAGTGTTTACTTTGTAATTTCTTCTTGATAAACATTTTCTTGTCCAGTTCACTATCATAAATCATTAAAACTGATATTATACCAGACACACACAGCATTACCAAAACCTAAACACACTTTTGCTGATCATGTAATTATTTATTGCTGTTGTAAAGGCAGTTGTCTTTAGTATGATGTACTTGTTTTGAATTCTGAAATATTATAGGCTTTATTAAACAACAATCTCCATGACCTTAGTCCACTAATCCACATCAACTACTAATGTACATTAATGTTTATTCTAAATTTAATTTAAAAAATGTCAAGCCTGAATTCCGTGTCTTATTGTATTTCTCTGTTAACTGCAATGTGAACCCAAATGCTTTCCTAGATGTTGTAAGATGGACAAGTGTATGTGTGTGTGTGTGTGTGTGTGTGTGTGTGTGTGTGTGTGTGTGTTTCAAGTATCTAATACTACACTATGATAGTTCATTTAAAGCACAGACCTACAAAGTCAATCTCTACAAATCTGTAACAGCACCTTTAGTATCACCAAAGGTTGACACCAAAATACAAAAAAACAGTGAACACCGTTTACTCTCCCCTGTGTGCAGCCCCTTACCCACACCCCCACTGTGAGATTACACATATTTCAATCTTTATTATAGGGGATAATGTGGTGGAGTATAATCTGTGAAGGCAAATAGGGTGGAGGAGGCCAGGGGGTGAACTAACTGACCTGCTTTTTTGCCCATCTCCAACAGGTTATATACATTTTCATATTTTATATACACGGAAATATACATTTTCATTATATATTTCCTGTTTATATTTTCATTCATATTTCGCAGTGTCACAGAGTAGTGGATGTGGAGCTTTAGGAAAACTCACGCTTGTGTGTGCCCTTGTTTTATATGTGCCCTTGTTTTGAGTATTTTTGTGTGTAGGGACTGGAGCTGTCTTTGGTACTGAAGCATGTTGCTCCTCTCTCATTGAGCTGCAGTGGAATTTGATGCAGTTCATAAAAAAGGTCACTACATGTGATCTAAATATCACTTACCTTTGAGCACATGGATTTCTCTATTTTAAAAACAGCTGTTTGAGAACAGCAGGCTATCACTAATGTAAGCCACACAATATCTACTACTGTCTCTGAAGCTTGGTTTATACTCCTGCATTTGCTGATGCGTGAGGGTGTTGGGCAAAAGTGATTGCATAACAGTCTGCCATCATACTTGCAAGTGAACGTGTCCATTAGGAGGCCAAAAATGAAAAGCAAAATGAAAGTCCTACATTTCACTACATTCTGGGTTCTAAACCACTGAAAACAGCCAGATAGGGGAGATGTTGGTATTTAATAGATTTTCTCCACAAAAAAGCTGAGTCAAAAAAAAGCGTATGTAGATATTTCATACTGAAAGAGAGTATATAATAAGCGGGTGGCACAGTTTCGCAGCGGGTAGCGTTGTTGCCTTACACCTCCAGGGTCCTGGTTCAATCCTGACTCAGATTACTGTCTGTGCAGCATTTCGCGTGTTCTCCCCGTGTCCACGTGGGTTTCCTCCAGGTACTCCGCTTTCCTCCCACCTCCCAAAAAAAACCTGACAGTAGATGGATTGGCTTTTTAAAATTGCCCCTAGATGTGAATCAGTGTTCACTGTTACAGTTCTGGAGGTGTGCACATAAGGTTACCCATAAACCCCTCTCTAAATTTCAATGCATGAACATGAACATGATTGAGAGTAGAAGCATAAACCAGCTTTACCACTTTATTAGTGCATCTCTACCTTGTGTCGATCAAAAACTCAGCCAAAGCGCCAGAACTCTGTAATCCAGTCTACTGACCTTGTCTTTTGACCTTGAGTCTTTTTCAATGTAAAGCTTCAATAAAAAGCAACAATATTTCACATTTGCTCATTTTTGCACAAGACCCAGTTGCTCTTCAGCAACTACTGAACCCAACCCTGGCCTAGTTTGATCTGTATCCATTCCATAGATCAACCTCTGTAATCCACCCTCCGTCTGGGGACAGAGAGAAGGAAAGGCCCTCCATGCTGCGATTATCGTCCTGGGAAGCCTCTGCGTTGTGTTAAATGTGAAAAGAGATTATATGGTTTTAACTCTTCATCTAGCATACAAATTCCAATCACATAACATATCCTTTCATGTTCTATGGGAGACAGAGACTAAGAGAAAAGGGGGGGGACAGATAGAGAGAGAGAGAGAGAGAGATTTCAAACCCCCACCTCAGTTAGGGCTTTAATCTCAGCCTTTCAATTCTTTTTCATGTTTTATCCATACTGTTGCATACATACATATTTTTATAGCTCACCCTGATGTTTATATTCTAAAAGCTTGTTGTCTCTGTGTGTATTCAGATACACAGTATTAGTTGTATCAGTATCTTTGTGTCTGTATTGACAGCTAGCGAAGGGTTTGGTTATCTGTATTGACTTTAATTGCATGATAACATTACACCAGTGTACATCTGAACACACAGTGAATCACAAGAATGGAGATTATCCAGGCATTGTTGACATAAATATAGTGGAGGGCATTCAATTAGTGCAATTAAATGAAAATTCACTTTCTCCCAAATTCACTTTGATCTGAGCTAATAAATTCTATCAGCACAAAAAGACATCTGAGCCTCAGGAATATAAAAGTACTAACAGTCACAGATGCTGATATTTCACTGTTTTTCAGAGATTGCCGTGCTGACATGAACATCATTGCATTTTTTCCATGTTTTTTCAAAGGCGTACATCTATGCTAACTGCATGGTAGTTTGGGAAGTACATATTTCAGTGGAGGTGCCATGACCTATTTATTCTCCTATCAAAATGAAGCATTCAGAACAGCTTTCATCAGATTACTGATTCTTTAATGCCTGTCTTACCAGTGAGATATTTCTACTGCAATTTGGGCTACGGCTGGACAGCTAAAGAGCTGCTGGGTTGTGAGATCCTTCTGTTTTTTTGGGGTTTTTTCCCTAATCTTCAGCTGTCCAGTGTGGGTGAGTCTGTGCCCATGAGAGCCTCAGATTCCTGTTCCTGGCTGGCAGGAGAGGAACCTGATGTGGTCTTTTGCTGTTGTAGCTCATCCACCTCAAGGTTCGATGTGTTGTGCGTGCTGAGATGCTTTCTTGCTCACCACGGTTGTAAAGAGTGATTATTTGAGTTACTATATCCTTCCTGGCAGCTTGACGAAATCTGGGCATTTTCCTCTGAACTCTCTATCTACACGGCATTTCCATCCACGGAGCTGTCACTCACTTACTCAGTGTTTTTTGTTTTTCGCACCATTCTGTGTAAACTCTAGAGACTGTCGTATGTGAAAATCTCAGGAGATTAACAGTTTCTGAACTCAAATGTCACAGAGATCACACTTTTTCATCATTCTGATGTTTGACGTGAACATTAGCTGAAGCTCCTGACCTGTATCTGCATGATTTTATGCGTTGTGCTGCTGCCACCTGATTGGCTGATTGGATAATTGCATAAATGTGCAGATGTACAGGTGTTCCTAATAAAGTCCACAGTGAGTATGTATGTATGTTTAGTTATTTATTATTATTTAGTCAACCCATACTTTCACAAACGTGGGTCTCTGGAGGACTAGTGGTTAGGGTTCGAGTCCCGGCCAGGGAACCAACCCCAGCCACTGGGATTGTGTGCAACAGTGCGCTCTCAGTGCCGATCCCAAGCCTGGACAAAAACTGGGGAGGGTTGTGTCAGGAAGGGCATCTGGTGTAAGAACTGTGCCAAATCAAATACGCGGACCAATGATTCGCGGTGGCGACCCCTGACGGGAGCAGCCGAAAGAGGAATAACAACTTGCACATACGTGCTTGTTAAACATCCTATTCCAGATTTATTCCCCTTTGCTGTTATAATGAT
>CM040988.1:59395-125120 GCA_022985145.1 Pangasius djambal | reverse complement strand
GCGCTGATGTTGGGATGTCGAGGAGGTCTGGGGTGCAGTCGGTGTTCCAGTTCATCCCAAAGGTGTTCAGTGGGGTTGAGGTCAGGGCTCTGTGCAGGACACTCGAGTTCTTCCACTCCAACCTTCACACACCATGTCTTCATGGAGCTCGCTTTGTGCACAGGGGCATCGTCATGCTGGAGCAGGTTTGGACCTCTGAGATTGCTCCGAGATTAAAATTTTTTGTACACCTTTAGAAAGTTTTTAAATTTTAAAAGTAACATTTGTTGTCCATGACTAATAGTGGTCACTTGCTCTCCTGGCTGGAATAACACACAGATTGACTAATTTGTTACCCAGCCACAGTAAATCTTTTGAAGCATTTGACAATGTTGAAAGAGTGGTAGTTTAATAAAATGGGGCTCAGCATGTGTGGCAGTTTGTGTGTTAGTGCCTTCACCCTCCCCAGTTGTATGATAGTAGAAACCTGGATGGTGGCTGGGACACCAAGTTAGAGAAAATATATATATATATATACAGTATATATATATATATATATATATATATATATATATATATATATATATATATATATATATTTTTTTTTTTTTTAATGGAGCAGTAGAGCACCCCAAAATAATTGTATGCTTGAATATTTACTTCAGCTATCACTATTTAAATCATTAATAATATTAGAAGCCAACTATAAATTGAGAAATAGTGTTCAGTTACATAATTCTTATTATGGAGCAGTAGTAATTGGGATCTGAATTGAGCTGGTCTGACCAAAAGGGAAGGGCATTATAAAGTCAAAGAGATGCATAGGTATTTTTTAACAGACAAAATAGATGAAAGCATAAAAGTAGTTGATGCCATGGTTTCAGTGTCAGATTGTATAGACCAGTGGACTTTGACTCTGTGAAGAAATGCTGATTTAAGAATACCAGCTGAGCATGCTGGGGTTCCTGAGTAACTCAAAGAGCTCTCTGTTTCTGTAAGACAGGGTCTGTCGATTCCCAGGGATGATAGTTAGCCTCTTATTGTCAATATAGAATCAGGCTAATCAAGGGGTCTATCATGTGATGGAGCAGATTTCTCTTTTAAGCTTGTTCAGTAGCACTATCATGTTGTTTTTCTTGATTATTAAAGGTGTAATAATTATCGTCCTAAGAAGAACTAACATGGTAGCCCTATTCTTCAGAGATTTGTCATAAAGAGTGATGTTTTAAATTATGCTTAGTTATTTAATAAAACAATGATCCTGGTCTGAACAGTAGTCGCTTTTTCATTCTCAAGTCTAGAATCTAATAAAAGCTGTACCTGAAGAAGTGACTGGTTTTCTGTCTTCTGGCCTTCCATCAGTGAACAGTGAGGATGTGGTCTCGACACGGCTGTACTTTGTGAACGCCTCCCTGCAGAGAGTGACCTTCTCCAGCTCAGTGGGGGTGTCCCTGCCCTGCCCAGCAGGTGGCGCCCCCCATGCAGTCCTCCGCTGGTACCTGGCTACTGGCGACGACATCTACGACGTGCCCCACATCCGCCATGTCCATGCCAACGGCACGCTGCAGCTCTACCCCTTCTCTCCATCTGCCTTCAACAGCTTCATCCATGACAATGACTACTTCTGCACTGCAGAGAACCAGGCTGGCAAGATCCGCAGCCCCAGCATCCGTGTCAAAGCAGGTGAGAAGCTTTTCCATCCATCTGTCTTTTTATGTTGTTTGTCAGTCTATATACACATCCTTCCATTCATCTATCCATTACCTATGATATTTGATTCAATATTCATACACTACAGTAACACTGTCAATGTCAGTAAGTCATTTTACTGATTTCATCTAGTTTAATGTTAAAGTTATATATAATACTAAATCGGCAGTATGAAGTTTCTATCTGCAGTCATCATGGGTCATATTGTAAAGATGAAAATGCAAAGGATGGGGCATAGAACGTTAGGTATAGATCATGGGTTTACACTGAACATCTGTAGTGACAGCAAAACTTGTGGTGGCCATATTGCTAACCTACATAAGAATGTAAGTTCCACATGGGTATCCCAGTGGCCTTCTGTTGACCTGGCTCCTTTAAAAAGCGAGCAGACGACCACGCAGTGCCACAGACAGTTGGCTGAGTATACCTCCCATTCAGTGCCAAGGTCACTTCTTGTGAGTGGGAGATTTGACCGCCCAGTGACAGCAAGGGATGTCCATACACACACACACACACACACACACACACACACACACACACACAGCTTGTGCTGATACTGTGCCATTGTCCCTCCTGTCTCCCAGCCTCCATCTGTCCTCAGTGCTCAGAGTTTCTATCTTTCAGAAGCTACTTGGTCTACCTATTGCAGATTATTTTGTAACATACTTGTAAAAAATAAAAACTATTTTCAGTATTTTCTACATTTATCAGTTTAGTATTTGGTCCCATAAGCCTGAATGAATTACCTACTAACCAGTGGGAAGATGATGATCACTTTGTTCTAGAAAAACATATACTAATAATTAAGTTAAGTGCTGAAACACACCAAACACCCTTCTAGACCTGGCAATCCACAGTAGGAGAATGCACTAGTCTAGAGCAAACAGCCAATCAGCTCCATCACTTGATTGTTGCCATGGGTACTAGAGAGGGGAGGGGCAGGGTGTGGCGCCCAGTGTCTCAGGTGGCACTGGAGAATGATGACAGTTGACAGCTCATGGTGTGGCACCATCCCCCTCCCTCTCATCCCTCCATCTCTCACACTCTCTGGCTTTCTTTCATACTCCCTCATTCTCATCCTCCTTTGTTTTCTCACCTACTCCTTTACATGCTGATCATGTGCCGGGACACCTGTGTTGATAGCTTAACATTTATTTAAAAAAAAAAAAGTGGTCTCCTCTCTCTCTCTCTCTCTCTCTCTCGCTCTCTCTCTGTCTGTCTCTCTCCATTTCTCTCAGTCACATTTTTTCATTAAAAAATGACATTACATAACCTAAAATGGCTCGCGTACCAAGAAGCAACCCGGTTTTTTCTTTCTATTTTGGACGACATCTCCTCTCCAAGGGTCTCTCTGATTGAATAAAAGCTACTAATAATTCAGCCTAGACACTGTTAAGCTACCTGACACATTAAGGGTAATATCACCACATTAAACATATAATAATAGTACAATAGAAATAGCCAAAAAGAAAAAAAAACAAATTATACAACGTAGTACACCAAAAACATTGGCCAACATTCTCTCAGCCATAAAACAAACAAATAAAGAAATAGGTAGGCAGATAGATGCTATAAAGCAAAGATGCCTTCAGAAATAATGAAATTAAATTTTCTACATAAAAATTCTACTATAAAGAGCAGTAAATGGTAATAAACGTAACAAAGTCTATTTGGTGTGACAACTTTTTGCTTTTTAAAAATGCATCAGTAGTCTCATGTTCTTTCTTCTGGAGACTTTAACTGTCTCACTCCTGTTTCTGGAAAACCTGATCGCCATCACCATGTTTTTATCTGAAAAGTGATCTATCACATAATATGCTACTTAATTTATTGACACAATTTTTCTGTAACATTTAATTTCAATGCTCATCTATAACATTTAATTTCAATTCCATTGTTGATCAGTTACTGAGTTATTCGTCTTAAAGCATTCAGTAACTACTAATAATTGTTTAAGAACTACAGTGAAATGAAGCAGGAAGTTTGTGTAGCTGGAGAGTGAAAAGCCTGTTAGATATGTGGGTTTGTTGTTTGGTATATTTATTCGACTGTTTTTTTAAATTATTTATATAACTGGATGATGTATATTCTGTGGCCATTAAAGTGTTTTCACTCGTAAACATCGAAAGCAGAAGGTAGTCTACATTAGTAAGTAATTAATTATATCTGTGCAATTTCTAATTGATCTATACAACAAGGACATGATCATATCGTGGATACAAAAAATTTACCCACCCCTGATAAAATTGCAGGGTTTTGTGATGTTAATAAAGTAAATCAGGTTAATTAGGTCATTTTCCACCTTACGTGTGATACAGCAACCAACAAAATACAAGTGACAAAAAAATAGAAACATTTTGGGGGAGGAAAAGAAAAAGCTTACAGTAAGTTGGATGCATAAGTGTGCACACCCCTTAACTCTTACTTTGTTAAAGCACTTTTTGTTTGTAATACAGCACTCAGTCTTTTTTGGGTGAGAGTTTACCAACTTAGCATGTCTTGATTTGGCAATTTATTCCACTCTTCCTTGCGAAAATGTCATTCCACAGGTTTTTGATAGGATTTAGATCTTGGCTCTGACTGGACCATTCCAAAACTTTAATTTTCTTCTTCCTGTGTTGACTTGGATTTGTGCTTTGGGTCGTTTTTCTTCATCTTTAGCTGTCTAACAGACGCCTGCAGGTTTTTTTTGCCAAAATAGATTGATATTTGGAGCTATCCATGATTCCCTCTATCTTGACTAGAGCCACAGTCCCAACTGAAGAGAAACCACCACCATGCTTTACCATGGATATAGTGTTCTTTAGGTGATAGGCTGTGTTGTTTTGGGCCCAATGTATCTTCTGCATTATGCCCAAAATATTCTACCTTGGTCTCATCAGACCATTATATATTTTGCAACATTATTTGCAAAATGTAGGCGGGATTGGATGTTTTTATATATATATATTTTTTATATATATTTATTTGTTTGTTTGCCAATCTACTTCCATATAGCCACCTTATCCCATAGCCCAGGCATATGAAGAATGCAAAGAATACAGGAACTTGTCACATGCAGAGAGTAATCAGTGCTTGCCAGATATTCCTGCAGCTCCTTTAATGTTGCTGTAGGTCTCTTGGCAGCCTCCCTGTTATGTTTTCTTCCTGTCCTTTCATCAATTTTGGAGGGACGTCCTGTTCTTGGTAATGTCACTGGTCTGCTCCATTTTCTCCACTTATTGATGATGGGCTTCATGATGTTGCATGGTACATCTAATGTTTTGGAAATTCCTTTGTAGCCCTCTCCTGATCAGTGCCTTTCGACGGTGAGATCCTGTGCATGTTTTGTAAGCTCTTTGCAGAAGATGGCTTCAGCAGTCAGGTGCACAGTTGTATGCCCCATTATAAAAGGATGTGCACACTTATGCAACCTGGTTACTGTAAGTTTTTTTTTTTTTCGTTTTTTCTCTCCTAAAATGTTTCTGTTTGTATTTCACCTGATTTTTTTGGTTGCTATATCTCATTAATGGTGGAAAAAACTATCTGACATGATTTATCTGTCATCATTTTTTACATCAACAAAATATGCAATTTGATTCTGTGTTTACAGTGGGTGTATAAATAAATATGAAAAGATTTTTCATCATTTTGATGTGAATATTATTTTCAAAGAGTATTCAAGGCTTTGTGGTCACTTTTGGCGAGATGGCTGTGTAGATTTGAGGAATTCATCAGGGCAAATTCCTGACAGGGACATAAGCGTTTGAGGAAAAACTGTAATATGCCTGTCCTTTCATGCACCTTGTTTATTCAACCTGATTTCTTCTTTCTTTTATCTTCTTTCTGTAAATCACATAAATGCATAAACATGATATTTGGTTTCTCTCAAGTAAATTATTTAAATGACAGTGATACCTCTGTTCTCCCAGTGCCCATGAAGGCAGAAGGTGCACCAAACTGGGTTTTAGTCTGTTTCTAAGCAACGCATGAGCACAGTCAAGCATCAGTAACATTCTAATGATGGAGTACATTGAGTGATTTGATTTAGGCCTATTAGACCTATAAACTATATGTAACTACATTGTTAAAATGAAAGCAAAATCAAAATAGCACAGTCTATACGTTGTTGGTGGGAATGAAACAGAATCTACATAATTAGAAAACACATCAGTCACTTCAACACTTATCTTTGGAAATCTGATGACCTGTGTATTCCAAGTCAAGCAGTCAATCAAGAAGTTAATAAATAATATGAGAATACAGAGGCCAGGGAGCAAGGGACCTCTATTGATTGGTTCTATTGATTTAAATCCCTTTTGCATCACTGAAAAGCTGTTTAGTTACCATTGGCTGAAACAAATCTGGGCTACATACAAATTATTTAGGGCTAAAATTTGTGCATGGTTATATATGGCTAGAGTCATAAAGCCTTGTGCTCCAGCCTTGATGATCACACATGAAAACTGGTTTCAGTCTCTGTGGGGGACAGTGTCGCCTGGCACAAACTATTATTAATGACCAAGAAACCATGCCTGAAGGCAAGGTGTTAATTATGTCCAGGTTTGGGTTGGGGGTTGTGCCAATTCTAAGAATTTGTTCCTGCTTCTCTAACCCCTTAAAGTACCAGCTTATTATTTGTCTAAAAGCATATTATCTAGTAACTGCTATTAAGTATTCAGCAACTACAATGAAACTATAAGAAATATACTGTATGCAGTTATGAGTGTGAGTGATCTAAATCTAGATCTTCTGACAGTTTCTGGGATTTTAAGGGATTAACAGGAAACAACACTTTTGCCAAAATGAATGCAGAACCACTGGGTTTGCTATGAGACGTTGAAAAAAGAAGTCTGTACAGGGAATTTTTAGAATGAAAACGCCCTTGCGCTACCTCCCACAAAGAAACATGGGAGCAATTACAATCCCCAGGTAAATAGAGGTTGATGAAGGAAAGACAACAAATTGAAAGTCAGAAATGAAAACAAAATTTGGCACCTCCTCTAATCCACTTCTGTTCCCCGGTTGCCCTTTACTCAAAGCACATTTCCTTGCTTGTAAACAGTGATTTTTTTTTAAATATCTCCTCTCTTTCTACATTGATCTTGTTGTGCTTGTGAGGTGCTGGATACATGTTGGGCATTTACAGATTAAGGTTTGTGAGAGTATAAGACATCATAATATTGCACTTTTCTTGTAACAAATACCGACTACCTAAACATAGAACATCCTACATCATAATCATACAGCAAATTGTGTAAACAATGATTTTGTAATTAAACTTTAATTCCTGGTCCTGAGACAAAGCATATAGGCCTACTGTTTGTACTGTTTGGCTCTTTTTATTCTGTACATCTGAAGTAATTTTCTAAAGGTAAAAAAATATATATATATTTGCCTTTATTACTATACATTGAGAGGACAAGTGGTTGTTAAATCTGCTCCTTATTTTGTTCACACACAGTGTTCAGGGAGCCATACACGGTTCGTGTGGCCGACCAGCGGTCCATGCGGGGCAACGTGGCTGTCTTCAAGTGCCTCATTCCTTCAGCCGTGCAGGAGTATGTCAGTGTGGTCTCCTGGGAAAAGGACACCGTTGCCATTGTTCCAGGTAGGACTGCAGCCCCAGACTCTCTTACCAAGTGCTAAGTCCTAATAATGATACGAGAGAATCTTTTTCACTGCATTGGTTGTTCTTCTTGATAGGATCACAATTTGGCAAATTAATGAGAAGAATGATCGCTCTGAGGTAGAAGAAGCCATGTGTTCTGTATCTTAGCAAGTTCATGTTAGAGCATTATTCTATTTAAGCATGTACATGCGGGACGGTCAACACCCAAATAGATTCTGGACAGCGTTATTTTACATTTACCTTTATTTAAATCTTTTAGAAGTCTATGAAGATGCATGAATTGATTCTTAATTAAAATGAAGCTCAGACTTCATGTTCTGATTTTAGACTAGCTAGGAGACCATGCAAACCTCATTAGGGTTTTAGGGAGCTCTGGTAATCAGCCTTAATTCATTTGACTTTTTTATTTTTATGTCTCCCATTTTGTCTGTGTAGAGGAGAGGGAGCGAAAACGGTTCAATTAAACAAAATGGAACTGCATGAAACATAGATGCATCGTACTGGCAAAGCTGGAGTTATGTACTCTCTTACACAGGAATGCGCTTGTGGAAATGAGGACAGTAGATGTCGAGGAAAACAAGGAACCAAAGGATTTTTGTCACATTGGTCAAATTTAGCCCAATCAGAGCAAAGATTATGATGTGTCTCGCTGTCTACATTTTTGTCACACATCACAATAAGGGTACATAAGTTAAAACTTACTGAACACAATAGTAAGCATTCCTAAACAGTAATAATTTTATTAATCATTAACTAATGATAGTAAGAATAACTAACATATTTAAATTCATGTGAGTAACTGGAACTTAACACTGCTTATCAACTTATTGATGTCTTATCAATAAAGCTTATAAAATAATATAATAAATAAAGAAATAAATAAGTGCATTTGCATATAAGCTTTATTATGTTATATACAGTCTTAATTTATTTAGCAAATAGTTTATTAAATGTAATGAATGCTACTTAACAGTTTGAAAAGTGAACAAATATTAAAATTAAACATACTGATTTAGCAAATACAACATAAACTGAGTAAACATTATCAAGTCACTTATTGGCATTTGTTAAGGGTTTATATTGACTAACGTATTAATTATTGTTAGTGAATAGTTGTGTAAGGCAAGAATCTCCATTTACTTTTTATCCTCCAACTTAAGACTTGTTTTTGCTAGATAAATTAAAATAGGCATTATTTAACCAACTCTCTCTGTGTACTTTATTGTACAGCTTCATAAATGCATAAAACACTTCATAAATCATAAACCCTTATTGTATAATAACTAATAATTTATTCTGCTTAAAGAATGCTTCTTAATCACTTTTATGCATTAATGAATTATTAACAGAAGGGATATGTGCATTACATTTTAGAAGAAGGAAAAACAAAGAGGAATAATAATGGTTTATATATGGTTAAATCAGTGGTTTCCAAACTAGCTTGATTTACAGATGGAGTCACGAGAAGAACTCACAATCTCCACTTTTGGTTCATTCATTTATTTTACAAATTTATAATAGAAATATTGAAAATGGATTTTTGTGTGCTAAAATTTTGAAATGTTACTGGGAGTCACATTGAGACAAGCCATGTTTAAATTAAAAATGTACGTTATTTTAGTCTTTTATTTTAAGAATGTAATGGAAAAATTTCCTCGTCCATCTACTTCAGCTAAACAAACTAGCGCTGTGTCTCAAATCGCATACTTACGAACTATTGTAGACCGTAATGGAGTAATAACTCTTACCGGTTTTCCTATTACACTTGGAGTTTGAATTTTAAAAACCTCTCATGTCACAATCAAACCTATTGAAATGACTGCTTTGCGCACCGGTCTTCTGGATTTTCTAGATTAGTAAATACTTTGGAGTGGAAGGTTTAAGAGAAACAGAGCTTGTCAGTGCGCTTAACATCACTGTGCATGAAGTCGCTAAACATTTCACACAGTTGGACTTTTACAGATTATTTTCCTATAACTACACAACAGAACAAGTCAAGTCAAGTGGAGTTTATTGCCGTTTCAGCCATATACAAGTACAAAGTGAAACGAAACAACGTTTCTCCAGGACCAAGGTGCTGCATAAGACAAACACAGAACAACACAGAACTACAGGGACGACATAAATTATACATAAAGTGCAAACATGTGCGGACGCACAAGACAGAACAAAACAGTACAATGACTACAGCACCGACCAGTACGCAGTTCTGTTTAAAGTGACCAAGTGACCAAGTATTTCAGTGCAAGGAATATTTCTTTGTTTTTTTTTTTAGCCAGTTACATTACACATACGTGTAGTGTATACGTGTGGGTTAAATAGTGAATACTAGAAACTATTATAATAATATAATGTTAATTGAGTAATGGGTGATCAAGTACGTAACACTTATTGTTGTGAAGTGCATTCTGGATATCTACAACTTAAAGCACTCTTAAGCAACTATAAAGTGTCACAACGAACAGAAATGATGATTAAACATTTTGCATACTAAAAAAAATACATTAAAAAATAATTCATTAATGGTTCATCATGGTATGCCTGTATTTAAAACAGTGTGTTAGAATTTGGATGAAGGAAAAGTAAGTGGGGAGTCTTGCCTTCTTCTTACTAATCTTAATTTGGTAATGAAAAAATTAAGACTTTAGTTAACATAAATACAATTTACAATAAATATAATATTCATCCATTGGAAAATTGACATCAGTTATGGAAATTAATGTTAGTTATCATTATTGGTTAATGGTTAATTCCGTTTGGAATTATTATCAATGATTGGGAAGCCCAGAAATCTTGATCGTGCCGATCTTTCCAGCTACCAGCCCATCTTTAATACCTCGTTCATA
Organism: Pangasius djambal; assembly: GCA_022985145.1. Lineage (NCBI taxonomy): Eukaryota > Metazoa > Chordata > Actinopteri > Siluriformes > Pangasiidae > Pangasius > Pangasius djambal. The sequence continues at coordinate 114,974 of CM040988.1, read as the reverse complement.
TGTAAGATTCTGTAGAGCATTTTCACATAACAACTTTGTTCTTTTCTAAGTAATAATAACTAGAATGATGTATTCTGGTATCAGAAGCATCATAGTGTAGAAACAGTGCTGGCTGACGTGGTCTGTTTCCTAATGCTGGTACAGTAGGACCTGAATGCAGCATTTGGGACTATTGACCCTGAAATTTTGTTGTACAGGCTTGAGGAGTTTTTGCCTGGTTTAGATCTTATATTACAGACTGTTACTGGGGCAGACTGAGGCAGACCAGTGGGACGTCTCCTCTCGATTCAGAGGAGCCACGGCACTACTTTGAGGCTGTCCCAGATTGCCAGGCTCCTCAACGTATCATGGGAAGTAAGCCCAAAACCCTGTGTAGAATCCTTATTTCTGTCACTTTTCATCACAACCTTTTTGTTTTGGTCATAAACCCACAGCTAGAGACCACAGGCAAGGAACAGACATAGACTGCTCTCTTTTTCTATCACTCCTGAATAAGATCACAGGGTACTTAAACTCTTGCACCAGAGGCAAGGCTTCACCTGAATGGAGCTTCCCACACTTTTCCTGGAGAGAACCAAGACAAGGGACTTGGTGGTGCTAATTTTAATCCCAGCATATTCATTCAGGGTTCATGTTTAAGGTCCACTTGAGATGATGCCAAGAGAAGGACCTCATTTTTAAATAACAGGGACGTTACCTCTAACCCACCATGCAGGACACCTCTCCAAGCTTTGTCTTGATATTTTTTCATGAGTGGAAACTAGACACAGCCTCGATGGAGTATGACACCCACTTTAAATGCTTTTGACTTAACACAAAGACTTAACACAACTCTCACTGTGCTCAGAGACTGGACTGCACATAATGGTGACCAAGATTACCCATACCCATGTAGTACTTAACCTAACCCTAACTCCTGTGACTCCTCACAAATCTCTGCAAGTGTAAAGAGCTGGTTCATTGTTCCATAGCCTGGGCAGAACCTGCATTGTTCCTCCATACCTTTCTATCTCACATGCTGTTTCAGGGTCCATTGCAAGACTGTCCTAAGCGTTCCATGGCATGCCTACCGCTTCGTAGGCATTAGACCGAACCCCACCATTGCAGGTGGTAAGCCATTTCATCTCCATTTCAGGATGATCCTGATCAGTTACATACGTAGTCCAGTCACCAGGCCCTCGTCTGCGGACACTAACCCCAGACCTGGCTCCAATCACTCTAATCTGGGCAGGAGACACTTAGTCTATTTGTACCTTTCATGGGGGTCTTTAGGATTGCTACTTGTCTGACCTTTCCTCTCAGATCTGTTCACCAAGGGTGGCCGTATTGGGGACATTAAGCTCCCAGTGACAGTTTCTCTGAAGTACACAAGTCCCGTCATCACAACAAGCTTGATCCACAAAGGGGAGCACAACAGCTACACAAAATTAAGACTACAAAGATATAAAAGCTTGAATTAATAGAAACTTCCAGTTCTTCCAATTCTGAGAAAACTATTAATATTTTAAAAATATTAACATTGGCGTAACAGTATATGTTGGTTTATCATTTGCTTCCCATGTACCTAACATCCCTAAAACTGCTTAATATCAGAGAGACATAGAGGAACATAGCCAAAATAAGAAATACACTCAACCTACATGACACGTGAGAAATTGGTACATTAGTAGTCTCACAACTTATAGATTGGACAGTGGTAACGTGTTGCTGGCTGCCTCTACACTGGCTGTCTTCCAAGTCCCACATGGCCATTTTAAATAACAGCAACTATGATTAATAATCAATAATCAAATAAAGTAATAATCAAAGAAAAGCAAGGCAGACTGCAAACTACGCTCTGCAAAAATATCGAGAGGAGGTACTACAGCATCTACAATCCAAGTTTCTGGATAAAAACAGTTCTTACTATTTAAATAGTGTCTCTAATACTTTTACAGAGCAGTATCAGTGAGCATGATTTCCCATAACTTCATTTCCCATTAAAAATCACACACGAAGGTATTTGCGAGCTGGAAGCAGTGACCCGAGTGTGAAGTGCATGAAAGTGCTACATGCTATCATAAAGATCACGTCTAATCTTTTGTATATAATCACTTTGAGATAAAATTTAAATTTTTTTCAAAATAAAATGCAAAATAAAGATTTTAGTTAATTTTTTTCTTCAACTTCTTTTGAACGGTTTAGTTAGACATAATACTGTATTAAGTAATATTAATATTCCTTATCGTAGTGTTACCATATTTCCATATTCATAACATGTCACAGTCACAAGGATAGCAACGCAGTATATATGTAGTCTCACTTCATCCGTGTGTGTGTGTGTGTGTGTGTGTGTGTGTGTGTGTGAGTGTGTGTGCGTTTGAGTTGTATTGATTTACTAATTTACTGTTAGATGTGTGTTCACACATGATATTTCACTGTGGATGTGAAATAAGAGTTAATGTAGAATTAATATACACAGGGAATGTGTGTGTGTGTGTGTGTGTGTGTGGTTACACTCCTATAGCATTATTGATTCTTGCTGCTCTTTTTCCCATTCTTTGTTGTGTTGTGCCCAGCTGTGGATTGCTCCTTAATTGATTAACTGGTTGTATAATAGATTAATAGAAGGTCACACGTCCGTCTCTGCAAAACAACACTGTGCCCTTTGACGTATTTACTGATGATCATTGATAGAGTGGCAGCGTTGGTGAGAGAATTATATACTAATAGCATGGCTGCTTAGGACCAGGATTTATTATTTTTTTCTATTTCATCTATTTCATCTATTTTATACAGTTTAGAACATAAAGCCTACAACATTTTACATACAGTTGTGGCAGGCGTAATGTCACGTGAGCACGTGTACGTGTATGAACTTGTGCAGTTTGTTGCACTGTATCAAAGAGTATCTTTTTGCAAAGAGGATATTTATTCGTTATTCTTCTCTTGTTATCAGGGCCTGTCCTTGACTATTATACCTTCTTGTACCACTGTTGTATCTGTTCTTCCTTGTGTTGTTTATATCTTTATTTCACCTCTCCTTTAATTCTCTTAACTGTCCTTAAAAGAATACCATCAGTAAAAATCATCTGATTTGCACCATTATTTTTTTTTTTATCAGTTTCATGGACAGTGACACACACATCCTATACACATACTGGTCTTAGTCATGAGAGTTCTCAGCTATTTTCTTTGCCTGTCAGCTGTCAAGCAGTCACTGAAATCATTCATACTGACTCAGAGTGTGAATTGGATTTGCGGAGAAGGCATGCACACCACCACCTTGTGACCTTGTGTGGGTGGAACATCAGTAACCATCTGAGCCTTGGACCGTTGTTTCGAGGAACTGGTGCGTGTGTGCGCGCACGTGTGTGTGTGTGAGAGAGAGAGAGAGAGCGAGAGAGAGATCCACTGTAACATCTATCTGTCTGTAAGAGAAACATGGATATGTAGAGATTAGATTTGAAAGTTGTGAAAATATCATTTGCTTGAGTTTGAGGTGTGTATTGCCTGAGTATACAGGAATAGGCTCGTCACGACCAGAGTGCATGTCATAAAAGAAACTTATTTTGGTGGCTGGGAGTCCAAGAGAGCAAAAGTGGCTTTCTGGGTGAGAGGGATGTTATTTATGTTATTATTTTGGATACAATTTTCACAAATGAAGCTCTCAAATAAAAACCCGGGATTCCAACTCGCGGCCTCCGAACAATAGGGTGAACTTTTTCTGTTACGCCACTAAGGAGCACTAGACAATAATTATATTGCTAAACTATATTTTTAGTATAAATTGAAGCTATCAAATAAAATCCAAAGCTAAAAAATAACGAAGCACTTCCCTGTTTGTAAAATATTTTGCACAGTGCCCCTGGTGGGCACACAACAGGCACCGGATATATGAATATGCACACAATAAGCTACCTGCAGAATCGTGTAGTTTTATACGTATGCGAAAGGAGGTTGTGTTGAAACTAGGTCAGTATACCTAAACCTAAAACCTTCTTAGAGGAGTTTGTAAAACAAGAAGTTGTTTTCTCCTTGGCTTTGTTCTCAGTTAAGTGCTTAGTGAAGAGGTGAGTCTTTAGTGTTCTTTTGAAGACAGATAGTGACTCGGACAGCAATGCATGCAGTTGCATGTTGGATCAGGGGTCTGCCAGGAGGAGGTTGCAGTAGTCTAAACTCACAGTGACGATGGACTGAAAAAGCACCAGACTGGCCTCTGTGGAGAGAAAGAGCTGGATCCTCCTAATGTTGTCAGATTGTCCAGAACTACACCAGGGTTGCATGCATTGTCAAAGTGTGAGATCTGAGAGTGCTCCAGGGAGTTTTCTAAGATTTTGACATAATAATGCATGTCCAGGGATATACAGCAGTTCAGTCTTGCTGGGATTTAGTTTCAGATGATGAACTGCCATTCATGGCGAGAGGTCTGCCAGACATGCTGAGATGCAAACTGAAGCATGACTGAGGGAGAGTCTGAGGAAGGAAAGGAGAGGATGAGTCGAGTGTCATCAACATGGCAGTGGTATGAAAAACAATGTGAGGATATTACCTTGCCAAATGTATGGGTGTAGAAGGAAAATAGAAGAGCATCAAGCATGATCAAGCAGTGGAGCAGATGTGGAATAGTCGAGAACAATCAGAACCGATGGCTGATTTAGTGACGTGAAGCTTCTCAGCCACAAGCGCTGTTTCTGTGAGGTGTACAACTTTGAAACCAGACTGATTAGCATCCTGGAGGTGGTTCTTGGTAAGAAGGAAAGACAGCAGATTGTATACAGCATGTTCAAGAACTTTAGAAAGAAAGGAGAGCAGTGGTACTGGTCAGTAGTTGCTGGAGTCTGAGGTGTCTAGTGTTCAGACTCTTTTTCTTTAGATAGAGTTACATGCAAGATTAGCCTTTGGATTCAATTTATTCAGTTGGTAGACTTAAGGTCATTGAAGTGTTTAGACCTTTAGATTTAGAATGAGAAAGTAATGGGATGACAAAAGTAATTTTTAGGTATTTTAATATTGTACAACCTATATAAAATGTATATAAAGTATTATAAATATAGAATTCAATTTAAAATATATATTTAAAATTGAATTTTATTAATGTTCTTTAAAATGTGTTTGTAAATGTTTTAACACCCTTTGCAAGAAGATACATGACTTTTTTTAATCTAACAAGTGTATATTATGAAATTAACAAGATTTTAACTAAAAGTATATTTCACAGAAATGCATTAAAAAAGTATACAGTAATTCATTAAAAATTAGTATGCATTTATGTATGCTCAAAGTATACTTGCTAGCATATTTTAATTAAGCACATCAATTTGTTAATATATTTAAAAGCATTCTATAGCCCTGGAGTAAGTTGATCATTTGTAGATGCTCTTCAGTGATTTTATTTCCATCCGGATCGGCCATGTCAGTTGTAACAATAGAGACCCAAGGGATTAGGATCCATGTGTATAAGGATTAATTACAACACTTTCCAAAAACTCAAGTAATCAGGAAGGCAATGGTCAGTATACAAATAATCACAGCAAACGAATCAAAAGCAGTATTGGTAAACCAGATAAGGGTCAGAGTAAATGGCCAGTCAGGAATAACAACACTCAAGACTTAATAATATGGAGAATATGGAGAAGTTTATAAATATTTGAAGCAGGAGTTGAAGCGGATGTGAATTAAGGAACTGCTATGAACTGGTATTGAGGAGACACTGGGTAGTGTTCAGAGTTGCTGGGAATTACTTGAGTATTCCTGGTGAAAGTCTGTGAGAGAAGAATCTAGAATATCCTCTGTCATAACACAGGAGTTTTCCTTGGTACTGTACCGACAGTCCACAAGGCAGTAACTACAGTATGCTGGGGCTGAGGGGGTGGAGCTCTGTGCATATTCTGTCCAAAGCAGGTAGTGACTCCAGTCATTATGCTTATTTTTGCAGTATCAGCATAGAAATCTGCCAGTTTCTTAATTTACATGCTCCATCTGACCACTGGACTGCAGCTGATAACCAGAGGACATACTTATATTCACATTCAGCTGATGACAGAAACCTTTCCAGACGCGGGAAGTCTACTCTTCTGTTGGATACTATGTCTTCTGGAATTCCATAATGATGGGAAATCTCTTTACAGATGACTTCAGCAGTCTCCATTGCTGTAGGTAGCTTGGGTGGAGGTATTAGTTGGCATGCTTTAGAGATGACCAAAATGGTAGTATACCCTAGATCCATGATAGAGTTCCTGCTATATATGACCATGTGAGGTATTCTAATAGTCCTGTGTGAAGGTAGTGCATGGCTGACAAGCTATAGATAGCCAAAGATCCAATCGGGTCAGTGGCAGCAGAGCTGCAGTCATGAAGCGGTAGCGCTGTTTGTTGATGAAGCTCTCTGTTTATCCATCAGTGTAAGTTCATGTCCTCATCTATGGTTACAAGCTGTTTGCAGCGACTGAAAGAATAAGGTCCCGAGTACAGGTGATAAAAAATGAGGTTTCTATGCAGGGCTTATTCTTCACAATAAGGTGAGGAGTTTGACAATCCAGAAGAGCCTCAGAGTAGAGCTGCTACTCTTCAGAATTGAGAGGAGCCAGTTGAAGTAGTTTGGCCACTTTACAAGGATGCCCCCTGGTCAGTTCCCACTAGAGCCACTTCCCACTGGATGGAGGCCATGTGGCAAACCCAGCACACGCTGGAGAGATAACACAATTCCTGGATCCCCCAGGAGAAGCTGGAATCTGTCTAGACAGTCTACACTGACCATCTCGAATGATCTTCAGAAAATGAATGAATGAACATGGTTGTGAACATGTAGAGAACAGCATAAACATTCATTATGTTGAGAAGTAATTTGGGACAAACCATGATGTGAGCGAGGTCTAGGTGTAAAAAAGATGTAGGATGATTCTCTTTCTCACCTCCATCTTCACTTACAAAGGGTTAACATACAAAAATGATTCTAAACAACCCTGAACAAACCCTAACAAAATCAAAATGCTCTTCAGTTAAATAAGTACTTTTTATAAAAAATTTATTTTTATTTGTTGACATTTTTTCCATCACACACACACACACACACACACACACACACACACATCTTGTGCCGTTAAGCTGATGATGCCTGTTCAAGCTGAGCTGCTCTGCGTGTTAAGGCACAGCATTCATAGAGCAGATAGAAAAAAAAAAACAGAAAGGGAATAAGGCGAGACAGAGAGGTGAGGATGAAGGGTGCTCTGTGAGTATCTGTAATCAGCGTTCTCTTTAGTGGAGCATGCTGCCACTCCAGCTGCTCCTTTAGCTCCTGTCACCATTTTGTCACATCTTTCCCTGTTTCCCATTACTCAGAACAGGAACATCAAAAGTCAGGAAAGCAAAATGATGGAGATAGCAAGAAAGTTTTCAGGTTGCTGAATTATGCAAAAAAAGCGTGGGGGAGGGGGATGGATGAAAGCATGGAGGTGTGGACAGATAGATGGACGCAATGGGAGAGAGTACAGGCGGCTCTAAAATCCTGATGTGACTTGATCTCTGGAGAGCTAAGGGAAGATGGCTGCATGTTTGCCCATTAAAGATGCATGCTTTTCCCATTGCCCCTCCCTTAGTTATTTATTTATTTCATCCCTGTTTTCCCATCAACAGTGAGGCGTGAAACACACATACTGTGCGTTTTTGTGTGTATTATTCTAGTTTTATCTGTTTGATTTAACACATTGCTTTGTGTGTGTGTGTGTGTGTGTGTGCGTGCGTGTGATGAGGGACACAGAGGCGTTTACTTATTGATGTGTGTTTATGGGCTGAGGTGAATGTGGTAGTGGTGACAGTGGCAGAATACAGGATTGAGCTTGTTTATTCATGGCCGTGTTTGGATGTATTACAGAGAGAGCAGGTGCAAAGCATCACTTGCATGTTTGAGGAAAGACGTTGCCTTGTGCCCAGAGAGAGCGAGAAAGAGCCAGAACCAGCTACACAATTTATTCTGAAGCAAGGTGGTACAAGTGTTCTCTTCCATTTTAATGATAGATAGATAGATAGATAGATAGATAGATAGATAGATAGATAGATAGAGATAATGATCATGAGGTCATGAGAAAGAGATGAAAAGATGAGAAGACTGAGATAGGAAGCGAGGGAGGAGGACTGTGCGAGACAGGAATTTCAATGGCACTCCAATCATGCAGCCATGCTTGTTAGCCTTGGTGAAAATTTGCATAGAGCTCTGGTGCATTCATTTGGCTGCCACAGAAGATGGCGTCTGCTGTGTGCTTCTAGGTAGCTGTGCATTAACCTCCTACATTGCACTACTTACTTAATATGGATTTGTGTATTTTTTACTTGAGTAAATATGCACTGTGGGTGTGTTAACAATATTATCTTCCCTCACTCCAACATCTCATGTATGGCAGACTGGACTGGAGTGAGAGAAATATTCTAGATTCTGTGTGTGTGTGTGTGTGTGTGTGTGTCGTAGTGAGCATAAAAAAGGACAATTTATTAACAACAAATGGTAAATGTACATCTCTCTCATTAGTGTTGTTTCTATTAATATAATCATAATAATAAAAGGTTTAAAAAAAAAAACCCAACTAGCTTAAGATGGAGCTTTAGTTGGGGAAACGCTGATGTCCGGCCGTAAATATAAAACCTCAGCTGCGATCCTTAAATTCTCTCTGTATTTCTGTCTCTCTCTCTCGCTCTCTCTGGGGTCTAGTCCCCAGTTCGATCCTTCGCTCAGGATACATGTTCTCCCTGTATCTGTGAGGGTTCTCTTGTTTCCTCCCACCTCCCAAAAACGTGTGAATGAAAAAAACTAAGAGTGCAATAGCAGGCGTGCGTGGTGCTCAAGAAAAGATGAAGGCTGAATCCCACAACCACCTCCACACACATCAAATCATTAAAAACAACAAAATAGTCTAGATTTCTTGCTCTTATAGTTTTTGGTAGCATAGGTCAAATACTCTGGTGAAGAAAAGATTCTGATCCTGTTCCAGTTTTTAATCATGTTCTTTATTTGTTCTTAATGTTCTAGATAATCACCAGTTTCTGATATAGTGTTCAGTTATTCTGAGTCCTGTTGGTTTGTGTGTGTGTTACTGTAGTGTCCTTGTTAAGGAAATCATTAGGTAAGTGGCACAACAGGGGTGTCTTCTCACTGGCTTAATGTAATACTGAACGATGCAGCAAAAACACATTGCACAAATAAAGGTTATATATAAATCATTTAAAGAGCCCCGTTATAACTCGAAATGCTTTTTGTTGCTTTTTTATATAAGTAATGTTTGAGCCTTAATTTCTGCTACAATATAAAAATATTACACTGTATTGAAAATAAATAAACCTTTTTAAAAGTAGAAGTCTCACACATCGCTCACTATGATGGCATATTTATGCTGAGCACTACGTTTATGAGTATTGGATTAATCCCCTTTACAGTCTTCAGTTTGCAACAACCAGGTCAGATTCTTTCTTTCCCTCAATCTGCATTCATCTTTTTTTATCCTTTATTTTCTTACTGTTTTGATTCTGCTCTAACTAGCTCCCCAAATTCATTCAGGTCAGTCAGGTTTGTGTGTGTGTGTGTGTGTGTGTGTGTGTGTGTGTGTGTGTGTGTGTGTGTGAGAGAGAGAGAGAGAGAGAGTGTGAGTGAGTGAGTGAGTGAGTGTGCATGTGAGTACATATGTGTAGTGTGCTGGTAAAGAGCTACATGTGTACATTCATGCATCCTGTTCTTATGTCATGTCTCTTATGTCACTTCCTGACTTGATTCATGTCTGCTCACTCATGCGGTTCAGTGCTCTCCCTTTCACTCCCAGTGAACTCCCTGTCTCTCTGTCTCTCTCTCTCCCTCTCTCCCTCCCTCCATGTGCAGTCTTTGTCAACTGTAGATGCAATTCATCAGCTTTACCCTAATTTGACAACTTTTGAAACAGAATGTGCTGATTATGTGTATGGATGTATAAATCTCTTTCTGAGAAAGGAGAGAGAGAGAGAAAGAGAAGAGAAAAAATCACGGGCAGTGGGGCAAGTACAGCCCCAGGTTCTGGCAGATGGCAGCCGATATTTCTCTCTCTCTCTCTCTCTCTCTCTCTCTCTCTCTCCCTCTCTTCTATCTCACAAAGGAGAATTTTTTTACTAGACATCAGTCAGTCAGTAGGAGTCAAGAGGCCCTTGTGCACATATGCAAAATGGGTGCATATCTGTTTGCCATGTTTTTTAAAGAATTGTAAGTGGAAGGAATTGCATTATGATCACTTGCCATCACACATTTATTTTTCTTTATGCAGTCTATAAAATATAAAAAATAAATGTATGAAATCTTCATCCCCTATTTGTGATCAGTCTTCAGCCTTGGAGGTATTTCAGCTGTAAATATCTGGTCCAAGGGCTCCTGCAGAACATTTTAGCCATTCAGTACACCACACAGAGCACAACACAGCATTACAAGAGACGTTTAATATGGGTTTAACTATAAAAACACTTAAGATCTGTGTGTGAGAAACCAGTTTAGGAAGGTAAGAAGCTGAAGCGCTTGAGTCAAGTCCCTGGACATGATTATGGGTCACTTACAGTAGTTTCCCACTGAGTAGAAATGGTGGCTCCTTTAACAAGATTTAATATACAACCTGTTTGGTGATGAAAAGGCCATCGGGCACCTCTGTAATGGCAAGGGAGATGAAGGTCTGTAAAGGTAAGGGTGATTAAACTGGGATGGGCCCATGTTTATAGGTGTGTGTCTGTGTGGGGAATGGGTATGATTACGATCTAGTCACGTATACACTGTTCATGATCACTAAATGTACCCAGAGTGATTAGCAGGAGTGTGGTGTGTGTGTGTGTGTGTGTGTGTGTGTGCGTGCGTGCGTGCGTGCGCAACATGATACATAATACATGATACTTTTTGATACTTTTGACTTTGAGGGGACATGCATTACTCAGCAAAAGATATGTCATCATTCTGATACCAGCACTTCCACAATATTAAAATAAATAAACAAATAAAATAACTAAAATAAAAAAGAGCAATATAAATATAAAAACACAGAAAATGTGCAAACACATCGAAGATTATGTATAGCTAGGATAATTCTCCCTCTTTCTTTCACTATTTCTCGATGTCTCCATCTGTTTCTATCTCTCCCTGTCTCTGTGTCTTTGTAGTATTCAGACTGTTGTTATAATTATAATTCACATGGACACCTTTGAACCTATAATAGCTGTGTGTGAGTGTGTGAAGTTTTTATCTCTTTATGGGAGCAAATATCCCCATAATGATAGGAATGTCTGACAGTTTTGATTGGGAATCTGAGGCTAAAGTGGGCACAGGCTCACTGAAACTCAATAGCTGCAGATTGGAAAAATTTATTTTTTCCAACTTCAGCTGTCCAGTTACAGTGAATTTGTCCCCACTATATACTTCCAAGTCACAGCCACAGTGAGCAGGATCAAAAACCAGGAATGCATTGAAACATAGAGTGATGTGAGACACAGACTTAAGTGCAAATTGTGTTACATCCACATGGCACAGAGAGGGGCAGACAGAGGAACACACACACACACACACACACACACACACACACACACACACACACACACACAATTAATTAATACCCCTGTCCTGATAACATGACAGGATAAGTATCATCATCAGTGTACATCATCAAAGAAATAAAATATGTTTTTATCCTATAAGTGCATTTACCCACTAATAGAAGAGAGTGCCTTTACATGCATGTGCTGCGGCGCTGCCTCAGTTTGTGTTTTGGATTTGTACTCGTGTGTATAATTTTGTACATTTTATGATTTTTTTTATAAAGGAGTCCAATTACTGTCATGTCTACAAGGTGGCAGGGGGGTGCCCAATAGCATACAACAGAAGATAAGAGGAGGGAAGAAAAGAAGCAGAGATAAGGAGAGAAGAAAAAAGAGTAACGAGTGGTAAAAGGACACAAAGAGGGCTTGGGGCCAGAGGATGTTAAAATTTTGAATAGACACTTAAGAATGAGGAACAGAAGAAAACTGCATATTTGTGTGATGGGGGAAAAAAACAACTTCAGTGAGCATGCAGCCAAAACAGCAGATTTTAATGGGAGTGAGTGATGTGTTCAGAATGGAGGGAGAGTGGGAGGAAAGAGGATGGAACCCTTAATGGAGGCATTTTAGCTTCACTAATTTTAGGGTCTTTTAACACTGTATGCCGTCTTCCTCTCTCTCCCTCTCCCTCTCTCTCTCCCTCTTTCTCTCTCTCTGTCTCTCTCTCTCTCTCTTTCTGTATCTCCAGTTAATTTAATGAAGCATTGCCTGATTGCTTTTAGCATTAATAATCCAGTACAGATTGATGTAAATAATGAATGCACCTCTCTCTCTCTCTCTCTCTCTGTGTGTGTGTGTGTGTGTGTGTGTGTGAGGGAGGGAGGGAGGGAGGGGAGCACATACTGCATGCTTACCATTCTAAAACAATAGAACACAGCCATGTAGTAGGGAAGGAAGGGAGGGATGGGTAAACTGCAAAATTCATTTTTATTCAGTAGAATCTACTCAATCTTATTTTTGTTTTACAGTGAACTCGTTGAAAATTGAAATAAAAAAAAACATTAGAAAATTTGTCTATATTTAAGATATTTTCACTTGTAACAAGGTAATTTTTCTCAGTGTAGAAGGCAAGTGTGTGAGCTCTTTATGTCTGCAGTCTATTTCATTAATACTGGAGACCTCTTGCAAAATTATAATTAAATTAGACCGTGTCAACAGATGGCTAAAGCCACATGGCTACACCAGCTAAAGGTTCTCTCTTCCTGTATCTCTCTCTGTAAAAAAAAAAAACAAAAAAAAAAACATGTGTATATACACACACACAGTGGTATAGTGTCTAGTCTAGTGGGAAGATCGTCCTCCATTTTGTCACTGATATACTTATCCTAAAGTACCTTTGAGAGTGGTAGTAACTATTTTTGCTGCTGTTTTGTGTGTGTGTGTGTGTGTGTGTGTGTGTGTGTGTGTGTGTGTGTGTGAGAGAGAGAGAGAGAGAGAGAGAGAGTGTCAGTTACGGGTGGTGTAGCTGATCGATCTGCTCTGCTCTTAGCCTTCAGGAGTGAGCCCCAGGGGTACATGTGTGTGTTCTCAGCCTATTAAACAATTAAACACACATGCACGTGCACACACACACACACACACACACACACACACACACACACACACAGGATACTCACCTCCACCCTCTTTCTCTCTCTCACCCTCCCATCAGTACCAATAATATGACTAAACAGTGTATCGAAAGATCTTCCCATGACAGTGCACACACATTTTATATATATATATATATGATTGAGAGAGAGAGAGATTATGCTTTCAGACTTTCAGTTGTGTGCCTTTGATTGTGTGGTCTCTGTATATCTTGCTTAAAACTGATTGAGAGAGAGAGAGAGAGAGAGAGAGAGAGAGAGAGAGAGAGAGAGAGCCCACATTAATAGCCACATTTATCTGTGGTTGTGTGCAGTCATGTAAAGACAGCTCCAGACACCACTCTTCCACTTAACCACCCCTCACCCTCATCATCACCACCACTGTCAGGCTGTTCCTCTGTCCCTCTACATAGTGCCACTTCTGCAGCCTCAGCAGTTACTACAGTTTGAGTACTTGATCAGATACACAATAACACATAAATGTTTAATTAAGAAACAGGACAACTGAGCACAGGCTGCCACTTACAGCTGACCCCTTATGACTGAATGGGGTAAGGGGAGTTGTGTGGCTGCAGAGGGCAGATCATCAAGGAGCAAAAGACACATTAGAAATGTTTTAAACAGTTAATAAGTGGACAAGAATACTCCTACTGTCAACAAGCGAGGCGTGCTTTAATTTGTTGCATATCTCCTTTATGCTCATATATACATATTACATGTACGAGCAACTGGTTTGTGTGTGTGTGCGCGTGTGTGTGTTTGGGTAGTTCTCTGTTAATGCCTGTTACTTGAGTCTGGGTCGTTGTCAAGGGCTTGTGTGTTATTGTACCATGTGTGTGTCAGAGCACGTGTGCCTTTGTGGTCCTGTCAGAGTGTGTGTCTCCGCCACAATAGTGGTGATTATGTTGGTTCTAGGGGTCCAAGTGAGTGGGTGTGTATGCATGAGTGGGAGGTGCAGCAGTCAAACAATAATAGAATCACAGGCCTTTGTGTGTGTAAAGCAGGGGGCAGGGCAGTGTCAGCTGTTATCGAGTACTTATCCCCCAAACAGACCATAGTATAAACACACACACACACACACACAGTGAGAGAGAGAGAGAGAGAGAGAGAGAGAGAGAGAATGACCGACATTCTGTAAATCAATACGTTAAAGACTTACAGTGACTGAAATATACAGAGGTGATATAGACAGAAACAGTCAGCCTGCTCAGAGAGTTCTCCATAGGTAAAGACCCAAAAGGTAAAAGTGTCAGATATTCCTATCCTTTTGGGGACGTTTGTTCCCCATCAAGAGATAAAAACATGCCCACACACACACACACACACACACACACACACACACACACACACACACACACACACACACACACATATTGGCACTCATTCTATGCCTGCTTCTCAGACACAATGGATAAATGAAAACTTGCTGTTAAAAGTTGAAACTTCTTGTATGGCTCTAGGAGCAACCTTCAGGGCGTGATGTGTTTGTGGTACAGTACCATCATAAATAGAGGGGGCAGTAGTACAGTGCGACGTGACACAGTGCCTGCAGCAGTCTGAACATAATGCACGGGGTCTCAAAGGTCTCCAAACAGAGGGGAAATTAACACTTTTTAGCAAAATGTAATTTTATTTATAAAACATCCTCTACATGATTCTCATTTCTTTGTAAACACACACGGAGTCATCTCTCCCAACTCTGGCTCCCAGTTTGGCGACAGTGTGGTGTGTGATGTGCTCGCCATGTTTCCTATTAAAGTCCATCTCAACCTTGCAGCAGCTTCCCGATCAAGCCACGAGAATGTATAAAAATCTTGGACTACATTTTGCTAAAAAGTGTTAATTTCCGCAAAAATGTATGGAGACTTTTGGGACCCCTTATAGTGCTACAAGTTCTTCAAGTCTCAAATTGCATAATGAGGTACTAAGTTTGATCATTAATGACTATTAACACTAATGATTCTCTATTATCATATGAATAATAAAAAAAAGCTCCCATATAACCTTACATGAAACCTTAACCACTCGCTGCTGCTGAGGATGGATTCCCAGATTGAAAGCCTGAAGATCACCATGAGATTACTGTGGATGTCTCCACTTAGAAACCATAAAGATGGCTGTGGATGTTGTTCTTTGGATAGCTTTAGGACTGCAATTGCTAAGAACAGTTTCACTTAAGTCTCCATCATTGAACAGTTAATAACTTCTGTTCATACAATAGATTTTATTAAGTTAAAACTACAACGAATTCAGAAATGACTCTGATGCTTATATTCATAAGCTGTTTTAAGCTCCTGTTTACACAACAGCACTGTTTGACTCGTAGCACACAGTTACAGAAGGGAATGATTTATAATCGCACTCTCCGTCACCCAGATGAGGATGGGTTCCTTTCTGACTCTGGTTCCTCTCAAGGTTCCTTCCTCATATCGTCTCAGGGAGTTTTTCCTCACCACCATCACCTCTGGCTCACTCATTAGGGATAGATTTGTACATTTTACAATTTATATCCAGAATTTATATATTTCTGTAAAACTGCTTTGTGACAATGTTCATTATTAAAAACATTATTGAAAGAAAATTGAACTGAATTGAATTGAACTGAGTTAATCTCGGAGTGCTCTATATAGTTTTCTTGTTAATGTTGATGTATTGCTGTTTTGGTTGGGTTTAACTCATTTCCTTCTATTTGTACTGTTTTACAATTTTATTTTGAGCCAGCTGATTATTTCTACCAATAACGAACGAGATGAAATCCGTAAGTGCATAATTTGTCTTTATAAAAACATCACTGTGCTGCACTGCTCACACTCAGTTCTTAAAGGAGCACAGAGGAGCTGATTTGATTGGATATTGTTGCAACTTAAACACACCTCTTAATAATCGCTTTCAGACCCGGCCCTTTTACATCTGACAATTTTTGTGAAGTTGTGGGAGAGTAAATGTAGTGTCATATAGACCTCAATACTCAAGACAAAGAGGAGGTGATGTAGTATTCCTGTATCTCAAAATATTTGAGTAGGTTCTCTCTCTCTCTCTCTCTCTCTCTCACACACACACACACACACACATTGTCTCTCTCTCTGTCTCTCTCTCTCTTTCTTTGTGGATGATAAATGTTTCACTTTGTCTTGTCATCAATAATACAGTTTTTTTAAGTGCTGCTGTGGGATCTACCAGTCTCTTCTTTTAGCTCTTTCTCTTTTTTCTTTACCTCTATTTTTCTGTCACTCTTAGACTAAGGTTAAATCAAAACTGGGAAAAACAGAGGAAGCCACTTAAAGCTCATTGTTTTAGTAAAGGCATCACCTGTGGATTGAGATGTGTGGGTGCATTTCCTTTTGTGCAGACAGAGAATTCATAATCATATTAAGGGTAGCATGCATACAACATTTAGAAATCTATTTAATATCTAATTTTGTGATGTAATTATTATTTAATATTCCATATTTAGCATGTGACTATTATATGTAATATAGTAATGGTTTATGGTGTATTTTGTGATAGTTGACTGAAGGCCAAGATCATCTGATAAAACAGGTGATATCTGCTGTGTCTCCTGCAGGCTCACAGATTATTTTGCAGATGAGATTGGACACCCTGATCTGGGAAGTAAAAAGATTACCCTCATAACAACTCAAACCTATTCTGCATATTCTGTTTTTGTAAATTTTTACATTTGGCCTGTGTATTCCAGCTGGACCAAACCACTGGAGAACAGCCAGAGGAGCCAGCTGGACAGAGTAGTGGAGGACAGAAAAGATGGACAGAAATAAGAAGAACTGAGATAGAAATATCAGAGGAATTATGGGAAATGAGTAAGAGGAAGGAGGAAGGTGGCCTAATTGTGAAGGGCAGGGTGACTGACAGTAATCAGCTAATCAGCTTAGTGCTGTAATGTGTTCTTCAATCCAGGACAGTACCTCGCATTTTGTGTGTGTGTGTGTGTGTGTGTGTGTGTGTGTGTGTGTGTGTGTGTGTGTGTGTGCGCGCGCCCATGAAGCATATGCTCTTTGTCAATGTAAAGTGCACTATGAGTAGAGAGCTATAGGCAGCATGAGACAGGCTTCTTTGTATCACTGTCACTCACAGACACACACACACAGACATTGACATGCTTCAGCTTGACACATATCTGGCCATCTGTCCCTTTCTTTTAGCCTTTCACTGAGTGTGTTTTTCCGTGTCTGAGTCTCTGTGTACTGCCCTCTCTCACATCAAATCTAAGGATGGCACATAAAACCTGGCCTCCAGCCTAGCCTAGCCTGATCCTCCCTCCCTCTCTCTCTCTCTCTCTCCCTCTCTCTCTCTCTCTCTCTCTCTGGGTGAGTATGTGCCTGGTAGTGGCTGCTGCCACACTACCTAATTGGCTCTGTCACTGTCTGTTACGTCCAGAGCAGATAGAGGGAGCGAAATGGGGGTCAGAAAGTCTCTCTTCTGAATGCTCTTGAAATGGCATGGTGTAATTTGGTCAGGTTAAAGGGCAAATAGAAAATGGAGCGTGTCAACTAGTATGTTGAAATGTGAAATGAAATCTTTTATATAACAACATAAACGGTGTAAGCTGAGTTGTAATACAATACACACCACACACACACAGACACGCACACACACTCACACCTAGAGGTCCCACCCAACATCCTCATATTCTGTTAAGCATGTGTGCATACACACAGACACATACACCTATTCTGAAAGAGGCAGCCTGTGAGTTCTGCCAGCTCTCTATGTAATCCCTCAGACAAATTACAAGCTCTTCTCCTCCTACTTCTCCTCCCTCCTTTTGTGCACTCGCTCTCTTCTTCCAGCAGCAATTGGATTTGGATAAGATGGTTTTCTCTCTTTCTCTTCTATTCTTTCTTCATTTGGATAAAGATGGGTCTGCTGGAGGAGATTACAGTTAACAGTCGAGAGAAATCGCATTTAACGAAAAATGTCTTCACAAAACCACACTACCCCCTCTTGTTTTTTGCTTTATATCCTTTAATACTTGGACCAAAAGGGGGAACAAGGATGAAGAACAATCCTCTTGTAGACACACAAAAAGACAATATGGGTCAGAGATGGGTCAGACCTCTTTTACTTCCTCACCTCCATATAACAAAAGTCAAAATAGCAAATTAAAATGATAGCTAGGATTAGCATTAGTGCATGCATCTGCATGAAGAGTAAAGAATTAGGAGGTTTAAGTGGATGGTTAGTTCCTAGTAGGAGTGTAATGCAATGCCTCTATCTGAATAGAGTTTTTTTTTTATTATTATTTATTTCTGAACCCTACACCTCAGGAAACCCTGGAAAACACTGGAAAAACCCAGAGGTAGAAATGGCAGCACTGTCAACATGGTCTAGGAATTCTGGCTCTGACAGTTCTGCTTCACAGGAGCCTGCATTGCATGAAAGTACAATCTCCCGTAGGTGCAACTTTTTTTTTTGCTACGTCCCACGGAATCCCTGTCCTGATGGGATGATAGTGCGCCTCTTAATTATATGTATTTCTACATGTTTAGAGCACATTATCTATTCAATCTGAAATAATGTGTTTGTATTCGGATACATCCCTAGTTCCTAGACATCTTAGCTCCTGCACTGTATATATACTAGATATTAAGAAAACAATTTGACTGTTAATGTAATGCATTATCATCATCTAATTTTAAATAAACATCTAAATTTGAACATTCATGTTTTGTACTGTAATACTGTAATAGTTGTTGACAAGCATTGTATTAGCGCTGTTTAATCTGTTTCGCAGAGTCATGATTTCTATCTTTATGTATTGCAATATCATAATAATATTACAAATACGCTTTAAATTCTGCTTCAAGCAATCGTTAACTACATTTCAGTTTCCCAAAATAGAAGTGTTTATCCAACTGTTAGTTATTAGAGACTGTGCATATATAGTCTTTAATGTTGGAATTCACGATCTCTCTGTGAATTAATTAATTAATTTCATTCATCTTCAGTAACTGCTTTATCTTGGTCAGGGATGCAGTAGATCCAGAGCCTATCCTGGAAACACTGGGTGTGATGTGGGAATACACCCTGGGGTGCCAGTCCATTGCAGGGCACCATACATACACAAACACACACATACATACATACATACATACATACATACACACACACACACACACACACACACACACACACACACACACACACACACATTCAAACCTAGGGGCAATTTAGCATAGCCAGTCCTCCTCCCGGCATGTGTATGGGAGGCTGGAAGTAAGTAGAAACGCTGAAGAAAACCCACATGAACACTCCACACAGACAGTAACCTAAGCTCAGGAGTGAACCGGGCATCCTGCAATGTAGCCACTGTCTAACTGTGCCGCCTGAAAGCGTTTTACTTAGATAGATTTTATTTATCTTTTAAAGGACAACAAATAAAAACTGTGGGAACAGATGGCATTGATCAGAATTCGTTTGGGAGTGGGCAGAAATAGGATTAAAAACAGTCCCATGCACACCTCCACAGTTCATACAAAGTGAAATAAGTGTTATTCCACCTCCCAACTAGTCCACAGCTCCCCACAGAGGAGACTAGTAAATGTATTACTCGACTGGTCGACTAATCTGTGCAACCCCTACTGTGTGTGTTTTTCCGTGTGTGTGTGTGTGTGTGTGTGTGTGTGTGTGGTTTTGTCTATGGAAGAAGGTTGATGTTGAGGGTGAATAATTGAAGGGTGTAGACAGCAGAGGGCCTTTAACCATTTACCGCAGACAATCAATAATGCAGGAAGAGGACATGATACCGATGCACGCAAATCATGCGCAGAACATATATTATTGGTCTGTATTAGAAAACACACAAGTTCTGCTTTTGAGTAAATCAGATA
The DNA here is from genome assembly GCA_022985145.1 of Pangasius djambal. Classification (NCBI taxonomy): domain Eukaryota; kingdom Metazoa; phylum Chordata; class Actinopteri; order Siluriformes; family Pangasiidae; genus Pangasius; species Pangasius djambal. Next base: position 94,975 of record CM040988.1, on the reverse strand, counting down.
TCTATTTTAATGGAGTATAAAACTTAGCTCAATGTTTGTTTGCAGATATGCTTGCAAAAAAATGAAATGTTGCATGTGTGTAACCCACACAGTTGTCAGACACAGATAGGCTGCCTCTGTGTGTGTGTGTGTTTGTGTGTGTGGTTGTCAGGTCACTATGTACAGTCTGTGCCACAAGGCTGGGTAATAAGGAGGAACCTGTCAGCTCACTTAATGCAGCTAATGTGTTCTAGAGCCGGGGATATGGATCCAACCCATCAGTGTGCATACATACACACTCACACATACACATACGCATACACACACACACACTTCTCTCTCCTTCACTCTGTCACAACACTGTCACATTTTTCCGTGCCTCCCTTACCTCACTCGTCATGCCTATTCATGCTCTTGCTGCCTCTTATTTTTTCTCCCTTACTGCATAATTGCTAGCACACTATGAAACACTGGTGCTCACAATAAAATAATATGTTAGGTCAAAAAAGGAGGAGATCTCTATGCTCCAGTAATCATTGTGTGCTTAAAAAAATGAGCTGAATGTCAGATGTGCATAAGCCAAAACACACATCCGTGGGGAACGGAAAGCATGTACAATGGCATAAACAAGATCATGGAATACTCTATCTATCTATCTATCTATCTATCTATCTATCTATCTATCTATCTTGATCAAATACTGTGTATCTCTACACACAAACATACTACATGAATACAACATAGGAAATTCAAGGTTCTTTGTTTCCATGTAATCATAGTGGTGGAATTTGGTTTCAGTACAGCTCTCTGCATGCAAATCAAATTAAAGGATAACAATAATTATAGGGCACGCTGTTATAGGAAAATAATCAATACTGGAGTGAGCAGAGATGTGAAGCAGAGTTACTGTTACCACCCCAAAGGTGATTATTTTCCAATAGCAGCATGAGCGAGTGTGTTTTATTACTCTTATAACACAGCAGTTTGCCAATTATTATAATTTTATTTAAATTTATTAAAGAAGGACATGTACATGTTATAATAGCTATACACCGTCATTCCCTCACTAGTCTTTTTTTCTCACTCTTGAAATTAATGACAACAACAACAACAAGAAAAAAACGCAGCTCGTCATGTTACGCAGAAACTGCAAAGTGTGACGTCCTCTGTGCTGAAGACTTGCTTGTGGTGGAAAACACCTGAGACTCTGTAAATGTTAAATAAACATCTCCATACAGAAAACTTCACCCCATTAACTATTATATATCTTTTGTCAATAGCATATTTTTCATTCTGTTTATTATTAGGCTTAGATTATGTAGATGGATCCCCCTACAAGTCCCTGTGAATGAGATGTTACTATGGAAACGATAACCGGCACTATTGTAAGAGCTACTGTTACAGAAAGTTAATCAAAACCTGCTGGTCAATCATATTCAAGAATTATATACCACTGTAGTACACAATATAATAAGGATGTGATGCACATTAAAGCCATCACGTACATTATAGCTAAAGCTTAAAGAGACGTGGAGTTATAACATTACACACTTCCGTATTTCCGTACTTCCGAGTGGAGAATGTACAAACTGTACATAATGCAGACCACAATGTTAAAACGCAGTGGTGAATAGAGCTCTCTAATAACAGCTCCTATAAACACAACAGGTTCCTTTTATCTTTATAGGCACAATCACCACAATCTGTATATATCTATTACTATAATTTGATGTATTTCAATTCAGATATAAGAATTTAGATTTGGATCTAAAATATGAGTCTTTTAAAATTATACTGTGCATCCTGATGTGAAGTCGGTACTGTCACATTTAAGTCTATACTGGCTGTTTAATTTGTGAGCAGGTCTGTCAAAGCCTCATGCTGGTGAGATGTAGAGATTGCGGTGGGGGAGGAGGTCTCTGATTATGTTGATTTATAGGTATGTTAATGCCTTTATTTCAGGGGAATCAGCTCCACTGCACTCTCTCTTTCACGTACACTGCACACAAACGCTCACATGTTGTTATTTATATAGAAATATATTTATATATGTAAATAAATATATGTACATGTTTATATATATATATATATATATATATATATACACACACACACACACATACACACCCATAATTACTGTCTGATCAAATGTGTGTGTGTGTGTGTGTGTATGAGGAGGGGAAAGGGGAACACACATTAGCCATGCCACAGCAGATGTTACCAGACACATGGTGCATGGCTCATAAATTATGAAGCTGCCCTTTTCTCAATTCCTCTCCCATTTCTTTCTCTCTTCATTCTTTTCGTCACATTTTCATATCTTCCTTCTTATAACATCATCTTTTGTCTTCTGCTCTCTTGCTACTTTAATACTAACCAAAGCACTACAGCACAGTGCTACAGCTTCCTACACAATTCTATACTAAAACATATTTCCATTTGCAGTAGATGTGACAGGATAATGATTGCCACAGGAGATAGGACAGTCCTCAGTGAGTGACACTACACCTAATCAACATTTTTTATATGCTTCTCTCTCTCTCTCGCTCTCTCTCGCTCTCTCTCTTGCTCATTTACCTCAAAATGACCCATTCTGTGAACGTGTGCATTTGGGAATGTCAGATGTCAATGTCAAACAGGAAGTTTCACCTGAAAGATTTGTAGGAAAATTGTGTTGTAATTACTGGATGAATTAGAAAATTAGAAAATCAGAATTTGATAACTTTGTAATCATATTTCTTATGTCTTATCCTGTATTTATATTATTTCAGTCTTTGAAACCTGTCTGTATAACTTGGAAATTAAACCATTGGGAACATAACTTGCGTGTATATTACCTTTATCAGCATGTAGCATTTTTAAGGAATTTTTCTTTCAATGAATCTCTCTTTCTATGTTCTCTATTCTGTTCTGCTCTCCTTTTATCCCCTCCCCCTGTTTCCCTCAGCTGTTTACTGATTATAGTGACATTGGGTAAATTGGGGCAGAGCACAGGGCACTGATGCAGAAGAGACAGTGGTGCAGGGAAGGTTTGGGTACAATGTCACTCTCCCTCGCACTCCTTCTCTCTCTTTCGCTACAACATCTGTCTCCATAGTGCTACTCACATTTTCCCCCTCTTTCTTTTGTTCTACTGCACTTCCTTTTTAGAATATGGGCCAAGAAACAGTAAACATGATATTTAACACTTAGAGGGTTCGTTCTTTTTAAAGATCTAAAACAGCTTGCCCAATCACTTTAAGACTTGGATCTCAGGCTCCTGTATATTTACAAAAGAGATGTACAGTAATGATCGAAATAGTCAAGAATCTGGCAGTAGCTTATATTGTAAGTAGAAGTATATTGATGATTCATGAAGTCAAGGATGGGCAGTATATTAGAAATATATACTATTTAAAATACTATTTTTCTATTATCCTACAAAATACTATATACATTTTTGTACAAATTTATATTTATTTTGTAGTCATTTGTATAAAAATCCTTTTGTGTTCTGATTTCTGTTTCTGAATAGTTTATGAACCTCACAAATGTCGCAGAAGAAATGGAGAATTAAAGAATCCATACAATCAATAATGTCTTACAGGCCACCCCCCCCCCCCCCCCCCCCCCCCCCCCCCCCCCCCCCCCCCCCCCCCCCCCCCCCCCCCCCCCCCCCCACACACACACACACACACACACACCACCAAAATACTACCTTTACATCTTAAATGGAAAGATGATGAGATGTACCTTACAGCATACTTACAGTCCTAAGAGACTAATATTTTGGCACTCTCACTATAGTGTGGGAGTAGACAAAGGCAGATTCTCCTTGGAGAGACTCTGCATTGATTGGTGTGGGAACAGCCTGCATGTGTGTGTAATACAATCTATACAAATAGTCTGGCTTTCCTGTCAAACTCACCAACCAAGCCAGTATCAATCACTGTCTGCCAAGTTTAACACTACGTAACACACACACACACACACACACACACACACACACACACACACACACACACAGTGTTTTAGTTAAAACAGTCTTCAATTATTCACTAATGGATTAAACAGAAAATCAGAGATATTTTACTCTTCTTTCCTAATTCGACAACTACTGACAATGTTGGCTCTTTCTATTGTGTTTCTTTAGTAGGACAAAGTTTAGAGTGTGGTTCCTTTTACGTCAATCTAATTATCAAAATAAACCTTCAGAATCAAAACAAAAATCATTGCTGCATGGATAATATATTTCATGCTTTTATGTGGACCACCGGCAGTTATGTGTTTTTCCCTTTGTGACTATTAAGTAAAAAAAAAAAAAATTGCTTGAAATCTCCAGTGTATGCATCACATTTAGGCAGTAGATCAACTTTTTGATATAAATAATGCTTGAGCCTTCTGATTTTAAGTAAAGGGTTTAACTTTGCATCCTAATATAAAAATATTACAATATATTGAAAAGAAATAACCCTTTTAAAAGTCTCGTTGTCAACTCTGCACCATAACAGTATATTCATGCTGAGCACTGCATTTATGGGTATTGGATTAATCCCCCTCACAGCTTTCAGTTTGCAACAGTTTGTTGTTCTGCAAGGTCAGACTATATCTTTCTCTCAATCAACATTCATTCTTTTATTTTCCCTTACGTCAGTCAAACATAAGAATCTTTCCATTTCACATCTGCCCTAGCTTCCTGTATTCATTCAGGCCATCACCTCTTTCACACCACTCATTCTCTCTGTATCTCTGATGGACTATCAAGCAGCATATCGTGTTCTGGACTCAGAGAATGATTCCTTAAGGGCATATGCCTTATTCAGTGGGGCAAAAGAGCTTCCCAGTATTGAGCTGGACTGTTTTGATCCAGAACGCAAGGTAACTGTGACATGGAACTGACAGTAGAAAACAATACAGTTACACATACATCTGCATAATACAAACACACACACACACGGTAAGAGAGTGGGTATGAAAGGGTGCCTATAACTTTTCCATTTAATCTGTCTGTTTTCTGTGCCATCCTTATTCTCCCCATCTGTCTTGTCCCTCCAATCTTCTGGCATCTGCCTTCTATACTTGTGCTTCATCTTTCCCTCTTGTCCTCTGCCCCCCTTCACCCACCACCACCACCTTCCAAATTGTGCCCCTTGAATATTTATGGCCATTCTATTTACGGTTGCTGGATGTAGAACAAGCCTTTAACCACTACTAGAAGTGTGAATGAAGTGCAAGATTTCTCATTCCCCTTTGAGGGTATTGCTGTGTTTCTTGTCTTTTTTTCAGTTGTTCTGGAATAAAAATATTGGGGTGCCACATTTACATGCGGGAGGGGGACGGGGATTGGCAGCTGGCATTTGACACTGAAGCATGCTTTTTTAATGAGCACATTAGTCCTCCACTAACCCACCCTCCTACAACCACTGGCAGAAAGAAAAAGAAGATGAGTAAAGAGTAAGAGTAGGCTGATAATGAGGATAAACAGAAGAGGAAATAAAGGGTCACTGGTGGAGAAATGAAAGCCCATGCCCTTGACCAGTCACGACTTTTAACTTCAGGCTCAGAGAGAGGAGAGGAGGATTAGAGGAGAGCTATCCAGGGAGGTCTTGAGATGTGACAGATGTCCTTAAATGTGCACTGTTTGTCCCAAAACACTGATACAACGATTTTGTTAATATCAGAGCGCAAAAGGCATCTTTCATTAGCTGTGCAACCTCACTATTGAACGTTCATCTCAGCAGCCACTTTGATTCTGAAGGGAATTAGATTCATAAATGGGCAGATGGTGAGAGGGGGGTATGGGTTTATTGCTTGGAGTTGATGTCCTTTTGTATGTCACAGGCTAATTCCTGTTGGCCAGAAAAAGGACTGAAAGAAACAGGAACTATTTATATTATTTAGATACAGATTACTTGTAAGTTTTATTATACATTTAATTCTTAAAGTGCTGCTAATATAACAAGGGTCAAAACAGGGAAGGGGAGAGGTTTGGAGCCAACGTCATTCTGTGGAGCTTTGTACACAGATGTACACCAATGAACAGTTATTATCAATATTTATTCCAAGTATTAACACAAGCAAATAATTAACACACTGCTATATCCAGCAGCTTGTAAAACATTATTTTGACCAATAGCCTATGATCATTGTAGGTAACAATGTGAGTCAATATATTAAAACGTGTGAGTGTATTAATCTCTCTCCCTCTCCCTCTCCCTCTCTCTCTCTCTCTCTCTCTCTCTCTCCCTCTCTCTCTCCCTCTCCCTCTCTCTCTCTCTCTCCCTCTCTCTCTCTCTCTCTCTCTCTCTCTTTCTCACTGTGTGTGTGTGTGTGTAGTCGTAGTGGGAATAGTGGGTGGTTGATTTTCGTGTGCTGTGGGAATCTTAGAGTAGCCAAAGCCTAAAATAACTTGACCATGCATGTACACAACATATATGATATAAAAAAAATATGCCATTTAAAGGTCTACAATACTGATAACAGTATAAGTCTTAATATTTAAACTAAGATTAAGAATCTACTGGAAAGGCTAGCATGTCTGTGAATCAGGATAAGTGATATTAAATGTTATTGGTTTATATGGGGTCCTGCTTAGTTTAGGATGCCGGGACCTCCATCTGAACTGTTTATGTTGTTGAATTGTGATTGCACTCCACTATTCTCTATGAAATTTGAAGAAGATGGAATATGGTTTTCATGTGCAGTACCCCAGACTTATGTAAACATATACTCTCTCTGTCTCTTAGCATTAACCTATGACTTCATTAATTCCCCTAATTTTGGTGTCATGGTGGATTTTGCTGCTCATGGATCATTTCTCCATATATCTGAGGTATGCCATTATTTTTGAGGATCCAAAATACAATTAACAGGAATCTGAGGCTACAGTGGGTACAGGCTCACCAAAACTGGGCAGGTAAAGCTCAGAAAAAAGTCCAGGCAATGTTTTTACAATCTTCAACTGCCCAAATTTGGTGAACCAATGCCGACTGTAGCCTCAGATTCCTGTTCTTTGCTGAGAGGAGTGGAGCCTGATGTGCTCTTCTGCTGTCGTAGCTCATTCACCTCAAGGTTCCATGTGTTTCTGTGTTCTGAGATGCTTTTCTGCTCACCACAGTTGTAAAGAGTGGTTATTTGCATTACTGTAGCTTTCCAGTCTAACAGTATGGCCATTCTCCTCTGACCTCTCTTTTCAACAAGGTGTTTCCAACCGCAAAACTGCCATTCACTGGATGTTATTTTTGTTTTTTGCACCATTTTGTGTAAACTCAAATGAATGTTGTGTGTGAAAATCCCAGGAGATCAACAGTTTCTGAAATATTCAGACCAGCCTGTCTGGCATCAACATCCATGCCACGGTCAGAACATTAATAAGTAATGGGCCAAACAGTTTGAAATGCCATCCTCGTTAACATGACCACAGCACTGCCATTTGCATCGGAGCTCTAAGAACAAATCCAGCCCACACCCAGCCTTTTCCTCTGCCCCAAACTTCATTGTTCTTTCTCTATGTATTTATAATTATATACATTATATATCTTTCTTCGTAACCTTTAGTGCATATGTCTGTCAATTCTGCTCATCTGTATTTATTCAGATCTTCCCCAGTAGGCTGGCCTAATTCAGTTAGCGTAGCTTCCCTTTTTATTTGTTGATTTTCAATATTTTTGCTAACTACACTAATACTACCTCTACCTCTAGTTGTGTTTAATACTTACTGTATGATTTATAGTGCAGTTGCAAAAACGGAGTGTTCATTCATTCATTCATTCATTCATCTGTTGCACTTCTTAGTATTTATTTTCTTAGTAATGGTTTTCAAGGTTTAATTAGTTTAAGTAGTTAAAAATGAATAGATCTGTAATTCCAAATGGACTTTATTGCAGGTAGAAATTGTGCACAATGATTCTCTCTCTCTCTCTCTCTCTCTCAGTATAAAACATAAAACTACTCCACAACATAAAACATAAATATAGCATAACAAAGGCCACCACGAAGAAGGAAAGAATTACTTATGTCGCTTAAAGATTTAGTTATGTCACGTTTATCTTCCCCAGTGGATATTCCTAACACTCCTAGCAGAGATATACAGGGAACAAGAGAGAATTTCATTCTACTGACATCCGTTAATACAAACCAGGAACAAAGAATATAGAAAAAATAAGATGTGAATTATGTATCTTTTTAGCATCTTACTGTCTGATTTACCTACTGGTGTCTCTCTTCCATATATCTCATCCTCATGTAGCTACTTCTCCATTTCTCTGTAGCGCTCTCTTCTGTAAACCCCCCCCCCCCGCGCGCCCACCCCTTGCTCTTTCACACTGGTTGAAGTGTTGTGACAGCGTTGCGCTACTGTTGTCGAGAGTTAACATCGCCAAGTGCACATTATCCTGTAAGACTTAATATGCAGGTTGGAACGTGAGGGCCGAATCTCAAATTACAGTTTGCCAGGCCTAGCACTCAGCATGACAACAATACCCGTGCGCGCGCGCACACACACACACACACACACACACACACACACATATATATATATATATATATATATATATATAGGCACATTTATTCATTCTCATTCATGCATTTACCTTCTTCACTAATCCACTCTACCCATTTTAATATGCAGTAACACATACATGCCTTAAAGTGTGATTATGTCTTTTGTGGTCTGATGTAAATAGCTTAGCCTTTATTTTGCGGCACTGCATTCATTTGTCTTCAGATGCCAATTGTGTATAAACCTTTTGTTAGAGTAAGTTAGGTAGCAATGCCTGTCTTATCTGCTTTGTTAAATTTGCTTTATATTTAGATGTATATTCATTGAACATACTGATTGGAAGCCTGCAGACAGGGCACACACACACACACACACACACACACACACATTCACACAATTTACCTACTTAAGCCAAACTCTTCAAATAATACAATATCAATGCACATCTCTGTTGTCATACATAACTATGCACTCTCTCAAATTAAGTCAACAACCCAGATGTTGACCTTTGTGTGTGTGTGTGTGTGTGTGTGTGGACGGTTATTGCAGTCTTATATATAGAAAGGTGGTAAAAATTACCAAAGTTTATTACACAAAGTTTCCAGTGAAACAGAATGTTTTGGACAAAAGTCCTTTGTCAGCTGTGTGAGCAGAGTGCTTCTGAGGCTGCAGTGAGTAAGTAGATAAAAGGTCTAGAGTTGATTTCAAGTGTGACATTTGCATTTAGAGTTGCATTTGCATTTAGTGTTGATTTCAAGTGTGGCATCTGCATTTGGAATGTAGCTGTTAATGCTGTTAATACTGAGTATGAATCCAAAGAGCTGTCACTGCTGACCCAGCCAGCAGCAGATCCCTTAAGTCCTGTAAGTTGTGAGGTGGGGCCTCTGTAGATCGGACTTTTTTGTCCAGCACATCCCACAGGTGCTCGATCAGATTCTCGATTGGACTCACCCAAACTGGACAGCTGAAGATTACAAAAAATCATCTGGTCTTTTTCCAGTCTTCAGCTGTCCAGTGTGGGTGAATCTGTGCCCATGATAGCCTCAGATTCCTGTTCTTGGCTGACAGGATCTGGCCATTTTCCTCTGACCTTCTCTCATCAGCACAGTGTTTCCACCCACAGAACTGTCGCTTGCTCATTGTTTTTTGTTTTTCACACCATTCTGTGTAAACTCTAGAGACTGTTGTGTGTGTGTGTGTGTGTAGTATACTGTGTGTAATGTGTGTTCTTTTAGTTTTTTAAAAAAAACTAAAAGAACCAAAAGGTTTAGGGTTAAATCTAGGTCATCACAATAGGACAGTCCTCACAAGTACAGTAAGACAAACAAACAGCTGTATGAGTGTTGTGCAACCCAATGTGTGGCCTCTGACATAAATTCAAAGCTGTCAGTGGTTTGTCCTGGTAAGTGAAAACAAAGACATGATACACTGAGTAAGCATCCTGGCTGACCGATCTCTCACACTGATATATTAGTCAGTGCTTCAACACCTCCAGTACATCAAATGCACACTCTCTTATTGCAGTCCTTCCGTTCCCCTCTCAATCCAACACAAATATGCACACGTAACTGTTAATTCATTTAATTATTGACAGTACTTCAGTAAATCAGTACTTAATTTTACTCATTTTTCTCCTTCTTCCTCGATTTCATCATTACCACATTTTGCAATTTATCTTTATAATAGAACTTACAAATAGTTACAAATAGACACACATCCCCCCACTTACCCTTTAAACATTCATCTCTTTTTAAAGAATCATTAGAATAATTAAGTATCACATTAAAGCCTAAATTAGCAGTGGTCTAAAGCAAGCGAAAAGTTGGAAATGCTCAATTAATAATTGTTGTGTGTGTTACCGTTACTGTAACAGTATGTTACTGATGTGTTCATTTTTGTTTAAGCTCTACTGTGACTTATATGGACTTTGAGAAAAGTTGTATTTAAGTTAATAATTTATTTGTATTGTATACATTAACACAGACACAAGCTAGTGTGAAATACAATCCTTATTGACATACATGTACTAAATTACGGTACAGCTTAAAATCCCTGATGTGAAATTAACATGACAGTAACATACTCCTATGATAACATGCACATATCAATTTTTAACACACACATTCTCTATCTCTTCCTCTAACAATCTCTGCGTACAGGTTTTGAGTATAATTGTTCTTTTTGTATAGAGGTTGTATGGTTGTTTGTATGTATTAGCATGTGTGCATTGATCTTTCTGTCTGTGTGCACAGGTAACAGGTTTTTCTTGACCTCATATGGGGCCCTATACATATCGGACGTGCAGAAAGAGGATGCGCTTTCTACTTACCGCTGCATTACCAAACACAAATACAGCGGAGAGACCCGGCAGAGCAATGGTGCTCGTCTCTCTGTGTTGGGTGTGTATGCTGCAATTAGTTTGTTTTGGAAATAAAATAATGACACTCAAATTAGTACATAAAAAGGATTATAGCCTAAGGATGTTTCCACTCAGAATGCATCATTACCACCGTATAATCCTGCCTGTGTTTCATAGCCTAGTATAGATTAATTAGTATAATTATACAATATTTAGTATAAATAATGTATTTGGTTCATAGTTCAAAAAGCCATCCCAGGCAAAGAGGCATGTAGACCCATTCCCATTTTGGTAATACATATGCAAAAGTCTGTGCAAAAGTCTTAGGTACATACTACAAAGAGCAGTGAACAGTAATAAACTAAACAAAGTCAAAATTTGGTGTGACAACCCTTTGCTAAAAAAATAAAATAAAATAAACACAAAAAGAACAGTAGTTTTAGATGCAGTTTGTGCAGTATTATAAGGAAGTTTACTTGAAGTTTTACTGAGTATCTTGGAGAATCTGCCACAGTTCTTCTGGAGACTTTGACTGTCACTCTTGCATATTTTCTTTCAAAACCCAGCAGCCTTCATTTTTTATGTCTTAGAAGTGGTCTGTTATGTAATATGTTGCTTTCTTTACTGGCATAGAAACATTTTTATGTTGGAAAAGCAATGATTTTTGTACTGAGCGAACAATGCTGAAGTCATAAAATAAATATCCATAACAAAATTTGTACTAAAAAATAGGATGCCTAAGACTTTTGCACAGTACTGTAAATGTTTGTTTAATCATAAATATAATTAAGTTCAGAGCTATTTCAAACTAATGGCCTAATGGTCAGAGAGTCGGACCTGTAACCCGAAGGTGAACCCGAAGGTTGTGGGTTTGAGTCTCAGGCTGGCAGGGATTGTAGGTGGGGGAGTGAATGACCAGCGTCTCTTCCTCCCTCAATACCACCACTGAGGTGAGACCCTTGAGCAAGGCACCGAACCCCCAACTGCTCCCCGGACGCCGCAGCTAAAATGGCTGCCCACTGCTCCGCGTGTGTGTGTGTGTGTGTGTGTGTGTGTGTGTGTGTGTGTGTGTGCGCGCGCACTTGGATGGGTTAAATGCAGAGCACAAATTCTGAGTATGGGTCACCATACTTGGCCACAAGTCACTTCACTTAACAGAGAGAAGCTTTGTACAATTGTGTGATCCACACATGAAGTTGATATCAGCTATAACACAGATCAGAGCGGAAAAAACATGATTATGAATGAATGTTACTTACAATATGTCTTGTGCGTACTCCAGATCCTACTGAGTCCACACCCTCAGTGATGGACAGCTTCCAGTCAGGCGAAGTGCAGGTGGGTCGCAGCGTGGAGTTGCCATGCATTGCCTCAGGCTTCCCCAATCCCACTATCCGTTGGCTAAAGGATGGCAGGCCACTTCCGGCTGACTCCCGCTGGACCAGGCGTCTCACAGGCCTTACCATCAGCGACCTACGCATGGAGGATTCAGGCAACTACATCTGTGAGGTCACCAACAGCTTTGGCTCCAAGGAGGTCACAGGATACCTCAGTGTGATAGGTGAGGGGATGAATATTGGGAAAGTGTGGGAAGGCTTTTGTACAGAACTGTAAACGTTTGTTTAACCTTAAATAAAATTAGATTCAGCGCTATTTCAAATTAATTTTGTTAACAGAAAGAAGCTTTGTATAATCGTGTGTTCCACATGCACAGTCAGTTTTCCTTGCTCTAAGCCCTTAAGATGCTCAAGAATCAGCAAATGATGAAGTTGATATCAGCTTTAACACAGATCAGAGGGGAAGAATTGTCATGCTGGAACAAGTTTGGGCCTCTTAGTTCCAGTGAAGTGGAATTCTTAATGCTACAGCACACAGAGACGTTCTAGACAGTTGTGGGCTTCTAACTTTGTGGTAACAGTTTGGGGAAGAACTACATATGGGTGTGATGGTAAAATGTCCACAAATCATACTGTGCCATTAATTTGACTAAGAATATAGATTTGTGTCTTTGGTATGAATGAGTATCTGCCCTTTTGTTTATGAGTGCATAATGTACAGACATTTCTCATGTTTTTTTTTTTTGTTTTTTTACATTAGGCATTCCTCCTTGTGTTGTTCCACTGTGTTAATGTTTTAATCCACCTCCAGATGTATTAGTGCATTGTAAATTAAATAGTTGTCAAGAAACCCTTTCTCAGTTATGTACTGGCTTCTCTTCACACGTGAGCCTTCATGAACATTTCTTTCAATTTCTTGAAATTGTGCTAGGTCTTGTCCTGATCATTTGTCAGTTCAGGCTTTCTGGGGTTTTGACTTTCATTTAAATGTAACCCCTTCCCAATTAAATATCCAATTCAAGTGGAAGTGGCTTAAAATTTAGACTATCTAATGTAAAATGAGAAAAATAGGAAATGAAAAAAGGAGATGTGAGTGGGTGGATAGAGAGAAAAAATAAGACTGAGATACAAATATGAGTAGAGTGAGTCAAATAGAATCAAATGCATCTGAAAACTGCAGTACATCGAAAACAGACTTGTGCAGGCTCACTTTTAAACAGAAAGAAAAGGAGGGAAAGAAAGAGGGAGCAAGTGAGAGACAGAAATGTGGACAAAATGGTACTGGCAGTCTGGACGGTCTATGTCACTTTCCCGCTGTCCATAACAAAAAGAGTTAAGAGGGAGACGGGAGGTTGTGCTGCAACCATATATGGTGTGTGTGTGTGTGTGTGTGTGTGTGTGTGTGTGTGTGTGTGTGTGTGTAAAAAGGACCATTGCAGTTTGCTAGAAAAACACTGTAAAGAAAGGGAGGGAGGAGAGAATAGTGTAGAGCAGGAGGTGTGGTGGACTTTTGGACATTTAGCCAGTGGGCAGATCATACCAGTGTGCACACTACACTCTGACAAGGCGAGCAGTGAGGATGCCACAAACACCCGCACATTCACACACTAAGCCCCCAGCACATAACACCAGCTGCCTTATTGCTCACTGACATTTTCTTTTTCTTCCTCTCTTCTCACGTGGCTCTGTCCCCCTCCATCTGTCTATTCATTTCTGTTTTTCCTATATTGTAACCTGTACTCTGTGGGACCAGAAGTAAAGTGGGAATTCAATGTTATCGTTAATGAGTGACATGGACACCTTAAGAACACAAAATATAGTGCATTTAAATACTATTTCTTCTATTCTTACTAGTACTACAACAACAACATCATCTACCACTACTACTAGTACTACTACTATATAGCATATTATTAAAATGGTGAAACCAATTTGATAATGATAAAGAAAACTTACCAGAATGCAGTATTCACTAACTACACTAAAACTGCTAAGGGAGTAAATGGCTTGCACACCTGAATGAAATAGCAGGAACATATTTACTGGGGTAGAACAGGGCAAGACCATCCAACCGTTTACAAAGTTAACACAATAATCATATATGAACAAATCTCATATCCAGCAGATGGACTTAAGGACAGGAGTCATATGACTGCTTATTCTGATGTCTGATTCTAAACTGAAATTGCTCTTAGATGAGCAAGATAAGAAAGTAAGTTCACAGCAATCCAGTATAATTATCACAAAAATGTTCTTACCATCAAGTATCCAGATGTTAACTTAATGAAAGAATATCATCCTATCTAATGTATTTGTTGGTGTCCTTTTAAAAACAAACAAGAACTTTTTAATCACTGGATGAGAGCTAGGACCAATTTTCTGTTGAACATAAATATCTACTTACAATTATCTCTATCTGCATTTCTCTCTTCTCCACTCTCCTCTCTCCCCAGAGCCACTAAGGGTCACTGTCTCCCCTAAAAACTTGAAGACAGGTATCAGCAGTACAGTGATCCTGTCCTGTGCTGTTCAAGGTTCCCCTCATTTCACTGTGTCCTGGTTCCGGAACACAGAGCCTGTACTTCCTGACCAGCACTTCTCCATTCAGGGCACCAACAATGAGACTCTGTTCATCACTGCTGCCCAGAAAAGACACTCAGGCGCGTACCAGTGCTTTGCTACTCGCAAGGGTCAAACCGCCCAGGACTTTTCCATTATATTGCTGGAAGGTGAGTTGCCACGGAGTATAGAAATGAAACAGGGAAATTTTTTTATTTATTTATTTTTTTTTAGATATAGAACTTAATATCTGGCTAATTACATGATGGTAATAAGTTCAAATCAATCTTTTGATTGCTTTAAGTGGGTGATTACTTTTTTTTGATAGAAGATACATTTCTGTTTAACTGACACTTTCACTTTGTTTTCGTTCACTTTTCATTCTTTCTTTGTTTTTTTCCTCTATCTTTCCCCCCTCCAACCTGCAGATGGCACACCAAGGATTGTCTCATCCTTCAGTGAACGAGTGGTGGCACCAGGCGAACCCTTCTCTCTAATGTGTGCAGCCAAAGGTGCCCCTCCACCCACCATCACTTGGACCCTGGATGATGAGCCAATCGCTAGGGACTCGGCGCACCGGGCCAGTCAGTACACGCTCTCGGACGGCTCCACTGTATCGCATGTTAACGTCAGCAACCCACAGATCCGCGACGGGGGCGTGTACCGCTGCGCTGCACGCAACTCGGCCGGTAGCGCCGAGTACCAAGCGCGCATAAACGTAAGAGGTGCCTGTCTACTTTTCAATCTCAGCTGTTAGAGGGTGGCTTAAAACCCATAACCTCCTTTTACCATCACTCCACCACCCACCTACCCACTCCTCATTTAACTGTACAAAACTCTTGAGGTTGTTCAGTACATTCCCCTTCCTGATGCTGTGGGGAGGGGGTAAATGTTTGTGGAAGGTGTGTGTCTTGTTCATCTAGCAGTACACCATAGCTGTTTTCAACTTTTTAGCTGTCACTCTGTGTCTTATATGTACAGTATGTCTCTTAGACTTTATTCTTTTGATGGCACTCACACTTAAACACTCATATCACAATTGTCTCTCTATTGTGCACATTCTTCCTCAGCCTTCATTCTCTGGCTAGCAAAAGTGAGTTATTTTAGCTATGATTGGAGACATAAAAGAGCTAGGACACAAGGAAGGTCTCTCCGGCCAGTCAAGGATAGGAGTTAGGCCACGTCAGAGGAGAGGAGAAGAGAGGGAAGCCACCATCTGAGAGAAGGGATGATGAGTCCTTTAGACGGGCTTGCTGATATCAGTACCTCTTTTCTTCTTCTTTGCTCTCCACCTCTTTCTCTCTTTCTTTTTCTCTCTACTTAGTTATGACATATCTGTCTGTTCTAAGAACACGTTATCTCTCTTTGGAGTGAATATGAGATGTGGTACCAGAATCAGATTCTCACACACACACACACACACACAGCTAATTAATGCTTTGTCTACACTTACTCCTGTCTTTATGGGGACATTTGGTCCCCACTAAGATACAAAAACATGTCCTTACTGTCAGTCCTTATTTCAACTCAGTCTGAGGTGACACACTGTGAGGTAGTAATATATGCATTTTCAGCTAAATGCAGTTGTGCATAAACAAAAACAAACCCAAAGCTTTCAGTGTACTTTTCTCAAAAGCAGTATAGACTACATAGAGCCTTTATTATTGAATGAACCTTTAAGAGAGCTCATGAATTCTTATTTTGTGAGGGAAAACAAAAAGATAAGAGGAGGGCATTGCGAGAGAGAGAGAGAGAGAGAGAGAGAGAGAGAAGGGGATACTGTACGACAGTTTTTGTTGAATAATACATCAGGCGTTGACTGTCAGAGCTATGACAAAGCTCAACACACACTGAGCAGAGAGACGGAAAGGCAAAAGACAGCAAGAAAGAAGGGCAGAGAAGACAAGAATCTTTGTATACACAAAATCTCCATATGCAAATCTCCATATGCATATCCTCCATTTTGAGACAAATTCCTCTTTTCCTAGTGCTTCATGGTACTAGTTGTACTGTGACTCTTATTCCTTCCTTTTTCTTGCCAGAGTTTTCCATAATACACTGTCCATCATCTCTTTCCTTTCCTTTCATTCTCATGTATTTTGAGAACAGAGTCCTTCAGAGGACAGCTTTTCCCCCATACACTTCCCTATAAAGAAATGCAGTAATTGGTTTTATTACAAAGTTATAGTGATATGCACTTTGTCTGCATTAATCTAGTCAGTTTAGTAACTGTCAGATCATCACTGACCTTTAACTCAGACCTCAAGGGTAAACTTAGCATGATTGTTAACTGGTTAGCAGGTATGATCTTAGCTGAAGCCTTCTGAGGGCCTCTGTTCTCACCAGTTCTTGAATCCTTTACATGTGCATTTGGGATACTTTATTTAAATGTGATGCTAAATGAACTAAATGTAGTGACAAATTATTATACATGTAATGTAGCAAGATGGATTCTGCATAGGACATTTTAGTTGATGTTTTATTGTACAATTTATTATCACAGCAAAGATAAAATAGTACACAAAAGTAATGTCATATTTTATAGTCACACAAAGATATATGCACACATATGCTCTGGCAGAGCATTCTAACCCTATCTCCTTTCCATTATTTATCCTCTTTCTGTACTTTCCATCTTACTTGCATTCTGTCACTTCTATATTCTTTCCTTTACCTCATTTACTGTTCATCACTCCTTCTGATCAATCTTTCACCTTTTCTCTTTCTCTATATAATCCTGACTCCTCAACTTTCTTTCTAAATGTACCTTAATGCCTCTATTTTCATCACCACACCTCATCACTTTCTACTTCTGTCTGGTTTTTGGTTGTTTTCCTCTTTCTCTCTCAGGCCCCCCAAGTATCAGGGCCATGCGCAACATTACAGCCGTGGCTGGGCGCAACACCTTCATCAATTGCCGTGTGATCGGCTACCCATACTACTCCATCAAGTGGTATAAAGATGGCATGCTGTTGCCAGACAACCATCGGCAGGTGGTATATGAGAATGGTACACTCAAGCTCAGTGATGTGCAGAAAGGAATGGATGAGGGAGCGTACCTGTGCAGTGTGCTCATCCAACCCCAGCTCTCTATCAGCCAGACCGTCTATGTCACTGTCAAAGGTTAGCAGCTGTTCCTGTGCAATACCAAACCCAGTCCAAACCATATTCTGCAATTAAGAAGAATTACCATGACATCATACTCTAGGGTCTACAAATCTCAAATATGTTATGGTGCCTATCATATTGAATACTTTTTGAATAAATAATTTTAAAGAAGGACTTGAGAACAGTATAGTCCACATTGTGTGTATGTGTCTGTGTATTCATGTTTTGTGTGTCCATGTGAGTCACTACAAGGGAACACTGACTCCAGTGTGAAGATAGTATAGTGTGCTGCTTGTCTTGTCATGTCTCTGATTTAATTAACTGAATTTTAACGAGCCCCAGATTAAATCCCCCAGATGTCTTCAGTTGGACCCCCTCCCTTGGTTTCCATGGCAACACCATTATTCCCCATGCCAATTGGGCTCTAATTAGAGCAGCTATTATGGTCTGGAGGGAGAAGGAGGTAGTGCATGTGTGTCTGAGTTGGGTTGGCGGGGTGGGGTGGGAGGAGGGTGTTGTAAGGGTTTGTGTTTCACTACAGACCATAGAGAAGTATACATATCAACCTTCCCTGCTGAATACAACATCTCTCTGTCTTCTTCTTGTCCTCTCTTTTTTCTGTTCTCTATTTCTATCAATTTCTTAGTTCCCCCTCTCATTCAGCCTTTTGACTTCCCCCCTACTTCAATTGGTAAACTGATGTACATAGCATGTGTAGTCTCATCTGGGGACATGCCCATCCGGATTACATGGCGCAAAGATGGTCAGGAGATTGTGTCTGGCACCTCTGGTGTCACCATTGAGACCAAGGAGTTCATGAGCTCACTGCAGATCTCCAAAGTTTCCCTAAAGCACAACGGCAACTACACTTGCATCGCCAGCAATGATGCAGCCACCGTCAGCTCTGAAAGGCAGCTTATAGTCACTGGTGAGAAAATATAGGAATATTTTACCCAGTTATACAAACAGGTTCCCACTAACTTCTAAGTGTTGTAAGGGAAGTAGGATAAAGTAAAGACAGTGAAATGAGAAATAACAGAAACTGCAGGTCATAAATGAGTGCTGGCCCTACAGCAAGACATTAAAGGTTATGTCTGAAAAAGCTGGGAACTTTATCAATTATAGCAACACTGACTCTCAAAACATGTACTTGGGAAATCTCCACCATTGTCTGTGTAAGTGAGATGTGTTCTAAAATATCAGCAAAAGGTAATATTAGGCTTTTATTAGATCTTCCTTGTATCTATTTTCTTGGTCAGATAAATTCTGTTTTGGGTCTTACAGTCCCCCCTCGTTTCCGAGTTCAGCCTAACAACCAGGATGGGATCTATGGAAAGTCTGGGGTTCTAAATTGCTCTGTGGATGGTTACCCCCCTCCAAAGGTCATGTGGAAACATGCCAAAGGTATTGTCTTTTACAATGCAACACTCAGGCCCCTTTCAGAATGCAACACATTCGATGTAACTATAGGCTTATGCTGCAGTTGTAGTGCCTTGTAAGTGATAATTTGTAAGTTGTAATAATGTAATTTCCCACTTTAACATGGTTGACGTGTGAAATGAAAAAAAAAAACACAGATTCCTTCTCAAAACCATGTCTTTTGTTTACATATGTTGCTATGTAAAGTTCATAAAAAGCTACTTTAACTGCACTTTTACAGCCCTGAGTGGCTATTGGTAGACTGTAGAAGTGGTAGTTAAGAAGTCTACCCCAAATTTACCCCAGTTTACTTGGCTTTTACTGGATGTAAGCAGGGAATTACAAATTGCAACTTCTGCTCGAATGCAGAATAATATTCTCAATTTACTCAACAACTCAACAAACAGTGTAATTGTAGCAGGGCTAAAAATATCAATATAATTATATAAACTTTTCATATTGTTTATAAGCTATTATTTTAAATCAAATTTTTAGATTTGATTAGTGGTTATTTTCAAGTTTAAACATTAATTCTTCAGCAAATTTTATTATTATACCTTCTTTTATGATGTAACATTTGCTGCATTTGATTTTCCAGGTATTGGAAACCCACAGCAATACCATCCAGTTCCTCTGACTGGCCGCATCCAGATCATGCCCAATGGTTCTCTTCTGATCCGACATGTTTTGGAGGAGGATCGTGGCTACTATTTGTGCCAGGCCAGCAATGGTGTGGGCTCAGATATCAGCAAGAGCATGTTGCTGACAGTCAAAAGTGAGTAAGAGTACTTTTTTACTATGGTTAAATCTGTGAAAGATGCTATATAAATAAAAACATACAATATATACTGTATATATTAAATATAACCAATATCATTATTATTATTATTATTATTATTATTAATGATATGGAAAAAAACATACAAATGAACTAGGAGCCTTCCAGCTCACTCTGAACTGTAGCAGCTCTTCTTTGCTCTGCTGTGCTCTTACAAGCTCAGATACACACATCTCACTGTCAGACAGACGAAGAGAGGAAACAAACATAAATGCAGTCATTAACCCTCTTGCTCATCCCCAAACTCCTCTCTAAAGATGCAGATCCATGCCAAACAACAACCCCATGTGCTACATAACCCACCGCCCAATGCAGGCCGGCAAGCCATCTGGCCACTCACCAGCCACAGGCACTGTCTCGCCTCTTTTTTGGTCTTGGGTCAAGGGAAGGCTTAAATTGCAACAGTCTAATCAATTTGGCATGCATCTACCTATGACCTAAGTGGAAGGCTAGATACCATACTACCATCCATCCAGTCACACACTTTGCCAGGTTTGCCACGAGCCCTGCCCACATCAGGTCGCCCTCACATGTTGCATATGCCACTGCCTATGCCACTGTCTCTCATTATGCCACATGTTACCTATGCCAATGCCTATTGTTGTAAATTATTTTGTAATCTAAATATGCAGTGGGGTTGTTCCAGTCACTATGTGACTCCATTATTATCTCTAGCAGTCCTTCTGAATCACTTTTCTTTTGAGCTTAGGTAAGCAGTATTGCTGGCTGCACACTGTGGGGGAGACTCTATGTGGTGTACTGTGATATCTGTATGCCCATGGAAGAAAACTGGTTCAAAATCTCAACCTTCAACTTGGCAACCTGTGCTCTCTTGGACAGTGTCAGATGATCTCCAAGCAGGATCAGAGTGGAATTCAATGTTTTTGAACACTCCAGTCCCAACTCATCTCTTTGTCATCTCAGAGCATTAGGGGCCGCCTCTCTCCATTGTTTAAGGAAATTGAGGTGGTAATCTGCTGTGTGTTTCCCCTAATGTATATGTTTGCAACACCTTATATGACTATATTTACAAAAGTGCACAGTTTGTCCATGTAGTACACAGTTATAGAAGGGAATTATTTATAATCGCACTATCGGCTATCGCACTATCGAGTCTGGTTCCTCTCAAAGTTTCTTCCTCATATCGTCTCAGGGAGTTTTTCCTTGCTACTGTTGCCTCTGGCTTGCTGAGTCACCTGAAGCACGTGATCCACCTCCATTTGGGGGCAATCTGCCTGGAAGTGTCTCAGCTCTCTGTAGTCCCAGCAGACCTACCTATTGCCTGCTCCAGGTCTCAGGGATTCAGATGCAGCAGCCTGCATAAAAAAGGAAATACAAGAAAGACATGTTAGAATGGTTGGGGATAAATACAAAGCCAGGTACATGCCTGCAGTATGCCAGGTATGCCACGTCATCAATCAATTCTTTTTTTTATACCACTTTTAATGCACACTGTTAACTGCATACCACTTTTAACTGCACAAAGCAGTTCTACAAAAAATCTGGATATAAATTTAGATCCCTAATGAGTAATTGTTGAGCCAATACCCCCCGAGATGACATTGAGATGAACCAGAGATGAGATGAACCAGACTCAAAAGAGCACCAATCCCACCCTTGACTGACCCTCCTTCCAGCACCTGCACAACAGACCCTCATCCAAGTGGAAGTTGTGCCAGCTGGAAGTCAGGCAATAAATTCTTCCAACATCACCCTTTCACCAAACTTCTCTTAGGGTTGGGCCTAAGGCAGTACTTGCAGAAGTTGTGACTCTGAGTGAATACGAAGGGCTAATCCCCTTCCTCAAATGTCAGCTCCTGGAACTGCTGACAATGTCCTTCCAGCATCATGCTGAATCATTTCTGCTGACTTCACTGCAGGGTAACCCAGCTGGCTTTTGGATGGCAGACTTGTGGATCACCACCTGGGTCTCTCCAGTCTACAGCCCCACTCATCACTGGGCCAGCCACACATTGAGTCTGTCCCTTCAGACATATCTAGGTATCCCTTGGCATTATCCTGTGGTGTTATTCTGACTAGAGTAAGGGTAATTATCGGCCAGCACACAGGGGAGCAGTATGCTCATAGGAAGCTCTTCAACAGGACTCAATCTGTGGCCTGGGATCTGGGTACATTTCTCGTTGCTGTTGCTGCAGGCCAAGTTGAGTTGGTCCTGCATACTGGAGGACCTGGGCAAGAGGTCTTGTCTCTCTGTCTCTCTCTCTCTGTCAAGCTACACATGCTACTCCTGAGATACCAGTGATCCTGACCCCCTCTGCTCTTCGGACCTGCCTGATCCATCCTGATGCCCTATTTATAGTTCTCATCAGTTGAGTTCGCTCACTGCTGCTGGGGGTGGCCCCACATGACCGGCCTGAAGATTATTGTGATTGTGATTATGGGGATGGTGCCAGTTGGGGGCCATGGAGATCATTTAGGGATCTCATATGGGGAGTTGTACTGTGAAGGCTTGAGAATGAGATTGCTGTGGTGGCTTTGGGGCTGCGGTTGCTGTGGTGGCTTTGGGGCTGCTGTTTTCCCGAGCAGTTTTGCACTCAGGTCTCCATCAGTGAACAGTGGATAGGTTCCACAAACCGGACTTCATGTGACAACTGTAATGAATTTCCTGGTTACACAATTGCACTATTTGTCCATGTAGTACACAGTTATAGAAGGGATTTATTTATAATTGCAGATGAGTTCCCTTTTGAGTCTGGTTCCTCTCAAGGCTTCTTCCTCATATTGTCTCAGGGAGATTTTCCTCACCACCATCACCTCTGGCTTGCTCATTAGGGATAAATTCACATATTTACAATTTATTTTGATTTAATTTAATTTGAACATATTTATTTCAGTAAAGCTGCTTCGTGACAGTGTCCACTGTTAAAAGCGCTATACAAATAGAATTGAATTGAACTGAACTGAAGAGGACTGTTCTCCATGTCCATGTTACCTCATTCTATAAGCACTTCTGGATTTGAGCAGTCCTTATTTTTTTAGTCCTTATCAGCTCCAACCTCACCTGTGCCCAGTACTCAGTGTTCCAGATTGTTCTGGGTTTAGTCATATAAGTTGGCAGAGAGACAAACTATGAAACATAGTTTAGTCATATAAGTTGCCAGACAGAAAAATGAAATATCTGGAGTCCCAAGGACCAATTTGGGTAACGCTACCATAAGCCACTGGCAATCACTATGGAAAGACAGCAGGTTTGTGGTGCATTACCAAACAGCACAAGACTTATCACTGAACACTGGCAGCCAGGAGAATATACACACTGGATGGAATGCCAGTCAATTGCAGGGCACCATTCCCACACACATTCAACACTCATTCATACCTAGGGGCAATTTAGCATAGACAATCCACCTACCAGCATGTTTTTTGGAGGTGGGAGGAAACTGGAGAACCACGTGATAACATGGGGAGAACCGTAACCTGAGATAAACGAGGAAAAAAGAAATAATATACTGTAGTTAGCAATATAGTATATTTGCAAAGAATGGCCGATAGAGAGATCTGTTTTTAATACTTGGCACTTAAATCCAGGGACCTGCTGCTGTGGTTGGGGGCATAGACAATACACCCTTACAGTTGGCACCCTTAACTAGAGAGGAACAAATTCCATGTTGGACTGAAGTGGTGGTAGAATTGTTCCCAAAGGCTGGAACATAATAATACATTTTCACTGAGAACTTATTTATAAATATGTTCTATCCCTGCTATGTCAGAAAAAAGTTTATTTAAAATTAAGATTAAATAATTGTTTGTTGTTTGGATTGTTGTTTAATTGTGTACTGAATTACCTAGTACATGGAGGAAGAGATATTTCACTCATAAGTTATATTAAGAACACGCAGGAAAGAGAGAGCATTTGAAATTATGAAATCTACCATACAATAAATAAAATACCCAACTAAAATATTCCTAAAGCCTCTGAATAGGCCATTAGGTAGGTAGTAACTAACTATAGGAAGTACAATCAATGCACATTACCAGTGTATTGCCAAATAACTGCCAAATAATGGTTACAAAATCACCCATATAAATGTAGTTACAAATAACACACTCATTTGTTAAACTTTTGTTTACCCCCTTTTTATGTTGAAGTCATAAAAATAAAATTGTTGCAGGCCTGCTCGAAGCATGGGGGCCACTTTACTCAATAAGCCAAATAAAAGTAAACTTTGGTACCTCTCTCCTTATGCCAACTCGTAAATGTCAAAAGCAGTCCCTGTGGTTCAATGCAGTTACCAGCAGCCTGGCCGTTTGTCCTGAAGTGGTCTTCCTTCCTCCATGACCACCACTCAGATAACTGACTTCCATGCAGCTGGGTGCACTAAGTAGCTTTAGTGTTAGCGAAAAAGTCATGCTGAATTAGCTTAAACCATTAATTCATGGTTACCCCAGGCTAATGTTCAAACTGTGATATACCCCGAAACACTTGTGTTAGACCTCGCCAAACAAATTTCAGAGTTTTGAGTCTTAATTTATTTATCTAGTTAACTCCTCATTTTTGTTTCATGGGGCTACAAATAGATTAAGTTTGAAGCAAGTATATGACATTTTAAGCCTTTTTGGAAAAATTCTTCTGTAATAGACTTCGATTACTTTTTATTATTGTAGCTCAAGTGCAAAACTAGAGAAACCTAGCCTTATATTCATATATAGTCATATAAGGTGTTGCAACCAAACATGTCTTAGCTGATAGAATATACTGTATTTGGGGTAAGTGGAAAATTGTATAAATGTGTTTTTTTTTCTTTTCCTAAACTATTCATTTAATTTATTAATCTAAATAAAATCTCTTCTTCCAATGGGGTGTAGAGGTGATCAGATAGAACTATCAAAATCAGAACTACAGTTATACAAATTGTCTTGACCAGTAATCCAGGCGAATGTGATACAAGAATGTGTTTGTAATGTTTTTTGTAATGGCACTTTTTTCTGTATCATTCACCTCTTTTTCCAATGTTATCATTTTGTTTTCTTATCCGGCAGTTTAGACTTGCTCTTGCTCAGTCTCTTTCTCTCTTTCTCTCTCTTTGAAGATGTGTTGGTGTTATTGATTAAACTGTTCCTCTCCTCTGTTGCCCTCAATTCTGTTTGTTTCCTTTAGTGGAAGGAGGGCAGAATGAATAAGTGATGAAAACAAAACAGCAGAATTCTCTTCTAATCAATAAAGTGTGTGTGTGTGTGTGTGTGTGTGTGTGTGTGTGTGTGTGTGTGCGCGCACAAGCATGAAGGACAAGGGAGTAATATCTGAGCAGTGTTAATTTTAAAGTTTAAAATCACCCCAACAGTCACACAAACATTCTAATTCTAATTAAAGCCTCTCATTTAACTTTCCTTAATTTTTCTCTACATTTTCTCCTTCACCCATTTCTTTCTATACTTCGTATATTTTATCATGTACTCCTCTCTCCTCTCTCTCCAGTCCCAGCCATGATCACCTCCCATCCTAACACAACTATGGCTATTAAAGGACAGAATAAAGAACTAAACTGCACTGCCCGGGGTGAGTACCCTATTATCATTCGCTGGGAACGTGGGGACACTGTCATCGACCCTGACCGTAACCCTCGCTACTCAATCACCACTAGCCCCAATGAGAAGAGTGATGAGGTGATTTCCACGCTGAAGGTGAGACACTCACATATACATCATCTGGAAATCAAAGAGATTGTAGGAATGTCAATAATGAATCAATCAGTGATCTTATCTAGAAATGTAAGGCATTAGATTATGACAAGTCAGTAGAAACTTGAGAAATTAGGCACAAAATTACCATACTATCATCTATTCTCTAATCAGTTGGAATACCAAAGATGATTAACAACACTGCGAGAGATTTGGATGTAGATCTGTTAGAGAATAAGAGAGTAGAGCATCTCCAGAGAATGATACAATGAGACACTGCTGTTTTGTATCTCCCTTATTCTCTCTTCTTATTCTTTTTCTTCTCTCCCTCCCTCTCTCTCCCTCTCTCTCCCTCTCTCTCCCTCTCTCTCTCTCTGTAGCTGAAGCCAGCTGAGCGTGGGGACTCTGTGTTCTTCTCATGTCATGCTATCAACTCCTATGGCGAGGGCCGTGGCCTCATTCAGTTGACTGTGCAAGGTAAGACAATCAGCCATGAAGACCAAATTCATGTCTGACATGATACACCTTATCTAGAGACACAAAATCAATAATTTATCCTCTTGCTCTGTCTCCCCTGCTTTTCTTGTTATCCCCAATTGCTTTAAGCCTTTCTCTCTTTCTGGTCCTCTTCCTTACCTGTTTCCTCAATTCTGTTATGCCTTTTGTATTTCCTTGCTGTAGAGCCCCCTGATCCTCCAGAGTTAGAAGTACGTGAGGTAAAAGATCGCAGTATGAACTTAAGATGGACCCAGAGGTTTGATGGGAACAGCATCATTACCAGTTATGATATTGAATACAAAAACAAATCTGGTATGTACTTTTCTACCATTTCAGTTTATGGCACAATAGCCAACTTAAAGAATATAACATTCATACAGATATTTTGGGGCCAGATAGACTGTTTGACACTGTTCCATCCATTGTTAATAGAGTTTTTATTGGCTTCTGATGCTTATAGTACATTCATCATAGTTTGTGCTCATTATGTTTCTGGTATCAAATATTCCAACAAAAATAATGCACTGCAGTGTGCTTGAATTAATAAGGGTATGATGTTTTTTCTGTGCTGGTCTCTTCATAGATCCATGGGAATTGAAGCATGCTACACGCAAAATTTCCCCGACCAATAACCAGGCCAACATAGTGGAGCTGCATCCTGCTTCTGTCTACAGCATTCGTATGTACTCGTACAACAAAATTGGCCGTAGTCAGGCCAGCAAAGAGCTCACTATCAGCACAGAGGAAGCATGTAAGTACAGAAATACAAACACACACACACACACACTACAACAGTTTTATGAGCAGTCATTGGTAGATTGTTAAAAGCTGATCTGACATTTTGGCCTAACACAGCTCCTGATGGGCCTCCCATGGACGTCATTCTGCAGCCTATGACATCACAGAGCATCCGTGTTACGTGGAAGGTACACAACCTGAGCTAAATTTGGCTTCTTGCTACGACATTAATGATAAATATATTTAGATCAAAAACAGTACTTTTGTTCTTGTTGCCAGGCTCCCAAGAAGGAGCTCCAGAATGGCGTGATCCGTGGCTATCAGATTGGCTACAGAGAGAATGGGCCTGGCAGTAATGGCCAGTACAGCATAGTGGAGATGAAGGCAACTGGTGACAGTGAGGTGTATACACTGGATAACCTGAAGAAATTTGCCCAGTATGGAGTGGTTGTTCAGGCCTTCAATCGAGCTGGAACAGGTCCATCCAGTTCTGAGATCAATGCTACCACACTCGAAGATGGTAAAGACATATTTACTATCATATATTTAGTGCAGGAATTGCCAAACTTTTTGGGCAAACGACCCCAAATGGGCATTATAAATTTTCTGCAACCCCAAGCCTTGACCACCCTACATGTTTTTTATAATAGATCAACCTAGAGGTAACAAAAATACATAAGTTAGATTTTCTGAACAATATTTCTGAAATGAATAAAGACTGTCCTAGTGATATTATCTACATGAGCTTCAAATGAGAGACTGGAGTCAATAATCACACCAAGGTCTTTTACTGCTACACATGATGAACTGAAAGGCCATCCAGACTTACTTCATAAGAAATCTTACTTCTAGCTGCATGTGGTCCTAGTAGAAATTAAAGTGTTCCATTCAAGACTGATTATGGAGTGAATGTTACAGTCATACCTCAGACTGTTTTCAGCCATGCAGACTTAACATTTTTCTGAGAAGTGAGAAGACTGCTGCTAGGTCCAGGACGGGCTCCGGACTGCAGCTAAACAGAGGAGACGGGGGGGGTGGAAGATGTGCATGTAATTCAGAATTTATAAAACACACTGCTAGGGAGACCAGCAATCACAAAGTGTCATGCCTTGACAGCATTGACATTGAAACACTGAAAACTCACTACCCAAAGCTGTGCAGTGGTCTTGGGGAGGTTCATCAGCCATGTGCCATCAGGTTGAAACTCGGTGCTGTACTCTTCTCTCTGAAAACCCCCAGATGGAGCAAATTTAAAGACAATTTTTTCACGTGGAGAGGCTGGGAGTCATCAGCAAAGTAGAGGAGCCAATGGATTGGTGCACTGGCATTGAGGAGATCCCAGAAAGGTTTGGTTTAAGGATATGTGTAGAGCTGAATGAGTCAGTATGCTGAAAAAATATGTCCCCCCCTCTGTATAGCAAATACTAGGCAAATAGTTGGAAGTTCTTTTGCAAGTTAGATGCTATTGTGATATTTGGTGAATACCATTAACAGAACAATCTGAAAAATATACAATGTTCATTTGCTGCCCTTTGGCCAGTTCTTTTGTAATTGGCTTCATTTCAGAATTTCCTTTGCTCCTGAACACTTTCGGAGGACCTTGAAGGTATAATACGTCATATGGATGATGTGCTTCTGTGGGACAGGGCTCAAGAAGAGCATGATCACCATCTACATGCTGTTCTGCAAAGAATCCAGCAAGCTGGGATCACACTGAATATCGACAAGTGTGATCTATTTAAATAGATAGTCAGCTTTCTGGGTCAAATTATGGCTGCTAGAGGCATTAGCTCTGACCCAAAGAAAACCGAAGCCATCAGGAAATTGAAACGGCCCACAAATGTTGGTGAACTCAGGAGCTTCATGGGGATGGTTAATCAGCTGAGGAATTTCATTCCACAATTGGCTGAAATAGACAAAGCTCTTCGAGATCTATCCAAGTAGCACTGCTGAGTCTGGGGTGGTGAACAAGTCAGAGCATTTCAAACACCGAGAGCAGCATGGTCATCTCCACCTCTGTTAGCCATGTATGACCCCAAAAGTGTATACAAGGTATCAGCCGATGCATCGTCTTATGGACTGGACACAGTTCTTCTCCAGGATTGGAAGAAGGATTGGAAACCCATGACCTATTTGTTAGTCACTTACCTTTCAATAGAAATGCCACTTAGACAAGGACAGTGGCTATAGCTGTATCTGGGAGAGCTAGCTTCCTTTAATGCTACATACTCAATAGGTCTAATACACATTTCTGTTAAACAAAGTAAATTAAATTCCTGATCAGTAATAGTTTCATTTATAATAAGTGCTTTAGATCTAATATTTAGCCATTTAAAATCAAATGTGCTGGCTGTGCATTTGGTATGATCTAATTTTATGATATTTACATTAATAAAACAGTTTTTCTAAGTATTTCTACATTTTTGTTTAGCCCAGGGAACAGACACAGTCTCAATATGCTGGAACCTGAGTGATAATGCAAGGCAGTTCTTACTTGTGTCACAGTATATAATAGAATGTCTGTGCTGGTGAGTATATCTGGTTCGAAAGGATAGATTGCCACTGTCCCATTACAACATCAGTGCCATTAACGATAAGAGTAATATTTCACTCAGTCTAGGAACAAGCTTTTGTTGCTTTTTTTTCTCTGGCTAGTAAATTTGAGTATTTCTATTTCTAGTATCTCTATTTCCCACTCCATTCTCCTTTGTTCTACTTCATTATCCAACATTTCTCTCTCTCTGACCTTGTTGGGGTCCAAGCACTAATGCTGGAAACACTATTGTTTTTATTAGGATTTTTTTCTTCTTATTTTAGGGATCCAGCATATAGTGTTGAGAGCCAACTTCTTGGATTTTTTGGGGTCCAGCCACATAGTGCTGAGAGCCCTATTTCTTTTTCTTCTTCTTCTTCTTCTTCTTCTTCTTCTTATTATTATTATTATTATTACTTCTAGTAGTAGTAGCAGCAGTATAAGGACTCCAAACATGAAGTGGAAACCTTATAGGAACCAGAAAGTTACATATTATATGTAACCTACAAATGAGTGGAGGACCGTGTCCTTTGGAGCTAGTGGAGTTGTTTCCTTGGTTAGTACAATTAGCAAAGTCATCACCTTGTGACCTTTACCTAACTTGTACAGCCTATAAAGGGTCCCACTATGTCACACTCATCTTCTGGCCATTATGGCCAACCTGAGTGAGCCAAGTGACCAAGGCAGTCCTCCTCGCAGTTGTTGAAACACAGGCACATACAATATGGTCCAAAATTCTGAGACCACTTTAAAAATCTGGATTTTTTTTTTTGAAACTGGAAATAAACAGAAAGTTTTATAATTTAAATAATTGAAAACAACAAAAGGAATTGTTCAATATCTTGAATGCCAGCTCCTCGAATCTGTGTTCCAATGCAGTAAAGACACAGAGGAGTCTGCACACATGAGGTTACAGTCCTGGAGTGAAAGGTAGTAGAACCTCTTGTTTTCATTAGGATTTGTAGAGGTCCATGAACAATGTGCATGAAAACCTGTTGGTAGGAGTCCTTGGTTGGGGTTCTTCTTCTTCTTCTTCTTCTTCTCTGCTAAAACAAATTGTCCAAACCATAATGAAATAGCATTATACTAAAATGACATGAAACCTGGTCAGGAGGCAGTACTCTCTACTACTACTCAGGCTAACAAAATGAATGGACACCTGCATCTCCACCCACATAGATTTTATGCTAATTCGCATAATATGCTAAACCTACTTTTGGGAACGTCCTAGAACCAGACGTCTGGTTTAGTTGAAATTTGGTTTACTGCATCTTTTGCACTAATTTGAAAACAGACATCTAATGAGAAGTGAAACTTGAAGAGTATGCTCTTCTATATGTCTTGACTGTTGCAGCTTGGCAAAAACTGTCTATGGGAGCACTACCTGCGAAGTCTAATTTGATTCAAGCCTAATTGGAAATCAGGATGATGACCTGATTTTGTATATTGGCTATTGTCCAATCAGCTTTCACTGTAATAAATATGACTATTTCATTCTGTTTTGCATCTATGGGCTCAGAAGCTCAGAAGGTTGAATTTGGCCGTTCCTTTTTGGAAGTCCAAGTGGGTTAGGTGACTTTTGTAAGTTGATATATTCTTCTGAATTACATAGGCATTTTGAGTATTGGTTATTGGTTACATCTGCAATATCTCATGAATGCTGTGGTGCTTGGGCCACAACAATCACTACTTGCAGCTATATTTTCTATATCTTGTCTTATGTTATATATATATATATATGTCTTCCTCTCTGTCCCTCTGTCACAAGGCTTTATTCTCAAAGAGGCCTGATTATGAAAGCTGTCATTGAGAGAGAACTGAGGATTGTGTATTAAACTGAAAATGCGAGAGGGCTGGACTTGTGAATTATGAGTGCAGTCCTCTAAATGGTGGCAGCAGTCCTCAGGGGTCAAGCCCAGTCAGGCCCCAAAGCCTCTTCAAACAAATGCTGTGGTTTCTCTTTACCCTTCTCCTTCTCCTCTTTCACTCTCTTTCCTTTCTCTTGCACCCTCTCTTCCTGCGCCAGCTGCAGCTGCTCCTGCATAGAGGCGAGCCAGCTTCATCCCTCCTCCTTTCATCCTGTCCTTCACGGTCATGCGTTCTCTTCCAGCTAAAGGCACACAGACATGCACTGTCTTACCTCAAAAGCACCGTTGTTTATTCAAGAGCACCATTTGGCACCTCGTCATGGCCACACTTGCCATGTATCCGGGCAAAAGCAAAAGTGTTGGTGAACATTACAAGAGAAGAATTCAGATGAACATTCCATGGCTCTTTCATTTGAAGAATTTAGTGATGATTTTTAATACCGTAACTTGCATTTTAGTATAATGCTATTTAAAATAAATGCTGAAAAATGTGACATAATTTATCATGCTACTCCCTGAATCAGTTATCACAACAAAGATTAAACATTTTTTAACAATTATGTAAAGATTTTTTTAACAGATGTTTGCTTCTGATTGGATTTATAGTGTGTCCATATAAGATTTATTTATTTTTTCTCTCATTTACTTTATATTCCTTTCTTTCATGGATTTTCAGGGTGTTACATATGATTTCAACACAGCACACAAGCTAAAGTTCTAAAGCATGTCCCCTGATTATTGATTATAAGTGTTTTGCTTTTCTCTTTCACTCCCAGTGCCCAGTCAGCCTCCTCAGAATGTGCGGGCCATCACAGTGACATCAGATGAGGCAGTGATTACATGGTCAGAGCCTCCGCGGATGACCCTGAATGGGGTCCTGAAAGGTTATCGTGTGGTGTTCTGGTCCCTCTTCCCTGATGGAGGTGAGTTCTATTCATGTCAGATACTGGGGCTGAACCAGTGTAATTATACAGTACAATACAACTATTACTTCAACTAATGTTTTCTCATTCCTCAAAATGTCACCTGTTTCTTACAGTATTCGATGCAATTGTTGTTGGTTTTTTTCATGTGTTTTCTTTGATTAGGATTTGCATTTTAGAACCATTGATTTGTCCTAGGTGGCTTTGTCTTAGTGTACTGTATAAAATATATGTATATCACACCTCCCTCCTCTTTCAGAATGGGGTGAGATGCAGAACATTACTACAGTACGTGAGCAAGTGGAGTTGAAAGGCTTAGAAAAGTTCACAAACTACAGTGTCCAGGTGTTGGCCTACACACAGGCAGGGGACGGTGTTCGCAGCAATGTTCTCTACATACAGACGCGAGAGGACTGTGAGTAAACACACACACAGACAGTACAAGAAACTACGCATTCAATCATATATGTGTAACAGAGGGCTCACAGAGGTAAAGTAAAGATAATTTGCAAAGGTTTATTAAGAGGCAAATCGAGGTCCACACAGCCCAGGTCGGTACCAAAAAATGCTCTGATAGAACAAATCCAAAACGTGATCAAAAACATGGTAGAGAACAAGGCAGGGTCAAAATACCAGATATCAGAATATGTAAATGTGGCAGCGGGGACTTGGTCAAGCATCATCTGTGGAGGCAGGTCGAACCAGCAGGTAACTGGCACCTGCGTCTTTTTGCCGCCAGTCTACTTATTTGCACCTCTTTGTGCTTTCAGTAATTCCCATAACTGGCGAGAGAGAGAGGAGAGGAGAGGAGAGAGAGTGATATAGCTGGCGAAGCTTACGAGACATGCACACACACACACCCACACCAAGTAGCGTGAATTTGACGGAGCGAAAGCCACAAGTCCATGACGGAACTCTTTTCTGTTGAATTGTCCTGTTTTTTTTTTGTGTTGAGTTTTTGAAAGTGTAAATTGTGGGTTGAATAATCACTAACCCCAAGCTTGGCTAAAATTCTTCCTGCCTCTCGAGTCTTCCTCCACACCCTAACACACCAAAACCTGGGATCAGGGAAGACTCAGATGCCAATATGGAAGCTTCCCCACTCAGCGAGATCGTTAAGTCCATCGCCATGCTCCACCAAACCCAACATCAAGCTCAACCTGCACAACAAACAGCAGCTGCACTTCGAAGCCCTTGCACAGGAGCAGTCAGAGAGCCAGTGGGCACTCCAGAAGCTGCTGCAACCCACCACAAACCAGCTGTGTCCCCTGCCCTTGTGCCACATGTGACGCTCACCAAGATGGCATCCACATGTGATCCAGAGGCCTTCCTGGAGCTCTTTGAGTGGGCAGCAGCTGCATGTGAATGGCCATATGACGAATGGGCTCTGCAACTCCTCCGCTTGCTATCGGAGAGATGCCCAGCTTGCTGCCCAGAAGCTGCCACAGATGCAGCTGGAGTATTCCAGCATCAAAAGGGCAGTCTTGCAGCACATGGGCAAGACATCTGAGGAGCACCACCAATGCTTCCGGTTACTGCAGCTCCCCGAGGTCGGCCACCTCTTCACCTACGCACATCAGCTGAGGGACTCCTGTAGCCAGTGGTTGATGGCAGAGGAGCAGGATGCGGAACAGATTATTGAACTGTTGGTACTGGAGCAATTCATTGCCCACCTCCTGACAGGAACAGTGGAGCAGGTCCAGTGCCACCAGCCCAAATCCCTGGATGAAGCCGTACAGCTGGTGGAGGATCACTTGGGGGCAGTTCATGGTCCAGACATTCCTGTTCTTTCTCGCTCTCTTTCTTCTGTCCCCTCTTACCCCTAGTTCCAGCTCTCCGGAACCGAGGTGCCGGGGCCCTGAAACTGACACCCTGGACCTGATTCCCACTTCGCTTTTCCTCTATAGCATTTTCCTATGCTCTGTCCTTGGTTTGAGTGTCCTGCATCACTCGATATAACCTATCCGTAAGTCACCTAAAACATGAGAATTTACATCAGGACCAAGAATGACAGTCCTGACTGTATACCCTTTGAGGTCACACAGCGAGTTCAAGGAGGGTGAACAGATGGAGACGATGCACTTACAATACACCACCTCAATCTCCTGAAACCATGGAGAGGGGTGGTTTCTGTGGCTCTCGTGACAGTGGAGGAGCTGGGACCAGAGGTAAGTCTAAAAAGTGCAGCCCAATTTACCCTAGTCCCCTTTGGAGACTACCTCTCACTGTCCCAGAGAGCACAGGTTGCCAGGTTGCAAGGGGAATTCTGCCTGGTCGCATGGCCCTCATAGAGCAACACCACATTGAGTCTCCTCCAGGTGTGGTTTTACGCAGCCACCCATACCGGTTGCGTGAGCACAAAAAAAATGTGGTTTGGGATGATTTCAAGATTATGCTTGACATGAGAGTAATCAAGGAGTCCCACAGTGATTGGAGCAGCCTGGTGGTCTTGGTGCTCAAGAGCAATGGGTCGATCAGTTTTTGTGTGGACTTTAGAAAAGTCAGCACAGTGTCTAAATTTGACGCATACCCAGTGCCTCACATTGATTAACTGCTTGATCGGTTAGGCGCTTCTCACTTTAATTCAGGAATGGACTTAACCAGTGGGTATTGGCGGATTCTGTTGGTTCCAATGTCTCGAGAAAAAACAGCCTTCTCCACTTCATTTGGCTTACACCAATTTGTCACCTTTCCGTTTGGGTTGTTTGGAGCCCCAGCGACATTTCAACATCTTATGGACAGAATTCACTGCCCTCACAATGCATATGCTGCTGCATATTTAGATGACATAATCATTTCTAATAATGATTGGCAGTGGCATTTACAACATCTGAGGGCTGTCCTGCAATCTTTGAGATGGGTGGGATTCACAGCAAACTCCAAGAAATGTGCAGTTGGACGGGTAGAAGTACGGTATCTGGGCTTCTACTTGGGCCAACAAAGATTGCAGCCTGCCCAAGACCCAAGACCAAAAAGAGAGTGAGGCAGTTCATGGAACAAGACATGGAGTGTTGTGCTATTTTGTATTGTGGTGGTAAATATAACTTGTATGATACAAGACTTGATTGTTTAAGGATTTTGTTTGATGATTTTTAATGGACCATTGAAACAAGGTCTTAACTTTCATGAAGGTAGTTTGAGGCAGAGGTCTCAAGTTGACAGCCATACCATCTGATCAGATTGCATAGGTTGGTGTGGGCAACAATGGCGGTCAGCTTGTCTCTTGCCACTGGATGGCCTTTCATAATTGGACACAAGCTGCTTCCCATGACTGTTCGCTCCATATGATCCATTCACTCCAT
>CM040988.1:40330-59295 GCA_022985145.1 Pangasius djambal | reverse complement strand
CCCCCCCCCCCCCCCCCTCCAGAGCTGAAGGAGGTGTGTCATCATAACAAAATCAGCAGCAGATTGTTTACTTTGTTTCAATGAGAGAAGCCTTTGCCCAGTGCCTTTTCCCATTTCTGGATGGTCAAACACAGAGAATGGCTCATTGTATGAGAAAGCCCTTGCATTTATCAGGAGAACCATCATGTTTCTTGGTTAAGACAAGTGCTGTGGGTTAGTGGAAGTGACCACATATCATCTGAGTATCGAGATATAGAGTGGTGGGTGCTTGCTGTTCCCCACTACAGATTCATGGACTCTCCTCCATGGCAGTGGATATTTGCTGGAGCTGCTGTTCCTGGTTGCCAAGCAGCTGACCATAGGAATTGACAGCGATCTGGAGATCATGCACCTCTGCTAGATCCATGTCGCTAGGTGAAGCCTTCTGTTACACAGGGCTCACAGAGGCAGATTAAGAATCCATTTGTAAAGGTTTATTAAGAAGCAGATCAAGGTCAAAACAGTCCATGTTTTTACCAAAAACACTCTCATTGCAAAACAAATCCAAAAACGTGATCAAAGATGTGGTCAGAGAACAAGATAGGGTCAAAATACCAGATTTCAGAATACGTAACAAGGTCCAAACGGCTAGACAAAGGCAAAAATTTGGCAAGGCAAGGTCATACAGCAAAGAGCAATCAAGAAATAAAATGATTCATAACTCACAAAAATGACTATGTGCAACGGAGAAAGATGGGCAGGGGAAGTCTTTGTTAGCTGTAGGTAACACAAAGTACTTGTTAGCTGTAGGTAAGTGTGGAGTGGTCTAGAGGATGACTGAAGTTGTCACAGTAACAAATCCAGTGTGTTTAAGATCAAATGTGACATTACCACTTCTGAGAATTACTAACTGAGAATTAAAATGCCAAAGGGTGGAGGCTTGAAATGTGTGATTACAAGTGTTTGGGTCTAACCCCACCCTAACTCACTGCCCAGCACAAGAAGGATTAATTCTTTATGGATTAGAAGGCATTACGTTTGTGCTTACACTGGTGGGCATGAGATTAGTGCCCTATCTTTTGCTCTCCTCCTCCCTGGGGACATGTGGGGGCTGGAGGAAGGGTTTGGGAAATGAGAGACATGGGAGAAATGGACACATACTCTGAACAAGAGTAAGCAATTTGCTCATGAGATTTTACTATGTCTGTTAGAGAGAAAGAAAAAGAAGAAGGAGAAAGAAATCTGTGTTTCTGTATGCTTAATGAGAGATGTGTCCATTTTTTTGTATTTCTTCTCTTTCTTCTCTGGCTTTGGTGCTTTTGAAAGTCTGTGTTCGTGGTTTGTGTGTGTGTGCATGCGTGTGTGCGTGTGCATGTTAAGCAAAATAACGAAATGATTATTATTTATCAAATATTTATATTTCTTACATTTTTTGTACATTTTACCCTGCACAGTATTAGATTCTTCTAGATAGGAATCTCAGTGGACTACAAACAAGACATATTTTACATGGTAAAATTATTATTATAATTATATTATAATATATATAATATTATTAATATTATTGATTATAGTTTTTTTAATAAACAAAGTTTAACTATTCACAGGGACCAGTGTCATAAATTAATAGGCCTGTCATTGGATACAATTTTTATACCTGACTGAATATGAATCAAGGATGGAGAGCACAAAGTACACAGTGGGAGATGGAGCTGATAATCCTTGGTTGCACTACAAAGGCATGTTCATGCTGCCACATCTGCCTCCAGCTTTAATGTAGTGAAATGCAGTACGGTGGAACAGTACAGCGGCTGTTCTTTGTAAGCCAGACTAAAGCCTTTCAGGAATAAAACTCAAAAATATTGATAATTTCTTAAAGCCTCCTAAATCTACACACCTTCAAAACATTCCCAAAAACATGCACATATATACCCATACAACACTGCTGTCCTTCTGTCTGTAAAGGGAGTTCTCAGGGATTTTTCATAGGTACACAATATAAAGGTTCGCTCTGTGTTCAAGCCTGCCTATTAGCACTGCACAATATGCACAACCTTACTGTGGTTATATTGCTGTGCACTGCAATTATATATAATATGTTTTACAATATATTAAAACAATCAACTTCAATTAGTCAAAGCAACCATTGCGGATTTTTCTTTAAGCTTTCAGATTGGTCAGAATGCACACAGAACCAATATATTTTTTTGGTCAAATTGATCATTTGTATATTGTGATGTTCTGTGGCATCAGTATTGCAAGTATTGCGGTTACAATTAACCAACAGTGTACTGAAGGATGGTTTACTACTATGCACACTACACGCTAAACTGAACATATGTTACCCTTCTAACATCTGTCAGTCAGTCTTTCTCTCTGTCTCGTTTGCTCTTTTTTTGTCTTAACTGACTCATTTGAGCCTCTTAATATTAAAGGCTAAGTCCAGCAAAGCTACAAACAGTTCTGCTCACTTTGTACTTGAACTGCAAAAATACATAGACTTTAAAAAAAAGGTTAAATCTATAACCCTAAAGGGTTCTTTTTCTTGTCCCTATGGGGAAACATTTATAGATTTCATGAAGAACCATACAACAGAATGTTTCCCTTTCAGTGAGGGTTCGAAATAGAACTCTCTAGGATTTGAGAAACTATCCAAAGATCAATCGATGAACCCATCAAAAAGTGTCACATAAAGCTTATGTGATGCTTATTTTTGCAAAAAAAAAAAATTTTTTTCTCTTGCTCTCTTAGACCCTGGCCCTCCAGCAGGCATCAAAGCTGTCCCCTCCTCTGCCAGCAGTGTTGTGGTATCATGGCTCCCTCCGAACAAGCCAAATGGCATCATCAGGAAATACACCATTTACTGCTCCAGCCCCGGATCAGCCCAACCAGTAAGAAACAAAGGGTGTGAAGATGTGACAACTGGATAGTTTATTTTGACATCAAATTCAGATGTGTATATATTTATACATTGTTTTTTTTCATGTGTGTTGGGTGTGTGTGTTGTGGTGTACTGAGATTGTGTGGATGTTTAAAGCACCCCTTTCGTTCAGTATTATCTGTATCAATCTGTATCAATCTGTATTCTTAATGTGTCTGCGTTGATGTGCGTGTGTATAAGTGTGTGCGTGTGTGTGTAAGAGACAGTGGTGCAATATCAGCAGGATATGTGTGCCTCATACTGCAGTGTGTGCATGCCAGCTCACTCTCCCCTTCTCATTTGCATATCTGTGTCTCATCACGTTGCCTAGACAACCTCATCTGTTCATCAGTGAGGGCAGGAAACAAGCTAACACACACAAACACAACACATGCACCCACGCATGCACACACACATCCACACTCCCCTGAGGCTCTATCACATTTATAACCACCTCATCTGCATGCTATCATGCCCACAGACACACACATACACAAGCATTATTTGTGTATTCTTACACCAAATTAATGTACCTGTGCAGGCTTATTGACACACTTTCCTCATTCACAAATCACTCTCTCCCTTTCTCTCTCACTATCTTTCTATGTCTTTCTCTCTCTCTCTTTCCCCCTCTTTCTCTATCTCTTTCTCTCTCTCTCCCTCCCTCCCTGGTTTCTTGCAGAGCAAGGGGTGATTACTATGTAAATGAGTGTGAGAGGAGAAAGGGAGGGAGGGAGGGTCAGACACACCGTGCAGGGAGTACTTTTGTTCCTCTTTTCATTATCTCCCACTATCGCTCCCTGGATCACCCCTATCTACATGCCAGAGGAATATTTCAATATCCGTTACACCACTCCGCCTCCCTCACTCCGAACCTCCCTTTACTTGCTTTTTTTCGCTATGAAGGCAGAAAAAATAGAAATAGAAAGATATGAACTATTCCAAAGAGGTGATAAAGAGAGACTAAAGAAATGTATTTACCCCAAAATAATTATGCCTTCAGAAGAGTTAGGAATATGTAAAGTATACACACAAGAAAATAGAACAGTGTAGTAGGACGAGTAATGTGCTGCATGAGTATGTCAGTGTGTCAGTGTTATGGCTAGGGGTTGTTGTGAGTGTGGATGGCAGGGTAAGCTTAGGGGAGGTCTGCGGGGAAAGGAAACTGTAGGTGTGTGTATGGGTGTCCGAAGACTGTAGACAGTGACAATAAGCACAAATTTGGACAGAAGACATATGGCTCTCTTAAATATGCAGCAATTACCAAAGGAGCTTGTAGTGAAGTTTTACATCTCTTGTGTGAGTGTGTATATTTGTCTGTAGGTGGGCAATGTGGACAGTGAATATGTATATATACCTTTGGAATGCATGCATTTCTGTCCATACAAATCATGTCTCGATTGCCTGTTTGTTTGTTTTTTGTTTTGTTTTTTTTGTTTTTTTGTGTGTATGTGTGTGTGTCTGAAAGAAAATGAACATATCAAATGTCATCGTAAGAATCACATAGATTGTGTGGAAGGTGAAGATTCTAGTTTGTTCATTCTTTTATATGGTTCTGAAATAGGACACAAAACCTTAATAAAGTACGTTGTCATCTGAGATATTTTGATCAGCATACCTGGTCTTTCACACTCTTGGCATCATCAAGAATAAGCACAAGCTTCTTTGAATCATTGCAGTGATTTTTTTGTGTCTCTTCTCTAGGGATTTAATATTTTGTTTTGTTGCTCTCAGGCTCCCAGTGAATATGAGGCAAACCCAGAAGTGCTATTTTACCGCATCACCCACCTGAATCAAGGACAGCAGTACCTTATCTGGGCAGCAGCTGTTACCACTGCCGGTCGGGGAAACATCAGCGAGAAGGTCACTGTGGAACCTGCTTTAAAGGGTACATAAGGGGAAATTTAAGTTGTGTAAGAACTAATATTATGATTAATTGACAAATTAATTGATTTAATTTCACTCGACCAATGTTTGTTAAAGAAAGTCTGTTCACATCAACCATTAGACTGGGGAAAAATGTGATCTCAGTGATTTTGACCATGGCATGATTGTTGGTGTATGACTGGTCTGAGTATTTCCGTAACTGCTGATCTCCTGGGATTTTCACACACAACAGTCTTTGGAGTTTACTCAGAATGGTGCAGTAAGGACAAAACATCCAGTGAGTGGGAGTTCTAAAGACAGAAACGCCTTGTTGTTGAGAGAGGGCAACGGAGAATGGGTAGACTGGTTTGATCTGACAGAAAGGCTACAGTAACTTAGATAAACCTTTTGTACAATTGTGGTGAGCAGAAAAGCATCTCAGAATGCACATCATGTCGAACATTGAGGTGGATGGGCTACAACTGCAGAAGACCACGTCGGGTTCCACTTCTGTCAGTCAGGAACAGAAAGCTGAGGCTGCAGTGGGCACAGACTCACCAACAGTGGACAGCTGAAGACTGGAAAAACGTAGCCTGGTCTGAGGAAGCTCGATTTCTGCTGAGGCACTGAGATGGTAGGGGCAGAATTTGGCACCAACAGCATGAATCCATGGACCCAACCTGCTTTGTGTGAACAGTCCAGGCTGGTGGAGGTGGTGTAATGGTATGAGGAATGTTTTCTTGGAACACTTTGGGCTCGATAATACCAATCAATCATGGCTTGAATGCCATTGCCACAGGAATTGCGTGATTCAATCATCTCAACATGGACCAAACCCTCAAAGGAATGTTTCCAAGATCTTGTGGAATCAAGATGCCATGCCATGAAAAGTTGAGGCTTTTTAAGAGCAAAGGGAGGCCATACCCAGTATTAGTATAGTGTTCCTTATAAACTGCTCGGTGAGTGTGTGTGTATATGTTTTATTGTTTGTTTGTTTGTACAGTGTATTCAGATTCTCGTTATCTTTGAACAGATTGTTGGCTTGAAAAGAAAGATTTGTCCAGAGTGATTACTCTATATGTTTGTGCGTTTGTGTGTGTCACATATCATTTCTGTGTTTTTACATAAAATGCATCTTGGCAAATATCTGACTGACTGAATTTTTTATAATGCATTCAAGTGTTCTCAAGGACCTTAAATTTGTCAATTGATAATTCTTTTTCTGAAAGGTACAGACAGGCACAGTCCTGTCCTTCTACACTGGGTTGCCAGTTTATTAATTACTGGATTGGTATATCCAATAAAATAGCAACATGATGTATATATGTATATGAGTTTACACTGAGTTGCCAGTTTATATGGTACAGTCTTAGTAGAAAAATGTCTCTCAAAGTTCTTAGGATAATTAAGGGTTCTTAGCTTCCTACATGAGTTCAAATTCTCTCTATTCTTCTGTTATATAGCTGTTATATAGATATATACGCTGTTGTAGGGTCCTACATGTAACCTTTATTGGTTACCACAGAGGGACAAACTGAAGAATCCTTCATGATTCTAGATTTAAACTTTTTTCCTCTCTCTCCCCCTTAGCTCCTGCTAAGATACTATCTTTTGGAGGTACAGTTACCACTCCATGGATGAAGGAGGTACGGCTGCCATGTAGTTCAGTTGGGGAGCCAACTCCCACAATTAAATGGACCAAAGACAGGTGAGTTACAGTTTTAGGTCTAGTTTTTCATTAGCAATCTCTGCACTCATTTCAAAAGCTCTGTCCATATTACAATATAAAATAACTTTAAAAAGCAGCAATCACTCTGGATATTGCATATTTTATTTTTTTTAACTAAATACCAGCCATATCTCACACATTTCCCTATACCACGGTTTGTTTTATAATACTTAGCAAATGGTCTTTTGTATAGTAATAGTATGAAAACTGCAAGACCTCTCAACAAGACGTCAATAGTGGTGTGTGTATATATTTATGTATATATATATATATATATATATATATATGTATATAAAATATAATTTTTACTTTGACCCCCCACAGCGAGAACACTGCTATTCCCGTCTCTCAGGATGGCCAGCGGAACATTCTGGCAAACGGGACACTGTTGTTGCGCTCAGTAAAAGCAGAGGATTCTGGGTACTACACCTGCACAGCCACCAACACACTAGGATTCGATACCATAATTGTGAACCTACTAGTGCAAGGTAAGATGCGCTATATATATATATTACAGGTTGAAGATTATTAAAAACTATAATGTTTGACTATATTTATGTGTGGGTTTGCTAGTCCCTCCAGATCAGCCACGTTTAACAGTCTCCACCACCTCAACCTCCTCTATTACCCTGGCCTGGATCCCTGGAGACAATGGAGGAAGCTCCATCAGAGGTACAACTCCCTTTTTTCTGTTGTTTACTCAGTCACTTTTTTTCTTCTTTATTTTTACTCTTCTTTCTTGATCACCACTCTCTCACAACCTCTCCCTTGCCTCTTTCAGTCTCATCCTCTCAGTGTGCCTTATTTGGGCCACTTGGCTTCCTTTGTCCAACTGTCACTGTTCACTGAGTCTATTTACATGTTTATATACTGCTTTCCCCACTTTCTTTTGTCTAAGCAAGTGAGCATGTGTGTATTCCCCACCTTTTCTATTCATCTTTTCTATTTCTGTCGCTTAGGATGCTTATGCCTTTATGTGCTTGTGTTCACTTAATAAGGACCTTTCTTTCCGATCAACCATGCTTTACACTTCTTTGCATCTCTCTTGTATATGCATTTCTCTTAGGAATTGGAATAATCTCAGTTCTGGTTTGTCTGCTTGCAGCCTAGTCACTAATAAAAATACCTCTGTTGATATCTCATAAAAAGTGTTCATATAGATGACTTATCTACAGTGTGTGTGTGTGTGTGTGTGTAAGAAGGGATGTGTGTGTCTGTCTCTGCAAAATTGTAATATCACATGTAAACACAAAAACCAAACTAATGACTGTTGTGTCCCTGTTGGTGTAAGTATCCCAACAGCAGATTTTTTTCTCTCTTCCTTGAGTTTTTCAGATTGAAACTCATGATCTTTGAAATATCTGCACCCTCTAGTGGTGAGAAGGCAACTCTGCCACAACAAGCTTCATGCAAAGCTAAGAGTCAAGTCAAGTCAAGTCAAGTGGAGTTTATTGTCATTTCAGCCATATACAAGTACATAGTGAAATGAAACAACGTTTCTCCAGGACCAAGGTGCCGCATAAGACAACACAGAACAACACAGAACTACAGGGACGACATAAATTAAACATAAAGTGCACAAGTGCAAACATGTGCAGATGCACAAGACAGAACAATGACTACAACGCCGACCAGTACGCAGTTCTGTTTGAAAGTGACCAAGTGACAATAGTGCAAATATTACAGTT
Organism: Pangasius djambal; assembly: GCA_022985145.1. NCBI lineage: Eukaryota > Metazoa > Chordata > Actinopteri > Siluriformes > Pangasiidae > Pangasius > Pangasius djambal. Next base: position 51,113 of record CM040988.1, on the reverse strand, counting down.
TGATATAAATAGCTGAAGTAGTGTAAACATAATGGTATTATATTGTGTAAACATAATAAGAGTGAGGAAAACTCATTCCAGGGTGCAAGGTGCTAGCTAATACTCCCTGGCCCATTTTCCTTCATTTTAGCTTTTCATGATCACCATCATTTTAAATATATAAAAGTTGTGTATGTAAGTGTACTAGTCATAGTCATTAGTTGTAAACTCACCTTTATGAGTTTACCTTTATGTATGTGTGTGTGTTTGAGATGACCTTTATGTTTGGTTGTGTTTGCAGGCTTTGTGCTGCAGTACTCTGTGGATAATACGGAAGAGTGGAGAGATGTGTTCATTAGCTCCACTGAGCGCTCTTTCAAGTTGGATAACCTCCGCTGTGGCACCTGGTATAAGGTCAAGCTAGCTGCCAAGAATAGTGTGGGAGCTGGTAGGATAAGTGAAATCATTGAGGCGAAGACTCACGGCAGAGGTAAGAAAGCTCAATTTTTTAGACTGAAGAGTCTGTATAAGTTTTCTTCTCATATAGACAGTTCTGCACATTCCTTATTAAGCAACACAAAACCTTGAGATCCAAATTCTTCCGTGTACCCCTTACAGAGCCCCAGTTCAACAAGGACCAGCCCCTGTTCACCCACATCAACTCCACCCATGCTCGGCTCAATCTGCAGGGCTGGAGCAGCGGTGGTTGCCCCATCAATGCTGTGCTGCTTGACTTCCGGCCCAAAGGCAGCTATGTCTGGCAAAGCATACGCACCAATGGCACAACCGATGTCTTCCTGGCTGAGTTGCGTGAAGCCACCTGGTATGAGCTGAAGATGAAGGCCTGCAACAGTGCTGGCTGTGGCAACCAGACCTCCCAGTTTGCCACACTAGACTACGATGGCAGTGAGTTGGCCAATCAGAATCCATTTACAATTATGTGATACAATATTGCATGGGCTGGAACATGATTATTTGGGAGTAGTCTGAAATAGCGCATGTTACTGCTAGGTGTGAATAAGTGTGTGTTCATGGTCCCTTGTGATGGATTGGCATCTCATGCAGGGTGTAGTCCCAACCCACCTCTGGTGTTCAAGCCTTCTTTTAACAGCATTGAAAGAAGGCTAGATTTATCAGAAAATAAAACTGACATAACATAAATGCTGCAGTCTTAAATCTCAACATGTTCTTTATTAAGAACCAGATCTTCAAGATAATTTCATTTTTGTGCTGTTTTTGCAAAGGTACCATTCCCCCAATCAAGTCTGCACGTGGGGAAGGCGATGATGTAAAAAAGCTGTTCTCCATTGGCTGTCCTGTCATTCTAGTTACATTGGGCATGGCCCTCCTCTTCATCATTCGAAAGAAACGCAAAGAGAAGAGGCTGAAGAGACTTCGGGGTGAGGAAGAGGGTGATGAAGGGAGTGAAGTATAGATTAAGGAAGTTGAGAACAGCAGATAGAGGAACATTTAGGATAAAATAAGAAATGTATTTGATATCCAGAATAAATACATGAAATATAATCTGTTTTTCTATGTGCTTCTTCAGATGCTAAGAGTTTGGCTGAAATGTTGATCAGGTAAGAATCAGTGCTCCAGCATGATCATGATCTGGCCAAAATCAGGATTAATACTTATTTGTCATTGTGTGTATTTATTTATTTGTGTTTGTGTGTGTGTGTGTACATTTAACACCTGGAGCAGTAAGAACAATCGCAGTTTTGACACCCCAGTGAAGGGCCCACCCCAGGGGCCACGGCTGCACATAGATATACCACGTGTACAACTGCTCATTGAAGATAAGGAGGGCATCAAGCAGATTGGTCTGTCATTTCATTGTTTAATCTATGTGTGGATAATTCATGTCTATTTGCATGATTTTGTTTGAATTATCTGACTATCTTCTATCATGGGTATTTAGGTGAAGACAAAGCCACCATTCCGGTGACAGACACAGAGTTCAGCCAATCAGTAAACCCCCAGAGCTTCTGCACAGGCGTGTCTGTGCATCATCCTGCCCTCATTCAGAACACTGGCCCCTTAATTGACATGTCTGATATTAGACCAGGAACCAGTAAGTTCTTTGTTTTACCCAATATATTGTTGATGCAATAACGTAGTTATTCAAAATGGGCTTTATTTCAAATATACATATTTTCACCATTTTCCCATATCCTCGTTCTATTCCCAGATCCAGTGTCAAGGAAGAGTGTTAAGTCAGCTCACAGTACAAGGAACCGTTACTCAAGCCAGTGGACCCTGACAAAGTGCCAGGCATCAACACCTGCCCGCACCCTTACCTCTGATTGGCGTACCGTCGGCTCCCAGCATGGTATCACTGTAACAGAGAGTGACAGTTATAGTGCCAGTCTGTCCCAGGACACAGGTAAACAAACATTTTGAATACTGTGAATGTAGCCACAGTAAAAAAGAATGGTTCTAACTACTCAAGCTTAAACTAATTTCATGAAAACTGTCTGCCAAAATCTTCACATACTTGTTTCAAACCTTTGATAAGTAGTACGTTTGAACATGCAACAAATAGCTGAATAGGTTGGAAAATTGTCATTCCATATAAAAAGGTTTAAAATGTCAGCTACTACAGTTTTCATCATATATTAAATTGTTCTTCATTCTCAGAAAACGCTATTCAAAGATGAAAGTTTATTTGAAATTATTTAAAAACACTGTTTGCTTGGGGAAAAGGTTACATTTAATTTACATTTGTGTGCTAAAATGGAATGACTATTTTTGTAATTTCATCAAATGTATACTTACATCAAACAAAAATAGCACTGAAGCCCCACTTTGTGTTAAGTGCACTTAACCATGCTAAACTGGAACCTTTTAAAGTATACTTTACGTACAGTATACTACAGTATATATTTTGATTAGTATGAAATAGTACAAACAATACCTTTACATGAAAGGAACAGTATATTTATCTATTTCTTTAATTTATTTAAATCACAAAAAAGCATACCATACAACTTCCCATAGCTTGTTACTATTAGGATATTCCATGCTACAAATATGTCACAGCTTTCAAACTTGAAAGAACAATGCTGTCAAAAAGGAATAACTATTTTCAGAACATTTTACTAAGATACATGCACTTACAGCTTAAGAACTTATTCTTAGCACTAAACTCTTGCCAAGCATAAAGTACATACAAGGGGTAGGTGGACACAGAAAAAGCCACATACTAGGAGAAAGCAGCCTTTATTATTTGTCACATATACAGTCAGGTCTGGAAGTATTTGGACAGTGACAGAGTTTGTGTGATTTTGCCTTTATACTCCACCACAATGGATTTGAAATAAAACAATCAGGATGTGATTGAAGTGTAGACTTTCAGCTTTATTTTAAGAGAGCAGAGAGGGTTAAGGACCTTGCTCATGGGCCCACCAGTGGCAGCTTGGTAGTGCTGGGGCTTGAACCTCTGACCTTCTGATCAGTGACCCAGCACCTTAACAACTTAGCCACCACTGCTCCATACTAAAACTATTCTTCTAAGAAGAAAAATCACATTACCTTTAAAGAAACGGCCTTAGGTCAATTATAAAGTTATGGAAATTCATTATTTCATCCTGGACCCAGGGAGGGCAGGGAGGAAGCACCATCACAGGACACCATGCACACGCACATTCCCATATTTATTTACACCTGGGGCAATTTCTTGTTATCAAGCCACCTAACAGTATGTCTTTGGGAGGTGGGAGAAAAACAGAGAGGCCGGAGGAACCCCATGAGGGCTCTGGGAGAATATGGTCAATTCTGCACAGGCAGTAATCTGCAAATATATGGAAGTATCAAATCTAAATAAAATAATTGTTTTAATGATTAATTTTAACTAAATTAAATATTTTATAATATAGTACCTATAAGCATTAAAAATATATTTTATAATTCAATAAATCAACGATGCCACAGGCATCTGTGGCCAGGAACCTAGGGAGCAAAATTGGCTATGCTCTCAGGGTGGGAGGGATAGCATCTTCTTCCCTGTCAATCCAAACATAGGTGTCTGTCAGCTCATGTATGTGGAAGATAGCTCTTTCATCATGTGTTACACTGACACTGTGTTACACTGTGATGCAGCATAAGCAGTTTGAAAAGATGTGGTTGACTGATCTCACTTGTGTCAGAGGAAGCATGTGTTAGCCTTCACCCTTCCTGGTGGGTAGTTGTCGTGTGATAGGGTAGAGCTGGCTGGTGGGTGGTAATCGACATGTTACCAAACCAGGGAGAAAATAGGTGGGGTGGGGGGGGTTGATGTACGTATTTAAATTTTTATTAGATACTTAAAAGCAAGTACTTAATGTGTTTTATAAAATTAAACTACATTTGAACTATAAGTGTCGTTCACAGTAATGTAATTATAAAAGAATTAGGGAATTTATTTTTACAAGGGTTTTTTAGGCTTTTGTCTAATGATTTTCAGTTTTCTTTATGCTAATTGGTAGATGTATGCTTACATTACTTTATTAGTCTTGTGTCTCCAGTGCAAAACTGAAGAAACTAAATTTCAATACTAAGCTGACTGACTAATCGTTTTTAATATTTGTATATTTTAAAATTTAACCTTTAAGTTAGAATCAATCTATTTATATTTTTATATTTTTATAATCTGTTTATTCATCTCCAGCATCATTAAAATAGCTGTTAACCATTTCGTGTCTTCCCTCTGGCAACTCTGCCTTGTGTCTCAGACAAGGGCCGTAACAGCATGGTTTCAACAGAGAGTGCTTCCTCTACATATGAGGAACTGGCTCGCGCTTACGAGCACGCCAAGCTGGAAGAGCACCTGCAGCACGCTAAGTTTGAGATTACAGAGTGCTTCATTTCAGACAGTTCTTCGGACCAGATGACCACAGGTACCAATGAAAATGCTGACAGCATGACATCAATGAGCACGCCTTCTGAGCCAGGCATCTGCCGCTTCACAGCATCTCCACCAAAACCGCAGGACTATGACCGTGGCAAGAATGTAGCGGTGCCAATTCCACACCGTGCCAACAAGAGTGAGTTCCTACCAAAGTTGTACTAGTGCATCTTTCTTGCATGTTCTATGTAAACATGACTAATAGTGAATAAAAACTAAGTAGGGACATATAGTTTTCATGGGAACCTGGAGCTTTAAACCATTGTGTTTTTATGTGAAATATTTATTCAAGAAGTGTGAATCCATGTACATTTGGATTTACAGAAAAAGAACAAGGTTTCTACTGCAATGAGAGAGTTCTTTAAAGGTATGCTATTCAGATAATTATTTTTAATTTTGACTTTTTCTCTCTTTGCCCAGGTGAGTACTGTAATCTCCCCCTTTATATGAAGACAGAGCCATTCTTCCGCAAACAAGCTGAGCTGCATGACCCATGCCCAGTGGTGCCGCCACGTGAAGCTTCTATTCGAAGTTTGGCGGCTCGTGCCTACCACACACAGGGCCGCCACATGACATTAGACCCATCCAAACAGCAGGCCCTGACGCTCAGCCACGGTGGCTTAAGTAGCCTAACCAGCTCAGGAGCATCAGGGCCAGCTTCCAGCACCACCACAGGTGGCTCCAGCATCAGCTCGGGCACATCCACATTGCCCCAGAGGACTCTTACCATGCCCAGCTCCTCCTCCACCTCCTCAGCCTGCCAAAGCACTGGAGCTGCTGGAGCTGCCGCTGGTGCTGTGGCCAGTTCTGGCTCCACAGGGGGAGGTGGCGTGAGCAGCAGCTCCAAGGTTGGTGGTTCAAGAGACTCTCTGCTGGAGAGCAGCTCATCTGGATTGGGCAGACTGCAGAAGCAGAGTGCTGGGGCATATTCAAAGTCCTACACACTGGTGTAGGCACTGTTCTCTCCCCTCCACACACATAAAAACATATATAATTGCATACATTGAGATACATTTAGTGTCTGCCTGGCACAAGGTGGTGAATGAACTGTGCACTGACTGGACTTATCCACCACAGGGGTCTCTTTCCTACTGTCCCTCTTGTTCTTTCTTTCTCTCCCTTGCTCCCATTTCCACCCTAACCTATTTTTCTGTATTTGTTCTTTCCTCCCTCTTTTTCACATAATATCTTCGTCCTTTGGCCATCTGTCTTCAATTTTACTATGCCAAACTATACAATATTTTTTCTCTTTTCTCCTTTTTGTTCACTTTGATTTATTTTTCCACTGAAGACACCTTGGACCTTATGCACAAATTACATTTGATGTGCACTTGTTAATTTGACTACCTGAGAGTAGGAAAATTCAGCAGTTTTAAAATATATATTGTTTCACACTAATATGTCTAGATGTTTTTAAGGAGATAAATATGTTTCTTTTTTATGTCTCTTGCAAAAGAATAAGCATATTGCGATGCATTGCCTCAGAAGTGCTTATGCATAAAAGAAAAGCAGGCTTGGTGTCTTTTTTCCCTTCCTAGTCAGGCTGGTCTGGACAAGTCCGTGATCGTGGCATATGCTGATGAAGTTAAGTATTTGGATTTTTTTTCATACAGCTGATAAACACAGTACAAAGTGTTAATGACTATTTTAAAAACAAAACTAAAAAAGAAAAACTGGAGCCATTTCACGGAGGATGGATTTTTTTTCCCCCATTGTTTATTTATATATTTATTTATTTATTTTAAATTTATAGACTTTTCTCAGGCCTTCGCATGTGGGTCTGTCTGAGTGTGCATGTGTGTTTATATATGTAAGTATATATGTACACATGTTATAGGCACACATCATCAGAAGGCCCAAACATTTGGGTTGGATCTTTGGGGACAGAAGAAAAAACAATTAGGGGAGTAAAGCTTTTCCCTGTATTCTGCTCTGCTTCAATATTGAGTTATAGCACTTACTGTCAAGCGATAGGAAATGGACAGCTAATAAATTAAAAATAGTGAGTTCAAGAGGTGGACAGACCTACCATGCAGCAAAATTAATTAACACTTGCAGTGCTCATTTGTGTCCAGAGTTAATACTATAGGTGTTTTTTTTTTCTGTGCCACCTGTTCCCCAATGCTTTATATTCCTTAACTATGACTATGTAAGGATGGCTTCTGTTCAGATGTCTGTTTTCTGTGCTTGCCCCCCCCCCCCCCCCCCCATGTAAACATTTCACAGCTTTTTATGGATGGACAGAGCATAGGTTTGTCAAGAATTGAAAAATGAGGGATCAGAAATAGAGAGAATGGCAAGTGTATGTAATGGCAAGATATCTGCTGATGCTTTTCTGCAGTTGGTACTTGTTTGTTCCTCCACCAGAGGGCTGTATTGGCCCATGTCTACAGTGATATAGACACTAGCTTTTGTTAGTGTAGGGATGAATGCAGTGAAAGGTGGAGGCAAACTGCAAGGAAAGAAGCGATAATGCTTCTCTTTCTCATGTCCTTTAAACACCAACCAAACCTTGAACAAGTTTCACACTGCACAAAATTAGACAAACCAAAAAGTAAAAAACAAAAAACAACAACAAAAAAAAAACATTGGCTGATGGACATGTGGAAGTGAAAATGTACTGGTAAATCTCTTTCATTCACTGATCCAAAATACAGCAATGGAATTGCCAAGTGCATGTAAAAAAAACACAAAAACCACCTGAGAATGGAGAACATGGTACAAGTACTAAATAAATGATTAGATAATTATATAAATAACTAGTTTTAAAACATTTTGTGAATCACATCCAGCATTTGATTTATTTCTCTATCTTTCTCTCTCTTTTTTTTTTTTTTTAACTTTGGATCAATTATCTAGAACTCATAGCATTTTTGCAGCTCTACAACTCTGTCCTTTGGCTCAGTTTCCATCTCACAGCTCAGTTTAGCAGCTCACATCTACAAAAAATGTTGCCCGCAAAACAAAATACATGGCATGTCCAGTTCACTTCCTGCAGTTGGGTCAGTTCAGGGTCAAATCGCTCTCCCACTGCAGTGGAACTGCATTTGAAACCGGACCGTGAGCACCTCAAGGACACGCTCTGACTTGTTGTTTTGGTTCAGTTGCGTCTGCTGTGTACTCAACTGCCTAAATAGACCACATCAAGGGGGAAAACACACCAGGGATCATTTCAAATGGACTAAATGCTCCATATGTGAAAGTACCCTTAATTATCCGGTCTCCCTCCCCTTTACCTACCTGAGTCCCAAAGGCAAGCCCAACTTAATGTTCAAAAATTCTATTCTAAAAAACTATTCACTGACTTCAATGGACAAAATACTACATCAGGGCTCCTGCAATATAGAAAAGAAAAAAGAAAATATATTACAATGTTTCTTCACAAAATATCTATATATAGACATATATATAGATATAGATATATATATATAGATATATATTTCTATTTAAAGATGAAGTGAATATATAATTGATTAGAACAGAAATATGTCATATCTAATTGAATAAATAAATAAATAAATATATATATATGTATATATATAAAAAGATTTGAAGACAATCGCTCAGTGGGAGGAGCAGCAGAACAAAAGGAGAGGTTGATCACAAAAGGAGAGACAAACGGGTAACAAATGTTACACCCAACAGAAATACGTGTGTGTTAAGATAGTGAGGGGTTGAATTTGGAGTCACTTGTGATTAGAAGCTCCAGTGCTGCTCAGAAAGTCTGCTATTCAGGAATCAGAATGAAAGGGATCAGTAATTATCTAGAATTATTTAGATTCAAAATCAAATCTTCAGTCCAATATGTAGTCAGATGTTTAGGTGCATTATTATAGCAACATGTCATTTATTATCACAGTGGTGTCTTAAAGGCCAGTGGCAGTTTTAATAACAGACATGATTGCACACAATTTAATATAATTATAGCATGGATAAAAACTACACCACTGAAACTAATTTACTTTCACATTGTAGCCACAGGATGAAAACATCTTCAGAGCTCTATTTACGCAAAAATCATTATTGCTGCCTTTCAACACTTGTTCAATGTGTAGAGTATTAGAAATAACCGATATGTTAACTTATGTATTGAAAAATTCACCATGTTACTGTAATGGCACACAGCCTTTCCCTACCCACCAAAATTTTAAATAGTTATCATTATTGAAAAATGTAATTCAGATAGGGGAAATAATGTAATGTTTTAAGTATGGTTAAGATTTACACTTCAATTAAGTCATTATTAATTTGATTACTGTTCGTCAACAGTAGTAAACTGATACCAAGCCTCAACAGATAATGCTTGCAGTACAAAGTTTTACTCCCATAAAACACACACACTATGTGATCCACTCTGCAGCTGTTTTAATGGATATCAAGTAGGATGAAAGTATATAACATACTTCGAAAGTATAAGATAAGATTAGGCTGATGGAGCTGATGTAATCAGAATGCAATTTGAGACACTGACTAATGATAACTCTTAAAGAAGTGATCACTTAGATTACCTAACCACTGCTGTTTGAGCAACGCCGAACCCCAGGTTTGCCTAAAGGTGTTTATCCTGTTTTTATACTCCAATCCCACCACAGAATAAATGTGTTTTGGGCTGGGAAAACCCTACATCAAATAATTATGAAAAAACAAAATTGTGTTTTTCTGCCAGTAACATGCTCTGACATCATTGCTTTAAAAAAACATTAATATAGTTTACCAAAATGACAAGGAACTCTTTTAATTTAGGTTACTTTGTAATTTTGAGATTGGTTGATGAGATTGGTTGGGTCTTGTTGGTTAGGGAGCCAGTTAACAAACACAGTAGTAAAAGCAGTAGGTCTGTCTAAAGATCTCTAAAACCTTGCTAGTTAAGTGTGGTTTGCTCACACAATGAATGTCACACTTTGATCAAGTTGTTGGATAGTTATGCTCCATGGCATTGGTCATGGTAGCAAATGGTATCTTAATCAGTGCTATTTATATTAAGATACTGGCTGTCAAATTGTCCTGCATTTGTGCCTTCACGTCACCATTAAAACAGAGAAGTGTGCTTACACACTATTACACAAAGTTTTAAAATGTACAAATAAAGTAATAAAAAGATATTAATCAAAAATAAATTTAACCAACACAATAGAAGTGATTGAATTCATCAGTGATTATTTCCTCACCAATGTTAGTATGAACAGAAATTGAGTGAAGTGATGACAATGAGGCTTGTGTTTAAATGCTGTGAGTGACATTTACCCTAGGTGACGAGACAGAGACAGATGTGGTTGATGCTGCGACAGATGTGAATTTCATATTATAAACTTATGATTCTTTAAAATTTGGCAGTAGATAAGGTTATAAATGTAGAAGTGTGCCGTGCGCCTTTCACTTGAATTTGGAATTATATCCTTAAATACAATTTTCTCCTTTTTTACTTTTGGGGTAACCAGACCTAAAATGCTGGAGCTTCACTTGTGGTTGAGAAATGTGCAATACCATACCAATTTCATAACTTTTCACAACTATATATAAAATAGAAAATGTCTAAATTTGTGAAGGGTTTTCCCAGGCTGCCACACAATTAATTAAATTCAGCTTAAAGTGTTCCTCTCATTGTTGCACAGAAAACCATAAAGGTATGTAGGTCTCATTAAGACTGTGCCCGTCTCTCTGTGGACATACAGTATTCATACTTGTTCAGACATTTGCTGCACTTTTTAAAATAATAACTATCTACTTTGGAAATACTCACAATGGACTGATATGACTTTCAGCTTTTCATTTTAATATTTATGGTCTCCTGTTTGGTTTGTCTTATTTTCCTTCATGTGTTTGCTTCTGTTGAGAAATGCAGTTGTTATGCAGTGGGGCAGGCCTGTTTAGCCAGTTGAAATCAGGGATCCTGTAGTTCCCAGTAATCACAGGAAAAGC
>CM040988.1:28399-40230 GCA_022985145.1 Pangasius djambal | reverse complement strand
TGTGTGTGTGTGTGTGTGTGTGTGTACTGTATATATACACATGCACACACACACACAGACACACTGTCTTTTAACAAGGCTTTAATGGTTTTATTAATGGTTTAACTGTTTTATTAATTTAAGTAGGTTTTGTTTATTTCTTTTTTTACCGTTTGGCTATCTTGAAGAAAATGGTATTGCATGCTCTGAACAGTTTGCTGAATATAAAAAGATAAAGGAAAAGGAAGTAAATAATTAAAAGAAAATGTTTGGATTTTTTGTTTGTTTGTTTGTTTTTTTAACTGCAGATAGGATTCCTCAAACTTTATGGGAAAAAATGCTTCAATTTCCAATTGCTTGTGTTTAACTGTACAGTTTTTTTTCTATAAATCAAAACAAAACAGAAAAGTACTCCAACACCTGGGCAATAAAACTATCTTTCTATGAATTGGTTTGTGGTTTGGTATCTGTTAATGTACACTGCAATCTAGATTATTCTGTTATGAATATATAAGGAATTGCTAAAGCTTAGATAGTGAATTGAGTAAAGGTAGCATATGCAAAGCATATGCTCTCAGTATTCTCTAACACAGTTGTAGACCATCCAGTAAAACGAAGGAAGGTATGTGCTTTATTTATATAATTGTACAAATGAATAATAAAATGTTTTTCCTATTCACAAATAAGTTATAAATAGATTCACCAGTCAAAAGAGTACATTATCTTGCAGAAGTCTTTAAAAAGCAGTCCTATACAGTATATCTTACATCTATATATAAACTTGTAAGTACTACTTAAAAAGATTTTGTGAATGAGCTCTGATTGCTTTTCAGGTTTGTAAGAAAGGAACAAACAGGGCAGGGCATGCTGTTACAGGAAAATAATCACTGATAGGGTGGTGTGATGCAGCCCAATGCAAATTTGACCCTGAGGTTGATTACTGCCCTGAAGCATGTCCCAACAGCATGTCCCAAAGTGTTTTATTCCTCTTATACCACAGCAATTTGCCAATGATTAATTAATAATTTAGCCATTCTTAATTACATTTAATGTTGTGGAACATCCTTGAGACAAATTTAGGGATAAATTTATAAATTAAAAATTTATCTCCCGAATTTATATATTTCTGTAAAGCTGCTTTGTGACAATATCCATTGTTAAAAGCACTATACAAATAAAATTGAATTGAAATTGAATTGAAAATTAGTTCGTTATTAATTATTTTATAGTAGCTATTTATAGTCATTTCCTCACCAGCCTATATTTTTGTATCTTTATGGAAGTTAATAATACAACAAGAAAAAAATACGGTGGCTATAAAAAAGTCTACATGCCCCTGTTAAAATTGCAGGTTTTTGTGAGAAAAAAAAAAACAAAAACAAATATGCCGCACTGTTGCCGAAACCCAGGAGATCAGCATAGAACAGAAGCCACATAGAGGAACCTAACTCCTCTGGCACATATAGTCCTGTTGCTAAACCCGAATGCAGGACCAGCAGTATCAGGCTCTCACGGGTCTACAGCAACAACAGCAAGAAATCCTCACAAAAATTGTGAAGGACGAAGCTATGGACCGAGCCATTATCCAGAGCCTACTGGCCTCTTCCTCCTACTTTATCATGAGCCCCTCCCTAAGCTCCTTCTCGCTGGCCATAGACACCCCAGGATAATGCCGAGGCATGCCGGGAGTTTGAGGGCACCGCCTCAGCATGTGAATGGTTGAGGGGAGAGTGGGGCTTATGCATTTAAGCGCGCTTGACTGGAGAAGTCCAGCTGTCAGCACGCAGTTTGCCCCCCAAGACATTACTGGGCTGTGCGAGTTAGTTTGGAGTGGCTGAGGCCATCCAGCTGGGAGAGGATCACATGTCTGCATGCTCAAGACACTGGCATGCCATCAGGCCTGCAGCCAAAGCATCACCCACACCAACACCATGGCGGAAGAGACTGGCACCAACCACAGCTGCCCCAAATCCAGCAGCCTAGCTTCCCAGATGGGTCTTTCCTGCACCGACTCTGGTAAAGGAGCCTGATATGGATGTTGGGAGGAAAAACAGCTTGCCAGAGTCAAGAGCACAGTCCACGGGCAGATCCAGAACCCTCACCACCTCATCTAACATTATTTTGTCTTTTCTTCCTATTCCCCAGGGTGCCACGGAGGCCTAGAGAGCTGGAATGGGGTCTGGGCAGGTCTATTGGGGCTGCAGAGAACTGGGACATTTCCAAGCCAAGTGTCTATGGATAGATTTTGGGCAGGTGCTCTGAATCTTCACGGCCCTCCCCCGATCCAGAGCACACATATCGAGTGCTGGTTAGTACTCAAGTATATATATGTCAGGCCTTGGTGGATTTGGGTAGTTTGCAGACCTTAATTAACTAATGTCTGCTTCAAGACAAGGCTTTGGAGAGGTGTTGGGAGGTTAAGGTGCATTGTATTCATGGGGATGTGCACCCATGTCCTTTGGAGTCTCTCATCGTCACTTATAATAGATAAAAGCCTAGTCTATAGGTGGCTGTTAGACCCCACCATTCCCACCCAGTAATTATGGTCATGGATTGGCAGGGATTGAGGGAATTAGCAGCAGATTTAGGACTGGGTGGGTCCTGGCCTTTAGCACGGTGTGAGGTCTATGCTGCCCTGGCTACTGATGCACTTCCAAGAACATTGCATAGCCTCCTCAAGCCTCTAATGGATTTCAAGCTGGAGTAGTGATGTGATGATAGGTTAAAGCATGCTTTCGTGTAGGTGGTGGTGATTGATTGGAAAAACATTCTGGCTGGGACAGCACTTGCTCCATTTTGCATTATTAGGGAATGCTTATACTGAGTGAGCCAGTACACTCAAAGGGGTGAGACAATGACCCAGTTACTGGTACCACAGGGAGTGGCAGGGAAATGCTCTTCCACATGGCTCGTTAAAACCCCATAGCAGGGCACCATGGGCTGGACAAAACACTAGCCTGGTAAATCACTCATTTTTATTGGCCGGGCATCTGCAGTGATACAGGTGATGCAGTGATGCAGATGGTGTGCATCTTGCCATGAGTGTCATATCATGAATCCGCTGGCCATCTCAAACTTTCCATTGCGCCCTCTTCTTCTTAGTGAGATCCCTTTCAAAAGAATTGGCAGGAACCTATGTGACACAATATCCCAAAGCAGTGCCTCTAAGGATGATGTATGTGAAAATAGTAGCGGAGGCACTGTTTTGAGTAATCTCCCGAGTTGGGAACCTTGAAAGAGATCCTAACTGACCAATGCACACTATTTATATCACATGCATTATGCAAACTTTACGATTTATTGGGGATTAAAGCGATCCACATCAGCATTTATCAACCAGGTCAGAATTTATAATGAATCACAGTAATGAAGCAGCATTGGTTAAAGTAGTAAATGACCGACTACTTGCCTCTATTCAGGATGGTGCGTAACTGAGCGAAGAAATATAAAGTTGTTAGGTGCATAAACAAGTGTTAGTCCAGAATGCAGCAGCCAGAGTCCTTACTAGAACTAGTTTATCCACACTGGCTCCCAGTGTGATTTCTCATTGATTATACATTACTACTGATAACCTACAAAGCACTGAATGGTATCAGCCCACAGTATATTTGCTAAATTTTGGTCTGTTTATATATATATATATATATATATATATATATATATATATATATATATATATATATATATATATATATATATATATGTATTGTCCACCACATCTACTTCAGTCAAAAGGTGAGTTTCTTTATCAAAAAATCTGGTTATCAAAGAACCAGGTAGAGATTCCCAACCCCATTTCCTGTTAACCTATTTTTTTAGTCAGGAATTTTGTTAAATAGCTTTTCAATTAGAGGACATAGAGGGTTATGGCAAACTGGGATGTTTGATGCACAAATATTATCGTGTGAATTTATGTGTGAATTTAATATGGAAGTCAATGAAGCAGGACACACCTAAATCATTGTTTTACAGAATAGTCCATATATTGCTCCATATGATTTTTGATAAAATTTATACAATTGTACTCTTAAGTCACAGTACATTAAAGAGTTCAGAGTAATCTACAATATTTGTTTATTTATTTGTGATTTTACCATAAATGGAATATTTGGTGAGAAAAAATAGAAAATTGAGTAAAAAACACTCCCAGAGAGAAAATATGAACAGACATGCTACTGTCTGAAAATTGTGCTCTTTATTGTACGGAATATGTACATAATTCATCCAGTTTGCAATGTCTATTGACGAACTATATGACATCAATGAAAAACTGATTAAATCAAATCCATTAACCATATTGCATATTGTAATACTAAGAACATAGACTTATCACCAATGTGAACTTAACCAGGGGCTAAAGAAACATTAAAAGAAATATTTTACAATAACATCTTTGCACTGTACACATTTATTATTTGCTTTTATCTTCCCCCTACCTCCATGTAAACTAAGGAAAGGTTTGGCATAAAGGAACCTCTACCTGTCTGAAGAGATAGATACAGCTGTGGTGTCTTCATCAACAGAGTTGGAGCAGACAGCTGTACATAGTGCAAAGAAGGTAGAGGGAGTTGATGGATGAAAAGGAAAGAGAAGAAGAGGTCCAAAATGTAAATATAAAAAATCTATTCAAGCCAATTTTGAAATTAGCTAATTGCCCACATCCAACTGACATTTGGCTGCCTCTTCCACTTTTCTCAGAGGATGCTAACACGCTCAGTCAGTCCCTGCATACAAGCATCATCAGTGTCCTCCTGCTCGTCATCAGAGGCAGATGATACAGGTACCAAGTGAGCTGGATAAGGCAATGTGTGCTCCTGAGCGAACCTCTGCCAGCGAGCATCATCACTTTCATGGGTTATATAACGTTCACCAAGCTTTGATTCCAGTTCTCTCAGGTCCAGCCATGTCTGATAGTCCTTAGAAGACAGAATGAGAAAAAAAGAAAAGGTAGAGTGGAAAGATTGAGGAGCAGATAGAGTGGGAGAGAAAGATGGATTTGGAGGCAATGGTAGTAAATAGATATCAAATTTATCTGTATGGAGTCATATTTGTTGCTCTCTGGAAATTTTTTTTTTAAATTATTTTTAAAAAACCTTCTGATTTTATACTTATTACTTTTCCTGTTTCCTTGCTATTTCAAATTTCTCTAATCCAATTCTTGATTCCTGTAATCCTGTAAACCTTCTGTACATGTGTCTAATGTTACCTGTAAATAGGCATGACTCAGGCTCTTGTCCACACTAAAGCGTTTTCTCAACTTCACTTGAAGCAGGTTATTGATGAGATCAGTAGCTATGAAAAAAGGGAGAGATGACATAAAATTTGTTTTGTGTGTCATTTTCTACAATTCTAAAATTTCAACAGCCAAGTACTTGTTCTAAGCTTTCAACCATATTTTAATAATGTGATTCTTATAATTGCTACAAGCATTACGAAGATCAGACATTATGTAGGTACAGTAATCACTGAAATGCATTGGTGTTCTGTTCTTATTTCTCTTAAAAGGCAAAAACTGGTACTAATATCAAGAAATATACCTTCTGGAGAGATTTGTTTCCAGGGGTTTGGTGGGTACATGAAGGCAGCATTGTGGATCTGGTCATTGATATCTTCGTCCTCATTAAAAGGAAAGGTCCCGCTCAAGCTGACATACATAATGACTCCGACAGACCACATATCCAGAGAACGGTTGTACCCCTGGTTCAGCAGCACCTCTGGAGCTAAGTAAGCAGGTGTTCCCACCACAGAGCGCCGAAAAGACTTCTCCCCAATGATCCGGGCAAAACCAAAATCACAAAGCTTCACCTGGAAAGAAGGAGTTTCAAAGAAACGCATGGTAAGAAATGAGAAATTTTAAAAGTACAATATTAGTATGCTAATATTAATTTCACTAATATTGCTTCATCTCACACTGAGAGTATATTTATATTTATTAAGAGAATAAAGAAAACACATAAAAAAGTGAAACAATTATTTGAAACCTATGATGTTTTTGTGAACAAAATAGAACAGAAGTATGTTCCTGTTACATTTTGCTTTTTTAAGTTCACCTAAGAATACTTAATCCATGACTTCCTGTTTCACTCTTTGAATGGAACCAGGTTTAAAGGTCAGGTGGGACCTTTTAAGATCAAATGGAAGCTATATATAGAGACAGCTTTTTGACAATTAAAACGTGGCCACTTGCAAGCCGGGTTTGGCATTAAATGATGATGTTTGGCATTAAATGATAAGTGATGATCCAAAACATACACCCAAATCCACACAAAATAGTTTAATGACCACAGAGTCAAGCTTTTGACAATTATTGGCAATAATTGCCAGTCTGACATCCATTGGATCCGACATCCATTCTTGGACGACGATGACGAAAACTGCAATATTCTCTCTGTTGAAGTTTGCCAGCGTTTTATTGAACAAACAACAAAATATGCACTTTTACCAATCACTGCTTACTCCCCCTGTTTTATATACATTCTGCAATCCTACTGTGAATTAGTCTGTGGATTATTCAGGAAATAGATGGGAGTTATTTGGGATAACCCTAAATGTAGCCTATAAATGTAGCCGTGTTTAGTGGCTCTATAGTTTACACTGGAGCTATATAGAGACAGTAGTTAAACAGTAAGGATTGCTTATAACTACCAGATTATTTTCATACAAACATTTCTTACTGGAGTCATTGTTGGAATAGTTTGCTGGGAGTTTCTTGCCTGCGTCGGCATTTAACCTATACTGTTTTGTTCTTTTTTATTAATAATTTTGCGGTATTCATCTACTGTATTCCTTTCCTTTCTGCCTTTTTTTTTTCTTCAAAGAACGCATAATTTTTTTTGTCAAGACAGCGAGCGGAGGCCATCCACGCCGGATCCACACCGTGTAAAATAATATCAACTAATCTTCGACTAAGGTATGTTAAATAACATAAATTTAGCTTGTTCAGTGTGTTGACTGAAGGATGTCACTCTTCCTCCGTCGTTAGTAATAGCTTTATTTGTGATAAGTGTTTATTAGGTAGCTCTCTGATGGAGAAGATTGCAGCATTAGAAGTGCACATCCAGACTCTAGAGAGGGTGAGTGAGAGTGAGAGCAGCGTAGTTTCTGTAGGGGAAAGTCTGGATGTCTTAGGCGGTGATACCAATAGCATGTGAAATTAGCTAGGCCTTTAGGGGCACCAGCAGCTTTAGTTAGGTGTATACAAGGAGCCAGGGCACCGGACATAGCAGGTAATCTTAGGGTCTTAGGCAAGCACAAGTTCTCAAAGATATTTATTCATGTAGGAGCTAATGATATACGCCTTCGTCAGTCTGAGGTTACTAAGAGTAACATGGTAGAGGTGTGTAAATTAGCGAAGGCAATGTCCAATGCTGTAATATGCTCTGGCCCCATCCCAATGCGGCGTGGCAATGTAGCTTACAGCAGGTTATGGTCGCTGAACTGCTGGATGTCCAGGTGGTGCTCTGAAAACAATGTGGGCTTTATAGATAATTGGACTAACTTTGAGGGCTGGCCTGTTAGGGCAGGATGGTGTCCATCCCACTCGGGAAGGTGCTGGTCTCATATCTTGCAGCATCAGAATCAGAATGAGAAACAATTTATTGCCAGGTGCAGTAAAGGACACTACAGTACTAGGAATTTGTCTTGATGTCAGGTGCAAACACAGAATCAAAGATATGAAGTCAAGGGGGATACAGAAGTGAAATAATACAAAAATTGGGAATTGGGGCACTGTTCAGCAAGCTGACTACAGTGGGGAAGAAGCTCTTCTTGTGGCGTGAGGTCCTGGTCCTGGAGTGATGGGAGGCAGCAGCCGATCACCTTCTCAGTGGAGTGGATGACGCACTGCAGCTTGGCCTTGTCCCTGGCCGTGGCAGCAGCAAACCAGATTGTGATGGAGGAAGTGAGAATAGATTCGATGATGGCAGTGTAGAAGTTGACCATCATATTCACAGGGAGGTGAAACTTCTTCAGCTGCCGCAAGAAGTACAGCCTCTGCTAAGCCTTCTTGGTGAGAGAGCTGACGTTCTGCTCCCACTTAAGCTCCTGGGTGATGGTGGTTCCCAGGAAGCGGAAGGACTCAATAGAGGTCACCGGAGTGTCACAGAGGGTGACGGGTGGGTGGGTGGCTGGGTCCTTCCTGAAATCCACTATCATCTCTGCTGTCTTGAGAGCGTTGAGCTCCAGATTATTCATGCTGCACCATGACACCAGACTGTCCGACTCACTTCTGTAGGCCGACTCGTCTCCATCAGAGATGACGCCGATGAGGGTGATGTCATCTGCGAACTTCAGGAGTTTGACAGACTGGTGTCCAGATGTGCAGCTGTTGGTATACAGGGAGAATAACAGAGGAGAGAGGACACAGCCTTGGGGGGATCCAGTGCTGATGGTCCGGGAGTCCAAGACATGCTTCCCCAGCCTCACGAACTGCCGTCTGTCTGTCAGGAAGTCTGTGATCCACCTGCACAATGAGTCCGGCACGTTCAGCTCTGAGAGCTTGTCTCTGAGCAGAGATGGGACGATAGTGTTGAAGGCAGAGCTGAAGTCCACAAACAGTAACCTGGGATAGGATCCTGGGGAGTCCAGATGCTGAAGGATGAAGTGGAGGGCCATGTTTACAGCGTCGTCTACAGATCTGTTGGCTTTGTAGGCAAACTGCATGGGATTCAGAAGAGGGTCTGTAATGTCCTTGAGGTGGGACAAGACGAGGTGCTCAAAAGACTTCATGACCACAGATGTCAGGGCAATGGGTCTGTAATCATTAAGTCCTGTGATCCTCGCCTTTTTAGGGACTGGAATAATCTCTGAAGTTTTAAAACAGGCTGGCGCATGGCAGGTCTCCAGAGAGGTGTTAAAAATGTTAGTGAACACCGGAGACAGCTGGATGGCACAGTGCTTCGGGATGGAGGGGGATACAGCATCTGGGCCCACGGCTTTGCGGGGGTTCAGTCATTTAAACAGTCTATTCACATCTCCCTCCCAGACCATCACGACTGCGCAGCAATGCACAGCACAAACCACATAATAAAGTTTGCCGATGACACGCCCATGGTGGGTCTCATCAGTAAGAACGACGAGTCAGCATATAGAGAGGAGGTGAAACATCTATCAGCCTGGTGTAAAGCCAACAACCTATCTCTGAACGTGGACAAAACTAAAGAGATGGTTGTTGACCTTAGGAGAGCACAGAGCGACCATTCTCCACTGAACATCACTGGATCCTCCGTGGAGATCGTGAAGAACATCAGATTCCTTGGTGTTCATCTGACTGAGAACTTCAACTGGTCACTCAACACCAGCTCCATCAGCAAGAAAGCCCAGAAGCGTCTCTACTTCCTAAGAAGGCTGAGGAAAGCCCATCTGCCACCCCCCATCCTGACCATGTTCTACAGAGGGACCATCGAGAGCATCCTGAGCAGCTGCATCACTGCTTGGTTTGGGAATTGCACCGTCTCGGATCGCAAGACCCTACAGCGGATAGTGAGGACAGCTGAGAAGATCATCGGATTCTCTCTCCCCTCTGTCACGGACATTTACACCACACACTGCATCCGAAAGGCCAACAGCATTGTGGACGACCCCACACACCCCTCACACACACTCTTTACCCTACTGCCATCAGGGAAGAGGTTCCGAAGCATTCGGGCTCTCACAACCAGACTGTGCAATAGTTTTTTCCCTCAAGCCATCAGGCTTCTCAACACATACAACTGAACTGGAACTAAACTCACACACACACACACACACACACACACACACACACACACACATACACACACACTCACACTCATTCAACTTCATACATTCATTAAGTTACTACAAACAAGTTGGCTTGTTCTATTGTTTACATGGTACATTCCACCACTGCTACTGCTGCTCTGCTCGGGTTCTTTTTGCTATCTATCACTGGCACTGTCACTTTAATACTTGTAAATTTGCACATTGCACTGTATATAGATAGATATATACAGTAGGTTACGGGTTGCTGCTATTTTGTGTTTGTGTTCTTGTCCTGTACAGTACTTGTCCTGCACTGTCTTGTGTTGTCTGTTCTGCACTGTTTTGTTTTGCATTGTTTGCACTAGGTTGCACACGATGCAATTTATGTGGCTAGGACAACTTAGTCTAGTCCTCAGCTCTGTGTTTTGTAACTCTATGTTGTGTGAGGTGACTATGTTGTTTTATGTAGCACCAAGGTTCTGGAGAAACGTTGTCTCATTTCACTGTGTACTGCGTCAGCTATATATAGTAGAAATGACAATAAAAGCCTCTTGACTTGACATGACTTGATGGAGAGAGGTGTGAGGGGCAGGGGAGAGGGCGACACTGAGGTGTGAGACTGTGAGGGTGATCCAGGTGTAGCATCGGAGGGGGGGGGCTGCTGCAGATCAACGACTGGTGGGTGGGGTGGGGGATATCAGGTATGTGCACCCTGGTATAGCGATCACACACGAACTTTAAAACAGACCACTCAAAAACTAGAGCGTAAATGCCGTCAAACTAAATCGGTTGTATTTCAAACAGCAAAGAAGGAGAGCTCTTAGTGCTGCTAGATCAATGCATCTCTCCACCGTAACTGAAGATAACAAAAATAATCCTAGATTCTTATTTAGTAATGTAGCACAATTGACTAGGAATAAGACCACAATAGAAACACGCACATAATCATTATATAGCAGCGATGACTTCATGAATTTTTCAAGAGTAAAGTGGAAAATATCAGGCAAGAAATACAGACTATTAATTTAAAAGCACAGTTTTATAACTAACCCTGTAGATGATAATATAATAATATCAGATCAACAATTACAATGTTTTACTCCCCTTGAAGAGACCGAACTAATTTCACTAATTTTCTCATCAAAATCATCAACCTGTTTACTAGATCCCTTACCTACGTGTTTCCTCAACCAGATAATTCCAGAAGTAATCGAATCTCTTCCAAAAAGAATCAATTCTTCTCTCAGCATTGGCTATGTACCTAAATATTTTAAACTAGCAGTTATCAGACCCCTTATTAAAAAAAACCTGACCTTGACCCCTGTCAATTGTACAACTATAGGCCAATATCAAACCTCCCCTTTATCTCCAAGATCCTAGAAAAGGTTGTAGCACAGCAGCTATGCTCATACTTACATTGGAATAACACTCATGAAATGTATCAGGATTTAGGCCCCATCATAGCACAGAGACAGCACTGGTTAAAGTGGTAAATGACTTACTACTGGCCTCTGATCAGGTTTGTGTCTCCTTGCTTGTGCTGCTTGACCTAAGTGCAGCTTTTGATACCATTGATCATGCTATTCTCCTCGATAGACTAGAAAATGTAGTAGGCATTAAGGGAACAGCCCTTTCCTGGCTCAGGTCTTATTTGACGGATCGTTATCAGTTTGTAGACGTAAATGGTGACTTCTCTTCTCTTACTAAGGTAAAGTTTGGTGTCCCTCAAGGCTCTGTTTTAGGCCCACTGCTCTTTTCTCTATATATGCTACCTCTGGGCAAAATTATCCGTAAGCATGGTATTAGCTTTCACTGTTACGCTGATGACACACAGTTGTATGTTTCAGCAAAGTCAGATGATAGACATGTATCATCTGAAACATGTAAAGGACATTAGACACTGGATGCTTATTAACTTTCTTTTACTTAATTATGACAAGACAGAAGTACTTGTACTAGGACCACATGCAGTTAGAAGTAAGCTTTCTGATTACATAATAACTCTGGATGGCCTTTCTGTTTCATCATCTGCAGCAGTAAAAGACCTTGGTGTGATTATCGACTCTAGTCTTTCTTTTGAAGCTCATGTAGATAATATCACTAGGATTGCTTTCTTTCATCTCAGAAATATT
>CM040988.1:13259-28299 GCA_022985145.1 Pangasius djambal | reverse complement strand
CAGGTACAGGGGCAGGTCTGGAGGGTTCACAGGCATAGAGTGTTGTGGTGAACTGGGATGTTTGGATGCTGTCGCCCCCCCACTCTCACGCGTTCACTCAGGTTTGTCGACGGTGGAGTGGCTGCTGCTTTATGTCCCAGGAGCCCTCATGTCTGTGTTAGCTTCTGGCTCTCCCTTTTAGTTATGCTGTCATAGCTAGCCTTGCCGGAGTCCCTGCTTGCACTCTGCATGCAAAGTACATTGTCCTTAACCATTAGACGACAAAAGCTTACCTAATAATCTCTCCTTCTCTCTCCCCAGTGACTGAGATTATTGAGAAAGGTATTGCTTAAAAACCATGAAGATGGCTTTGGATTCATATGAACAGATATGCTATGATGGTGTAGGACTACAATTGCCTTGCACTTGCACTTAAGTCTCCATCAGTGAACAGTGGGTAAATTCAACAAAACAGACTTCATGTGAAAACTGTAAAGAATTTCCTGGTTACACTGCACTATTTGTCCATGTAGTACACAGTTATGGGATTTATTTACAATCGCACTATCCGGCGTCACCCAGATGAGGATGGGTTCCTTTTGAGTATGGTTCCTCTCAAGGTTTCTTCCTCATCTTTCCTCGGCACCATCGCCACTAGCTTGCTCATTAGGGATAAATACATACATTTAAAATTTATATCCTGTATGTATTTATTTTTGTAAAGCTGCTTTGTGACAATGTCCGTTGTTAAAAGCGTTATACACTGAACTGAAGCTGCTGCAGCCCACCATATCTCCTGCTGTGTTCGCTCCCACCAATCAGCATGTGACACTCGAAAAGATGGCTTCCATGATGATCCGGAGGCTTTCACTGAGCTTTTCGAGCTTCCTTGCTCCTTCCACCCGACCACGCCCCTTCTGCCACACACCATAATATAATTCAGTTTATAGAAAGACAATAGTTAGAAGTGAGAGCTCACTTTTTTGAATGCATTGTTTTGTTCAGGTTCCAGAGCTTTAGTGTTCCATCCTCTGAAGCTGTCAACAGCACTGGCTGAGAAGGGTGAAAGGTCAGTGATCTGATAGCATCAAAGTGACTCCGGAGCGTAAAGCGTGGATTCCATGTCTTCTTAAACTCCTCCTGACTGTCCTGTTGCTAAGAAAGACATAGAGAGGATATAAAAGTCTACACACATTAAAATATAGGCTTCTGCGATATGATTTAGCTTGTTTTCATTTTTTTTTTTATATCAGATCTTTAATGTGATATAGCAACCGACAAAATTCAAGTGAAAAAACAAACAAATGTTTTGGTGAAGAAAAATTTCTTGATTTGGCAATTTTGTTCCACTCTTTCTTGCAAAAATACTCCATATCCATCAAATTGAGAGTAGATCTCCTGTACACAGCCCGCTTCAAGTCATTCCACAAGTTCTCGATAGGATTTAGATCTGGGCTCTGACTGGGTCATTCCAAAATGTTGATCTTCAGCTGTCTAAAAGAGGCCTGCAGGTTTTGTGCCATAATAGATATATACACTCACATCAATGGTGAAGTCATTAGCAACGGTAAGGTCAGCCAACTCGCCAAGATTTATGTCCCCTCCTCCAACTGTATCCAGTATGAAGACATCAGATGAGAAGCCCAGAGTGCATCCTGTAGTGCAAAACAAAAAAGGAACATTACAAAAAAAAATAAAAAACAGAAATATTGTTGTTTGAAATATTGTGCTTCCAGAAGGATATGCCTTTGCATCATAATGTAAGTGATGGCTGAATTAAGCAGCTCAGAACAGTTTAAGATTTTGTGCTATTGACTGCAAGGTTGCAATCTCATTACTGCAAGAGAGCCGCATGTAACTGTCATCAGATTAGATCACCTCTAAGATTTACATTTCTGTCACATAATAAACCAAGCATGCCAGAACCCCACACTCCTGTGCTCCAAAGGATCTCTGCTTCTATTGCCTCTCCACAAGTAGGTGACTCTTAAAAAGCTAACAAAAATCAAGATATCAGCTGAAAATTTGCCTACTCACCACTGTCCAAATCCCATTCCTTGTGATAATACACTCTAGATAATATAGTACTACTTAAAAGAAAAATAAATTCTTTTGAAAAAAAATAGCACCCTGGTATAAAGATCACAATTCTGATCTCATATTCACCTTGTGATCTCGAACCCAAATGTCTTCAGTGTATAGCAAAGACAAAAGAATTGGCCTTGCCGTTCCAATAGTTTCAGAGGAGTATAACTGGTGCTTTAATAAGAATAGCTTGCATTACTGTTGAATGTAATGTTTAATACACAGAAGTACCAAATCGAGAGTGCGGGACAGTTTACTTGTTTATTTATGTTCATTTTAGTTTTACCCATATCAATATGATCACGGTGACTTGCACATTGCAACTGTGACTAAAGCATGTTATTCTGAGAATATGTATTATGACCTTGTTGTATGAAGCAGCTCTAAGAAGGCACCCTTCTATTTCTATTTTGTTTGGTCTATCTCATTGTCCTTCAAGCTCTCCTCCTATGCTTAGGAAAAGTTTTCTTGATATGAGGGGGTGATAACGTGGACTTGTACCTGGAAATGCTTGTATTTAAGCTGTGTGTTTTTAGAGACACATCAGACCAGACCTAACTAAATCGGAGAAGATACCAAACATACTCCAGAGACATAGAAAACATCAATGATCATACCATTATTGCATATCACTTTCTCTTGTTTATTTCACTTTTTGTGTGCACTTAATACATTTCTATACTTCTACAACTTTGCTCATGGCTGGTCTCCTGGTTCTTGATTCTGATTTCTGAAAGATTTACAAGAGACTTGTATCATAGTTTCCATACCAAGCTCACGGCCATCTCCGGAAATGCATGCCTCCCCAGCCCCCTCGCCCTCTTCTCCTGAACCCAGGAAATCAAATTCGCTAAGGGCGTCTTCTGAATCATCATCATCTTCATCCTCAGGGTCTAGACCTGTGGTCATGGGCTCTCCAAAAATCTGAACAAAAACACAAAATATCTAATTAGGGCTAAAAGGAGTTTTTACTGGATGCTTTTGTACATTATTAAGTGTAAGAATACAGTGTTTTTATATATATTATCTTGGCGTATGTGTTCTTGTCACTTCTAACCTTGCCTCTGGATTTCTTGTTTTTATGTGGTCCATCAATGCAATCTGTGGCTATTCCCTGGAAATCATCATCTTCATCACTGTCATCTTCATCATCACAGCTATGCAGGAAAGGAATTTTATCCAGTACTGACCTACCAGTGTGCTCTATAGAACCTTCTTTTCCAGCATTTCTGCAATTTACACAACAATGACAAGAAGTACTCAATTGCTGTTTCTGCACTGGAAGATAGACATAACCATGCCAATAATGCATAACAGCTCATTCCAATTTGAAGCCTGTGTCTATCCATGTACATGAAACTTTACTTGCTGGTATTTTACAGCTATTTTTGTATTAAAAGTCCTCATAGGCAAAGATTATCTGTAGAAAAGTCCTTTAAAGCCTAGAGTCTAGGTTTACCCTGGATCTAGGAAATCGCCTTTGGAGACCACCATGTAAACGTTTCACCATGCAGATGTTGTTATATTTCTCTTTCTCTCACCTTTTGATCTGCTCCTCTATCTGGCGTACAAGTAGGGAGTCTCCTCCACCATGGGGCTTGGGTTCTGGAGAAGGATCATGTGTCAGAGGCCCATTTACCTCCGGGCTACAGCGACCCAACAGAGACTTGACTCGCTTAGATCGCATGTTCAGTATAGTGTCAGAATAACCCACCTCTTCCAGGTACCTGCA
The DNA here is from genome assembly GCA_022985145.1 of Pangasius djambal. Classification (NCBI taxonomy): domain Eukaryota; kingdom Metazoa; phylum Chordata; class Actinopteri; order Siluriformes; family Pangasiidae; genus Pangasius; species Pangasius djambal. The sequence continues at coordinate 24,503 of CM040988.1, read as the reverse complement.
TATTACATTCACATGCTTAGCTGCTCAAAAAAACATAACTTGCATTGCCTCTTACTGACACTGTAAAGAGAGAGTACTGACTTGCGCAACAACTGACGGCCCTCCTTCCACGCCATTTGATTGGTTGTCTCATTCTCAAATTCTCCTTGACCATTGGGAACTACATAACAAGGATAATGTCAATCCCACACGTTATGATAATCAAATATAAGAGTAAGAAATAATAACAATAGTAGAGTGCAACACTTTAAAATACACAGAATATGTAACACACACACACACACACATATAAAATCAATCACTGATAAAAGCTGGATATATTAGAGTTCTTGTATAGTTTTTAGAGAGAAGTTTTACTTGGTTCATTCTTAGTCTCTGGTTTCTTCTCTGGGCTCTGATCAGTGCCAGTCTTCAATTTCTGATATTTGGCCCTAAGGATACAAAACCAATATGGAAATGGAACCTAGTTCTAACCACAATGCTACATCACAAATACTACTGTTATCACTGCAATGTGAAAAATATCAGGGACCCCTGAGGTATGGTTCCCATATCCCTAGCAGTGCTGGGACACCATTTTGAGAATCATGAAAAAAAACTTGCCTTTCCTATAGCAAAAAAATCATTCTTGTAAACACAAAATTGTACTTTCTCAGAAAAAACATACTGCCGAACTGTTGGTAAATAAATATTTAGTAATATTTACTATGAATGCAACAAACTGTGGACACTGTGTCTTTGGACACTATTGTTGCCTGCAAAAAAACAAAAGCCCATTCGAGCTCATATATACACAAGGGAAGTTACTATCCGCCAAGTGTGCTTGGCTGCCCAATGGCGTCGCATGACCAGCAGTGTAAAAAAGATTCAGTGGAAGAGCTGCACATTGGAGGACTAATATGTTAGCTGGTAGGTATCATGTAATATGGAAGAACTAGCGAATAGGTGGGAAATGGCATTGACCAAATTGACAGAAGAAAAGAAAAAAAAAAAAAAAAAAGAAAGAAAATATTTGTTTATGCATAAACCTTTCCTCTCTGCAGGTGTTCAGTGAATTCATATTATAGTACAATCGGCCCTCCACATTCACAGGTTTAACATTCAAGGATTTGATTATTCGCAAGTTTGCCATCGATAATTAAATGGGAAATTTTGGGATTTTTGCAAAGTTTAGTAAACAATAAATCCCTAAAATATATGTATTATTAATTTATTTATCATTTACTACCATAAATATATACACAAATTTATTATAAAAAGTTAAAGTTTCAGTGAGCTAAAGAACTGCGGACTGCACACTCTGTTTGGGGACGCCACGCTCTTTGTCTCGGTACACGCCAGCCTCACCCACCTGTTTTGTCTCTCAGTGTGCAGTGTATCTCGCATTTCTCTCAACTCTTTGCATCTTTAAAGAGCAATAAATTATCGACTGTAATCATGGGTTATAAACATTAAGAATTTTACTGCTATCTAAATACTGTATTGCCTCTTTCTCTCTGTGTGTATGTCTGTTAGCCTACATTGTTGATATTTTATAAAACATACTGTTTTAGTAGTGTATTGTTTTACTTTTTCTGTGTTAAATATGGGGCCTACACATATTTGTGGTTCTTCCACATTCGCTGGGCTTAGGGGCAAGGGGGGCCGACTGTATATATTAATATTTGTTCATCTTTATGAAGGGCCAATAATTCTGGAGCTCTGTGTGCAAACCTGGCCATGAATTCCATCTGTGAAGGTGAGTCTTTTATGCAGCTATATGAGTAATGTTAACCTGAGCTCACCTTTCTTGTTTAAGGGCATACTCTAGCATTTTGATCCGCCTCACCAGATCTTGCTTCATGCTCTCCTGCCCTTTCCTCTCTCCTTGCAGAAATGCCACCTGTGCCTGAAATCAGAAAAGACAATATAAAAGAAATAGACTACGAATATGAAAAGAAAATCACAATTCTTAGGTCTCAGTTCCCTAGTCCACCCAGTACTGTGTGATATTAATATAACACATTTTCTTGATTACCATAACAGTATTTTAATAATAAAAATAATAATAATAATAATAATAATAATAATAATAATAATAATAAATCAGTCACTGAAAAACTGCATTCACAATGGCACCTCTTCTGAAGGTTGCACCAGTGTTTATTCAGAGCACACAGAACAAGCTTCAAAGACTCAATTTGCTGATATGTTACTGTCTACTTCCTGGATAGTCTTCAGCTCTGCCCTGTCCACACCCAGCAACCACAAAGTAGTCTAGTAAAGTGTCTAGTCTTGTTTTCATCTGTTCTCTGCTTATTGCTCTTTCATTTATTCATTCATTCATTGTCAGTAACTGCTTTATCCTATCATGGTGAATATGAAGCCTATTCCAGGAATATGTGTAAGTGGTTGACGGGATGTTAGACCACAGCAGCGTTATTAGTCTTGTTAGTGCCTATTGCAGGCATGCGGAGAGGCATGAAATCCAACCAGCAAGAGCTCAACTGAACTGTGTGTAACTTGAAAGGTACAATAGCACTGAAAAGCGCTCTGGGGAAAAGCGCTTTGGGGAAAAGCGCTCTGCGGGGTATGGTTGCTGCAGCCACCAGACCTTAACCCAACTGAGCATTTCACATACTGAAGAGGAGACCGAAGGGAGAAACCCCCCAAAACAAACAACTGAAAGAAGCTGCGCTACAAGCCTGGAAAAGCATCACAATAGAAGAATGCAACAGTTCGGTCATGTCAGTGGGTCGCCGACTTTATGCAGTAATTGCAAGCAAGGGACATGCAACCAAATATTAAGAATTATTTACTTTAAGACTCTCTATTCCCCAAAGGTGCCATGTTCTAAGTTGTTTAATACATCTAAATGTAAATATCAGGAAATTAAAGCTGAAATTCTGATCTATTGTCTCATATTCATCTTTTGAGCTCAAACACAATTGTCTTCAGTGTAGAGCAAAAACAAAAGATTGGCTTTGCCTTTCCAATACCTTTAGAGGAGACTGTATAAAATGGTAGAAATAATAATGTAAAGAAGTAGTAAAGGTTTGTGCTTTTGTCATTATAAATACACTCCATAAAGTGCTCGTTTCTATCGTCTCCTACCTGAGAAAAACGAGTATTGGCCAAGTTTTAAATGTGGAACAATAAAACAGGGTAAATTCGGGTATACTGGGACATCAGGTAAACTGGGACAGTTAAACTTGGCCGCATTTATTTTCTGACCTGACAATTGAAAGACAAACTTTTGTTACTAAACTAAAATGGCATATAAACACTGTGAATCAGGTTAACTGGGACAGTCTTGAAATTAAAGCTGCACAATTATTCAAATCACAATCACAATTTTGATCCTGTGCAATTGCATAACTGCTAAAGAGTGTGATTTAACTTATTTAATGTATATAGATGCATTACAACCTATTCTCTGTTTTGTATGTAATCTACTTATGCTCCACACACATGCTCATAATAAAAGATGACCAGTCAGAATCTGTTTACGCAGCATGTGCTGTGCGTGATGGGTATCAAGTGTGAACCAATCTGAAGTGTTAGCTAGCTAGCCATTTCCACGTGGCTGCAAAGCAACAAGTCGACACTGAATTGGTACCAAAAAAAATGTGACTCTGTTGTTTGGCAATATTTCAGATTTTAGTTAAGCGACGTTGATCAGAAAGAGGTACTGTGCAAGATATGCAAGTTCAAAAGTTGCCACATCAGGCGACAACACAACTAATTTGCTCTAACATCTCAAACAGTACCAAAAACAGTATGACGAATGTATGATGGCAACGAAATCCCAGTCTATAAAGACAGTCGCAAGCCGGGCTGTAGGCGAGACAAAACAAACAACAATCACAGATGTTTTGGCAACCATAATTCTGTCCGTCAAGACTTCAAGGAAATATAAAGAAATCACCAAATTGGCAAAAGACAAGTCTTTATACAGTGGGCAAACTGAGATTAAAAAAAAAATTATATATATATATATATATATATATACACACACACGCAAACTGCACCAGTGCCAGTTACCTATGAACTGAAAAGCTGCCTTCAAAAGCAGCAAAGCTTAATCGTTAGACTAGGTTACAGTGCTTTGGATATAGACTTTACCTTGCCATTGGAGAGTTATTTGTAAAAATAAAATAAATAAAGGGTTATAATGGGAGCAAGAAACACTCCACAACAGTGGTTAAATGGTGCATTGATGGATTTTACGTACATTACATGGTGTTTTTATGAAGCATCTTAAGTAAGGGAATTAAACCGTAGGGGGAAATATAGTACATTATTTAGGCCTTACTAATTAGGATGCATAGATTTTTACTTAGTGCACTGTGCACACACAATTTTAGAGACTGATGTCACAGTTGCTCTCCTTTTAGCGAGGGTTTTCTACACCCTGTTATTTCTGTCATTCCAATTAGAAATGAATTACAGAATTATGACAACATTTAAAAATAATGTGTCAGAGAAGCAACTGTTCTGGATGTTTTAGGTAAGTTATTGAGTTCTTGGCACATTTTCAGCTTACAATACATGTTACAGTCATGTGACCTACTAATAATAAGCCATGTGCAGGACAACAAGCATATATCATAAAGGTCAAATGAAGTGGACAGACGTCCTTCAACAGCAATATTTAACAGACAAACATCTGGAAATCTTATCCCACATAAAGAAGAACAATTAGGGAATTTGACCTTTTCATTTTATTGTGTTTTTTGTTTTGTTATATGTATATACAAAGATGTGCAAAGAGACTTTTGTACAAAGATTCTGTAGTAAATATTCCCTTCATTCTTCACTACCAGCTTGAGTGTTTTTAAATGGTTAATTAATACTGTGATATCGTAATAACCATGTTATTCTGAAAGCTTAAATCTTCTAACCATAACACCTCTTAAACAACGAGAAAACTGTTTAAAATGCACACTCTTAAAACGATAGCAATGGTTTAAGGTGATGAGCATAAAAGCACACATTGGAATGCATATAATTAAGTCTCTGCTGAATTTAATTTAAAATATTGCAATAAATCTGCTATGGGCTGGTATCCCATCCAGCGTGTATTCCCACAGGGGCTCTGGATCCACTGAACACTGACAGTATAAAGTGATTACTTAAGATTAATAAATGAAAATAGTAATAAGTGGTGCTTAATATTCAAGACAGTGTAAAAATGTTACTGCATTAGATTAAATATCAAATAATTGTGTGAATAGCAGTAACAGGGTTGATTACATGTAAAGAAACATAATATCTGTATAATATACAGGTGCCTGAAACGGGACAGTGTTTTTACCACCAGGTCAAAAAGGCATTCGGGATAATGGCTCTTTATATAAATAGTTCAAATTTGTAATCGGAACAATTCGGATTGAGCAAATATAACGCATGTAAACATAAAGCAGTGTCAGACTGCCCCACTAGCACACGGCAAAAGAAGATAACATGGAAACTGAAGTTACCCTAAGTTCATCTCTCTCGGCTTCCCATCGACATTTTTCTGCCTGAAAACGACCCCATTCATACTGGATAAAATGTAAAATCCCCGGCAGCGACAGGCCTACTGCCTCCCCGTCCTGCTGCTCCCGGGGATGGAAGGATGCAGGCACGGGCCCGGCTGCGCTCGCTGTTACACACACGCTCGGCCCATTCGGATTACGACCAGTACCACTGCCTACATTGCTCTGATTTGTTCCGCCGCCAACTCCACCGGTTAAGTCCGCGTCCATTATAGTTTATACGCTGTCGCCAAAGAAAACAGGTAGAAATCAAAGGAAAACAAAGGGCAGATATACCCCGTCACTAACACTCGTCCAAAACCGTCTCCATTCTTTCTCAAACAGAGGCTTTGCGAAATAGTGATCCTCGGCATGTTCCTCTGCTGCGCGCTGCAGATGGACACTAGGCGCTGCGCTGCGCGTTACAGAGACACAGCCGCTCTTTTAAAGTCCTTTAAACTGTGATGATGAAAAGCATTTACTTCAAACAGTTCTTTAAAACACATTTCTCTGGAGATTTTTACGCTGTTTTTATACTCAATGGGAAAAATAGCGGGTTAAATGTAGGTCAAGTTCCATGTCCAAGTAAGAAAAGCATGTTTAGTAATATTTAATTATTTATTTTATTATTTTTTTTTTTTTTGCTGATAGGCCCTCTGCAAACTTATAAAATCAGACTAAATGAACACTGCTTGATCCGTTTATTCGTTGTTATTATTTGCTATATTTGTTTGAATGTCAGTGAAAAGTGCCAGAGCAGCGTACAGACACTTCAGACTGGACCGCAGCCATGCCAGCGCACGTCATCAAGCTGCTTCCTGCCAGATTGTGATATCCGCTGAGATTCCGCTGCTGAACAATAAACGGATACAATTTAGTACAGTTGAATGATAGGGACATATGGTACTTAGGTGTAAATTTGTGTTAGTTTTCACGTTTACCAGCGTATATGTAGTGTTAGTTTACCACAATAATTCGTAACGATTAGTGATTTATTAACCAGCATGCGTTATATTCTTTAACACTTCAATATAGAGGCTAAAAAGAAGGAAATCCATCGTTAATTTGGAGCGTGCATGTTTTGTTTTGTTTTTACCTTGCCTGAATGTTGTAAAGGTACATTTCAGCGTGTTCTTAATAACAGCCTACGCGACGCTGAAGGAGATTCTCTCAGAGTGAAATGAACCACCTAGGCTAGAGATTAGAAATGCATTAATGGTTTATTGTAACTGGGAGGAATGTCTAAATATCGCCATTATGTACCTTATCAGATTTGTCCTGAAATGTCATTGGCCATACTCTCACTCACTTTACTGTTGTTTAGGTGGCAGCTGTGGCAGGGATTAATATTAGACACCGTTGCTGAAAAATACAGCTTGGTGTGACCAGCTGCCAAAACACAGGCCAGTCTAGCTGGTCTTTACCAGCTGGTAAGTTATTTTTCCTGCTTGCTTATTACTTGAAAAAAAAAAAAACTATCAGTAAATGTTTAAGATTTTCTAATTGTGCTATGGTTTTCTTAAAAAGTTTGCACAATGTTGCATTAGTAGCTGTATTTCAGAAACTATTTCCTTTTTATCAACAGTTGACCAGCACTTCTACCAACTTGGCCAACTCAGTCTGTGTTTGTATCTGGCCATCTGACTTTTGTATGTGGACACCTGACAATCACACCCATTCATGAGCCTTCCCCAAACTGACACAAAGTTGGAAGCACACAATTGTGTAGAATGTCTGTAGCATTTTGCTTTATTGGAACTAAGAGCCCAAAATTTGTTCTAGCATGACCGTGCCCCTATGCAGAAAGCAAGCTCCATAAAGACCTGCACTTAGAACTCGAGTGACCTGCACAGAGCTCTGAGTTCAACCTGACTGAACACTTTTAGGATGAACTGGAATGTGGACTGCACACTAGGCCTCCTCGCCCAACTTCAGTGCACAACCTCTCCAATGCTCTTGTAGCTGAATGCAGACAAATCCCCACAGCCACGCGCCAAAATCCAGTGGAAAGCCTTCCCTGAAGAGTGGAGGCTCTTATAGCAGCAAAGAGGGGTCCTACTCTGGAGTGGGATGTTCAACAAGCACATATGGGTGTGATGGTCAGGTGTCAACATACTTTTCGCCAGATGGTGTATGCTGAATTTTGTATAATACTTTGGCTGTTGTTGCTTACTCATTTTAGGTATAACAGTACTTTGCTACCTGACATTAGTTTTGTAATGTTTTGTTCAGTATACTTGCATATATGGTATGCATACTTCATTATACATACACCCTAGATGCTGCAGTGACTAGACAATTAATACTAGATTACAGGGTATTTTACCTATATTAATCTTTTTACAAAGCTCTTGGTTTATTGTACTTGGAAATGTTTGGATTTTTATGTGAAATAACTCATCCATTACAATGATTGTCTTTAAAAGTAATATTGTGGCTTATTTATATGTTTTCCAGTGATTGCAATAGATATCTCAGGATGAGCTAAAGCTAAAGGGAATCAGAAACCCCAGATCACCTCTTCAGAAGGACTTCAGTAGAGCCAAACATGCCTCACTGTGCTCACTGAAGATGTTTTCATGGGCCCAGCTTTGCAGGCTCAGTATCTCAAATTCCCCTCAATATTTTGCTGCCTGAAAGCCACCCCATCCATACTGGTTAACTTGTAAGATACCAGGTGGTGTCTTACCAGATGGTGTCCTGCTATTCTTGTTGCTGGGAGCATTACCCCAGCTGCACTCACTGTTGCAAGCACTATCTTTGGCCCATTCAGATTTTGCTAAGCTTCATTGCCTGCAAGCATCTAATGTGGTCTGCCTCCATTATAGTGTGCAAGCTGTCACCAGAGCAAGGGGAAGATTTCACACACAAAAAAACAATAGGCTATCCCATTACTAGTACTCAAATAAATTTCTTCTCTGTATGTGTAGCCATTCAAACAGTAGCAGTGCCAAAAACATAATCCTCAGATTGTTTCTGCCTTGATAGATTACAAACCTACATTGAGCCTTTGTAGTAATTATGCGAATCAGTTTCTGCCAGGCCCTGCTAACAGGAGCCATTGTGCTGAACTTGGTGATCCTGTATTATATATCCCAAGCCCAGCAACAGATGAAGGAGAAACGCCGCATGCAGGGGAAAGGCTTAAAAAATGCCTTCCAATCAGTGTCGGGCCTGGGAGGTTCAGGGAGCATAGTGGCAAGGGGTATGAAAAGGGACAACAAAGTAGGAGGCCTAGAGGGTATGCACAATCCTCATCTGACTGTTATCCTACGTGAGTTTGAAGACTTTGAAAACTATGTAGGAGATGTGGCCCAGTCCTTCCTGCACCACATGCCAGAACTATGTTTCCTGGCAGTAGCAGACACCCTGCCTTACCCACCTCTGAAACTGCCTGAGAATGCCCATTTACTGGTGCTGTCCCCGAGCCCAGAAAAGCCTCCTCAAACACATCGTCCAGAAAACCATGTTCAATCCGAGTTTGTGCTGCTTGTGCCCGATGGTGTTGAATTAGAGCATTGGCGGCAACTTGAGAGGCTTGTTCAAGAGTTGAAGGCTGAAGGAGATGGCCCAGTGCGCCTGGTTGCAGCTCCAGTGCTGACCCGTGCTGCAGTCCAGTGCCTGCACTTGCAAGTGAACCTCAAGGAATGGACAGCTACATACTCCCTTGGGGCATCTGGGAGTGGTGGCAGTATGTGCACTGCTTTGTATGGTGATGCTGTAGTTCTTATTCGAACTGAGGACCTTTTCAACCTGTCAATCCCACTTGCACGCCCCCTGCTGTCTGCACTGTTTATTCAGACTGCGCTTAGAGGATGGAAGGTAAAGCTTCTGGAGGGACCTTCATTTACTGCCAGCCACAGGCCCCTCTTTAGCTCTGCACACAACCAGTGGAAGGCAGACTATCATCTCAAGGAGGCTACCAGCCAACTAATGAAAAGCTTTGGCCTTAAACGCTTGATATGGCCTGATGGAAGGGACCAGTGGTTTGGCTGCAGCAAGGAGACATCACGATGCTTTAGCACAGTGCATGATGACACACCAGAGTACCTCTATTTGGAGCGATGGACACCACCCTGCTGCTTGCGTGCCCTGCGGGAAACTGCAAAACATGTCATCAATATTCTGGAGAGTTCTGGTGTGCGCTACTGGTTGGAAGGGGGTAGTCTGTTAGGAGCAGCCAGACATCAAGATATTATACCTTGGGACTATGATGTTGATCTGGGTATCTACCTGGAGGACGTGCCCAATTGTGAATACCTTAAGAACCTAGATTCAGGGTCACTGGTCGATGCCAATGGTTACGTATGGGAGCGGGCAGTAGAGGGAGACTTCTACCGTATTCAGTACAGTGAGGCTAATCATCTGCATGTGGATCTATGGCCTTTCTACGCTCGTAATGGAGTTATGACCAAGGACACGTGGACTGAACACAAGCAGGATGTGGAGTTTCCTGAGCACTTCCTGCAGCCACTGGTGCCCATGTCATTTGCTGGCATCACTGCTTATGGACCCAACAACCACCGTGCCTTCCTGGAGCTCAAGTTTGGGGAAGGGGTAATTGAGAACCCTCAGTATCCTAATCCGATCAAGAAAAGTCTGACTAGTTACTAGGAGGTCATATACAGTCCCCTCCGACAGTATTGGAACGCCAGTTCTATTGTTTTTGGTGTACATTGAAAACATCTGTGTTTGAGAACAAAAGATAAATATAAGACAATTCATCAGACTTTCAGCTTTCATTGTCTTTACTGAAAACACACTGCCAACACAACAAAGGACTTCATCAGGGGAAAAAAGTGGAAGGTTTTAGACTGGCCAAGTCAATCACCAGACCTTAACCCACTTGAGTCATTGCATGATGAAGTTCCTCCCAATTAGATGGGATGATTTCTCTGTAAATTGGCAGACAGAATGTTTCTGTAGACTTCTGAAATGATTCTGCTGCTACCATCATGAGTTCCATCATCAATAAAGATTAGTGAGCCCATTTCAGAAGCAGCCATGGAAGCCCAAGCCATGAGACTACGTCCACCGTGGTTGACCCATGAGCTCCTATGTTTTGGATCATGAGCAGATCCTTTCTTTATCCAGACTTTGGCATTTCCATCACTTTTGTAGAGGGTAATCTTGGTTCCAGAACTTTTGTGGCTCATCTTTGTATTTCACTGTGAATTCCAGTCTGGCCTTCTGATTCTTACTGCTGTTGCTTTTGTGTGGTTTTTGAGATGAATTTGGGCTGGAAATTTTACTGAAACCTGTCAACCCTGTTTAATGACATTACCTTGAACAAAGGTATGTATAAAACCATTCAAAACAAGCTGCTAGACATCTTTTGATCTCAAATCCAAATGTCTTCAATGTATAGCAAAAACAATAGAACTGGGCTTGCCGTTACAATTTTTTTGGAGGGGACTGTCTGTGTTTGTGTTATGTTAATGTCTATATTATAAAGTACAGTAATAAAGTAATCAAAGTCGATATTTGGTGTGACAGCCCTTTGCTTTTTAAAAAAAATAAATAAATAAAAAATAGTAGTCTCAGGAACAATTTTTGCAGTTTTCTAAGAAAATTGGCTGGTAAATTCTACTGAGCATCTTGGAGAATCTACCACAGTTCTTCTAGAGACTTGTCACACTTGCTCCTTTTTTTTTCTTCTTTTCCCAAAACCCAGCAGTCTTGAAATCTCAGTCTGAAAAAGTCTGAAATGTGGTCTGTTATGAAATATGTTGCTTACTTTACTGAC
>CM040988.1:0-13159 GCA_022985145.1 Pangasius djambal | reverse complement strand
TATATATATATATATATATATATATATATATATATATATATATATATATATATATATATATATATATATATATATATATATATATATACATACACACACTGCCCGGCCAAAAAAAAAGGCGCTGTTTAGATTTTAATAGGCAAATACATAAGAGTCGATGAATGGATCATTATTAGAGTGATTCTAATGTTTCTAGCATGTTATATGTTTGGCAACAGTTCTTTTAATCTTAAAAGATGACGTGTAGCTTCTTAGTTCTTTAATAACCATGTAGAAAGACGTATCATGGCCATATTCCAGGATGACACTGCCAAGATTCATCAGGGTTAAAATTGTGAAAGAATGGTTCAGAGAGCATGAAGAATCATTTTCACACATGAACTGGCACCTCTGAGTCCTGACTTTAACCTCAGTGAAAGTCTTTGGGATGTGCTTGAGGAGACTTTAAACAGTGCTCATCTCTTGCATTGCTAATAGAGGATCTTGACCAAAAACTGATGCACCGCTTGATGGAAATAAATGTTGTGATGTTATTTCCATCAAGAGGTGCATCAATTTTTGGTCAAGATCTTGTACTGACAATGAAAGAGGTGAACACTCTGTAAAGTCTCCTCCAGCACATCCCAAAGACTTTCACTGAGGTTATTTAAATGATTTTATTTATTTTAATTCACAAAAATACCATTTACCATTTAGGAATTACAGCCATTTTCAGGCGCTCAAAGGTATTTGGACAAAGTGACATAATTGTAAATATAACCATAATTTTAATACTTGGATGAAAATCCTTTGCAGTCAATGACGGCCTGAAGTCTGGAGCCCATGTTCTCAAAACTCATTCTGAGTTTCCTCCCTGGAGATGCTTTGCCAGGCTTCACTGCAGCCACCTTCAGCTGCTGCTTGTTTGTGGGTCTTTCTGCCTTCAGTCTTGTCATCAGTAAGTGAAAAGCATCTCTATTGGGTTGAGATCAGGCGACTGACTTGGCCATTGAAGAATATTCCATTTCTTTGCCTTCAAAAAGTCTTGCGTTGCTTTCGCAGTATGTTTAGGGTCGTTATCCACCTGCACTGTGAAGCGGCATCCTATCAGTTTTGTAGCGTTTGGCTGAATGTGAGCAGAGAGTAAAGTCCTAAACACCTCAGAATTCATCCTGCTACTTCTGTCAGCAGTCACATCATCAATATACACCAGTGAGCCCGTTCCATTGGCAGCCATACATGCCCATGCCATAACACTGCCTCCACCATGTTTGACAGATGATGTGGGACGCTTTGGATCATGAGCCTTTCCTTCTCCATACTCTTCTCTTCCCATCATATTGGTACAAGTTAATCTTGCATAAGAACTGGCTTTTTTTTTTAGAGGTTTTTTTTTAAGCAAAGTTTAATCTGGCCTTTCTGTTCTTGAGTGTTACCAATGGTTTGCATCTTGAGGTAAACCATCTCGATTGTAGACTTTGACAATGATATGCTGACCTCTTCCAGAGTGTTCTTGATGTTGTGAAGGTTTTTTTTTTTTTTTTGTTCACCAAGGAAGGAATTCTGCGATCATCCAGTTTAGTTGTCTTTCGTGGACTTCCAGGTCTTATGATGTTGCTGAGCTCGCAGTGCATTCCTTCTTTTTAAGAATGTACCAGATTATTCATTTGGCCAATCCTGAAGTTTCTGTTATTTTTCTGATAGGTCTTTTTTGTTTTTGCAGCCTAATGATGGCCTTCTTCACTTGCATCGACACCTCTTTGGACCGCATAGTCAGACTTCCTATGAACAGCGATCAAGTGCAAATTCAACATTTGGAATCAACTCCAGATCTTTTATCTCCTTAATCTGTCATGAAATAATGAGGAAACAGGCCACATCTGGCCATTAAACTGCTTATCAGTCAATTGCCCAATTACTTTTGAGCCTCAGGGTACTACATAAAAAAATGGCTGTAAATTCCTAAACGATTAATGCAATTTTTGTTAAACCCCTTGAATTAAAGCTTAACGTCTACACTTCAATAACATCTTGATTGCTTACTTATCTTGATTGAATACTCATGGACCTGACTGTATTTTCCCCCTTGTCTCAGCACAGATTCCAGTATGAATGTGCTTCTGTGTCTTTTGTTTTAGCTTGATTACTGTTCATATACATTTTGATTCTAGTCATGTCCCTGCCCCTGTATTTTCGCAATTGTGAAATAAGAAACGTGCACAACACAAGTCCGGTAAGCTGCCCCCACCCCATACTGATGCATGACTCCATGAGCTTCCAGCTGATGTAGATATTCCTGTGGGATACAATGGCATTGAGCTCCCACCAAACGGATTCCCGCTAATGTTATAATGTTATATTAATGTTAATAATTACATTGTAATGGGTAGAATATTCTGATCAGCAATGCCTGCCACAAACCAAATGTCTGTGTATTAAAATTACATATTAATTAAAATGTCTTTTTTAAATGCCTTGCAATATCTAAACCTATTTTTGTTTTCAGTTTAAAGGGATAGCCTGAAGTCTATGGAAACTACTGAAAGCCAGATGTCCTTTGGCACCTAACTGAAACCTTGCAATTTCTCCACTTGCTGGTTGCAAAATCCATGCATTAGGCATGCAATAGACATTAGGCTTCTGACGTACCCTTTAGCGCAATACCACATTCAGTCTCCTAATCAAGACATTGCACAGATGCGTGTTTATTTTTTCCAATTAAACATTGACCTAATTATCAGTATGTGAAATTCTGTGTCCTTGATTAATATTCCTAAACATTTAAATTTAGTGTATGATATACTCAAAATGTATTTTTTACAATTAAAAATGACTCAACCAAATCATGATTACAAAAACACTTTATTGAAAAGACTGTTCGGAGTAAATTCTGGATATTAAACCCACAGCTATTCTCTTTGGCATTGAGCACAACCACCACCAGCTTGCACACATACATAGTGCACTGAGTTACAGTCTGTTGGAATGATAAGTCTTTTTCAGTCTTTAATTGTATGCTGATATACTCAAGTGTTATGACACATTTTAGTATTTCATTTTTGGCTGCATGTGATCTTTTATGACACTGGAAACTAGTTCAGTTATTAGGCATATACACTAAAATACCACTAACCAAAAGAACCCAGACTTTAGCCTAAAAGTGTTTTATATATATATATTTATATAAATACTGTGTTTGTACACCCCTGAGCAGTACTGACTATTGGCTAAATTTTGATATTCAAAAAGCCACTAGTATCTATTAAAAAATCAGCATGTAGAAAAATAGCCCAACAAACAAGAAGAGACATGGGGTGAATGAATACTTCAGGCAAATCAACATTCAAATTTCATCCAGTTCATGAATGTTTATATAAATGTTTAACTGCCTAGTCAGTTCTTATAGACTGAGGTTCTTTATTGATTTTTTTTAATTCCATTTTTTTTAAATGAGTGAGAAACAATCATCATAGCACATATCATAATTTGCAAAATTATAAAAATCAACACATTCTTATGCAACATACTGAAAGCAAACTTATGATAAAGAGACCTGAGACCTGTAAATACCTCATTCAAAAGAGGATTGTCATACAAGTGTTCAAGCAGGAGGCAGGAGTGACTCAGGAGTGATAAACAATATATAAATAAAAATGATACAGTTTTTACTTCTATAAACTACTTGTCCAGACAGATCAGGTTCAAGGTTTTGATTAAATTACACCCAAAAATTTAAACCTTATGTTTAAGAAAATTTTTTTTTATATGTATTATGGTTTTCAAGGATCTATTTAAAATGTTCACACTTTAAACACAACAGGTTTAAAAGAGTGTTGCCTCTTGCCAGTTCAACCGTTGGAATAAGTGAACGCATCAGACTGAAGATTGAAAAAGGATTTAAAATCTAGGACCAGCCTTTTAAAGAGACTAAAAGAGTATAATCTGAAGAAAATCCATTACCAATAAGAAAAATAAATAGTTCAGACTACAGAACAACCTAGTAATGAAACAATCCTTTTGGAAACTATATCCTGTTTAAAAGTCCTCTTTTGGCATATTTTCATATACAGTACATTTCAGACTCCTTTCCTAAATATTCCTGTGGGAACTGAGAGATGCATAGTTAAATGATATGTTCTAATATATATTCCTACCATAAGACCCCTCAGAGAAGAGGTCTTTAATGTTATCTGCAAAGGGCCAATATGGCTGCAGGCTTCATTCCAGCTAAATAGGAGGTACACGTGATAGTTGTTTGGAGACCAAGATGAACCGATAAAACAAGGCTCCTGCTTGGTTGGAATGAAAACCTACAGCCACACTGGCCCGTTGTAGATAAAACTGCAGACCCCTGACTTACAGTATAGGTTGATTCACAAAGAACTAGACGCAAGAATGAATCAAACTGTCTGGTAGTCTACATTACAGACTCTTTTTCAGAGGTCCGAGAACCAGCAATTTCTAATTGAGCACGTTTCTCAAGGAGAGGAGAGTGCTCAGGTTTCATTGGACGCTCAGCTTCTTCCAAATGTACCTCACTCAGCTCCACCTCCTCTTTCTTGCTAGTACGATCAATAAAATGCTGCAGCAGACCAGCCCCAAAAGCATCACCCTCCACATTGATGATTGTGCAGGTGCGATCTCTAAAAGCAATAATATGGAGAAAAAGTGGGGAAAAAAATTATTCCACATAAACATATGCTTCATTATTCCACACACCTTTATATGAACCCATCCTATTTGATCTCTTTCTTGTAATCACAAGCTCACTCATATTTCATAAATTCTTCTTCATAAACACTTCTTCAGACTCTCCTAATTCCACATATTTTACTCACACAAGCCAGTCTACAGCCAAGATGAGAGAGAGGTCATTAGTGGGCAATCCTACTGCCTCCAGGATGATAGCCAGTGTCAACACACCTCCAGCAGGGATCCCTGCAGCCCCCACACTTGATGCTGTGGCGGTCACCCTGAAACAGGAAAGGGACAATATGGAAAAAAGAAGCTTATGCTGATTCATAGCTTATATTACCCATTTAGACTCAGAGTGTTTGGAAGATGGATGGCTGCACTCACAGTATGGTGATAACCTGGACAAAGTTGAGTGGAATGTCATTTAACTGTGCAATAAAGACAGCTGCCACACACTGGAAGCAAGCGGCTCCGTCCATGTTGACAGTGGCACCAATAGGTAGGATGAAGCGACTGATATGCTTTGATACACCGTTGTTCTCCTCTACACACTTCATCATCAAAGGCAGTGTTGCAGAACTAAACACACAAGTGAGGTTAGGCACTGCACACTTTAGGACAAGGGATCTTACACAGCACTCCTAATTCAATCACTTTAAACAATTATGTTCATTAAACCTGCTATAAATCTAAATAAATATAAATAAAACTAAATCCAACTAAATCTCTTAAAGTCAGAATTCTAGATGTAAGAGTGATTACTATTACTAAGCACATAATAAGAAAGCTCTAGCTGATACAAACAAAATTCAAAAACCAATGAGGACATATTTCGAAAAGAGCTCCACACTAAACTCAGATGGTACCATAAAACCACGTTCATAGAATGTAAAATGTTAAATAATGATGAGTAGTCAGAAACAGAAACAAATTCACCAGGGCACTATAGTACCATTACTTTATTTATTTTGTTTGTCAGAAGATTCTGGGCCTCTGGCATTTGTAATGTTGATTGGCTCATCGTAATTTACCTAGTCTGAAAGACACCCAATTCAACCAAAAAATAAATAAATAGACAAACTGCCTGCCCTGGTATGTGAAGTTGGTCACGACTATTTTGTGCCTTAAGGTTGTTCAATGGCAAAGCAAAACAGAGTAACTGCTTTAGAGCATCTGCATCAGAGTACCTAACTGAAATATTGCCATTCATGAAAGGAGGTTGGTTTAGGCCAAATGCTTCCTGATTTCATACCTGGAAGAGGTTCCAAAAGCAGTTGCCAAAGCAGCAATCAGGCCCATGAGAAAAGTGTAGGGGTTCTTCCGAGTGAACACAAAGTAAATTAGTGGCAAGATGATCAGGCCATGCACTGCATGACCAATCACACAGCAGGCAATATACTTTCCCAAACTGGCAAATAGTAGTCCTACATCTTCCATCTCAACAATCTTGGCAGCCACCAAGAACATGATACCCAGCGGGGCATACCTACAGAACATCACCTAAATTCAGAATACAAATAACTACACCCAAACTGAGAATGCAAAGACAATTCTTGAGAGAACCAAAATTAACATTATGTGAACTGATACAAAGCAATAAAAATACAGTGTAAGAATGCATTTTCACAGAATAAGGAACAAAAAGCAAGTTGGTTTATTTACCACATGATCCAGGACACAAGCACCATGGTAGCCTCATTGAAGGAGTTAAAAAACTTAATTAGAATCTCCCCATCCCCTCCCAATTTCCTCAAGGCCACACCAAACACCATAGCAAACACAATTAGGCCCAGAATGTTCATACCATCCACATCTGTACCCACTGGAACCTGCACACAAGTACACACATGAGCTGCATGCTATGCACAAACAGTTTACATGTTCAGATTTTAAAAACAAGAGACTACCTTTTCCAAAGTGATGTTGGTAGAATTCATGTTGGTTTTCACAAACTTATAACCAGTAGCATACTGTGGGAAAGGGGAGACATCAAATGAGCAAAACAGGCAATTGATGTAAAAAAAAAAAAAAAAAAGTGTTTCCAGTCTTTATTAGTCTGAATGAGAGCATGTGACAGCATGTTCAACTCTGTGTGAGAATGATTGAGTGTGCAAGAGTGTGTGTGTGTGTGTGTGTGTATGTGCATGAGTGAGTGTGTATGAGTGAGAGACTCACCGACTGAAAAGCAGCAGCCACCAGGTTGGAGGGGAAGATATTTCTAAAAGGACAAAGGAAAATTATATGCTAATTAATTGTAAGACCTGAGCAATAAGCAAAAGGGACAACAAAGGTTAGACCAATTAAAAGGATTGGATTCTCCAAATATTCATTTAATAATTAATAACAGCTCACCACTTTGAAGAAGTCTCGGAGACTTTAGAGTGTATGTACTGTCATACTGTTTTATGTCATAAAAGCTGACATAAGAATGAATTGTTATAAAATTTACTAACTGGGAATTTGTGAAAAGTAAAATTTCTTTTCTTCCAGTGCATTTACCTTTTCACAGAAAACATTCTGCAAATCTATAAGTGATATAAAAAAAATAGTGATATAGAAAAGTGCAAATGCCCTGAACATAGTTAAACACTCCTGATCAGCCTTCATACACTCTCAGCACTCTCACCTTGCCATGTTTATATCCTGTCCAGGGTAAAAATACATAAATGTACTGTCAATGGGAACTAATTATAATAAGCGGCATATAACATGCCAGGACACAAAAACACAATGTTTGGATACTAAGCACCAACTGATAAATAGAGGTAATGTGAAACAACAACAATGTAATTTCAACTCCGTCTAGAATACAATGTGTCCTCAGGCGGCAGCTCAGGTTAACATTTCTACAGGTTTCTGGTCTAACTATTAATCAGCTGTGTCCAAAGTACCAATTCACCAGATTAAAAGAATATGTTCTCCGAGTACACGGAAACCTGACAAACTTGTTACTGGAAGGGTATAACAACTTTCCTTTCAGGACATTTACAGTCTTCATTACTAGACAACTCCTACTGCATTTTGAGTTTATAATGATCATAATAGGTACATACATCTTCATAACCTCTATGCTGTTGCATTTTTGGTAACAGTCACCTACACACAGTTTAAAAGAATAGCCAATGTTATGCATGGTTTGGATGCAATTAAGTGCATATGACTTGTATCACAGAGTAACTGCATAATTAAAAAAAAAAAAAAAAGTACACAGTGTACATGTGTCCCCAGGCCCCAAGTTGAGGAGGTATGTAAGGGAACACTGTCACCTCGGTTAAAAGAAAAAAAACACATACCTTTTAAAACTGCCATCCTGCCTAGCAGATGCTTGTTTTATCATAGAGGAGACATTAGACAGCATGAGGAGAAACTAACAGTGTAAACAGAAATAAATCCAGCCATCTTTCATTCAATATGCTCACCAAGTTCTCGTCGGGTCAGTGACCAAGCAGACGCAGTTATCTGGGATTCACAATTATATATGACTGTATATGACTAATAATTAATCTTCAATTTCACCCTTCCTAACTGCCAAAGAATTAACAGACTTCTTGTAGATACCTGCTAAACTCAAGCAATTGAAACAGGCAGTGGAGAAAGTGTACACCTCCAAATAACGCCCATGAGAAGCAGTAGAGTGATGTATCACAGCTGGAGCCGCACGACCATTCCGCTTAAAGGCACTCCTTTCATAATGGCTGTAATAAGTTTGAGCCATCAGAGAGGCACATTCAACTGCTATGGTGCCCTGGAATGGCTGCATTGTACACCTAAGTGTAGATGGGAACTTGCTGCTGTTCAGCAGTCCATGAAGAACGATTAGTATTTTTGTACTATTTTGTGTAGTATATTTGGCAATTAGTGTAATAGCATGAAGAGGTGAACAGCTTCCTTCTAAGGCCATACAAAGGCCTATGTACTAGGGGCTTTGGTGTTCAAGTGTTTCCTGCATTGCTAGGTCACAGGTGCTGTGCGCAGGTGCTATCTCTCGGTCCATATGGGATTGCAAATCTACTTGGGGAGGAAGCCACCAGGAGGTTCCAAGCACTAGTGAAAGTGGCAGTGGAATCTTGCAAGCCACCTGATGGCCACAGGCAGGACTCTGTGGCCTAGTTGCTGAATTCTGTGCATTCCGATGGAAAAGTATATAGACGGTGAATCTGCTTCTGGGGGTGTACAATGGCCGCAACATTGTTCTATGGGAGGTACAGACATAACAGGCATTGAGTCTGTTCACAAATGTGTCCTGTGTTTGCATGACATGGTTTAACATCCGATGACCTTAGCATACAGAAAGGGAGGGTCCTGAGGAACAACCTCAGCCCTTCAAAAAAAATCAACATCTTTTTTCTGAAGTATGCAGAGTAGAACCCTTTGTTTTAAACTGTACTGTTGACCTTGCTGACTGCACCTCTGTCCAAGACAACAACATTACAACCTTCTTGTACCCCTAAGAAGGTTGGGGGCTGATGGTGGTACTTATTTGTAGCTATGGTTGGGTATCATTACAATTTTATCAATTCTGATCCAATTCTGTTTATCAGTTCCAGTTCCTAATGATTCCCGGATTCAATTCCAAATTGAGGGTGAAAAAAAAAAAGAGGCCAACTGTTTAGATAAAGAATGTCTTTATTTATGTCAACACAACGAGATGTGTACAACTGTTAGTGTTGCTAAACAGTTCGCGTTAATAAAAATAAGCATATCAGCCTTTTCTGGTAGTATGCGTGATCTTTCAGAACAAAAAAGATTCTCTGGAGTCCCATATGTTGAACATTTTTATTTAGATAGTCATAACAGGGTTATTTGCAAAAATTAGTGTACACAAAAGTCAATAACACTTAAATAAAAACACTGCATGAAATTAAGTAATGCACCATTTAACGTATGATTCTTAAGACGCATGCAAAATTTAATGGCGATCAGAGAATAGATGGCGGTACAACAGTTTAAATGTTTAGAAATGCTATTTCTTTATGGTAAATTACCTTATATTTCTTTAAATTGTCTTTTTTCTCTGATTTTGGTGCTTATAGGCTTGCACAATATTAAGTAATATCTTAAAGGCTTAAAAGTGCTTGAACCCCGATAATTGCTGCTTTCAGCTTTTTTTTTTAATATATTTTTTTATTTTTATTTTTTTATTTTGTCCTGTGGTACTTAAGCAACAAAGCACAGAGCTTTCTGGATGCACAGCATGCCATCATGCAGAAATACCATCGAACATGGAGCCGAACTGCTATAGCTGTACACGTCGGCATGAGCAGTTGCACCATTAATGTCATATGAATGTCTGGAATTATATCAATAACAACTCTTTCCCCAGTATCACAAAAGCAGAAAAAGTAAGTAGCATGACAAATTGAACCAATCACATTACTCTGCATGCTGCCCAAGCACAATTAGCTTCCATACCTGATGTGGACCATGCCACGGTTTGGCTGAAGTGAACCCCAGACCACCATTTAAGAAGACCAGAGATTGGTTCTCTGGACCACTCCCAGGTTCAAAAAAAGAGTTCATACTTCAGCAAAGGCCAAAATCAGAAACAAAAAACACAAGAGTGAAAACAACCTAAATCTCTGTTCAATCAAACATTTGTTGCAATGTCATCCTTCTTCATATTATTAAATATTCATATATATTAAGTATATTTTTGACAAACACAGAAAAGCCGCAGTGTGTATGTGTATACACACACACACACACACACACACACATATACATACACACAGTCTAAGAAGTGCAAAAAGCATGAGTTCAACTATTCAGTGATTGAGAAAAAGATCCTAGCCCTGTTACTAGCATTGAAATACTTTCAAATTCTATGTAGGACCTAGCGCTCAGGAAGTGGTTGTATATACCGACGATAATCCTTCAGTATTTCTACACTGCATGTACAACTCCAATCAGCGGCTGACTGGAGCATTCCCTGCGCAAAAACATCTATTAGATCTGTCACAAAGAGAGATCTGAGAATGTGGTGGCTGACGCATTATCAAGAGTATACTGGCTTCGGTTGGAATTTTTTATTTATTATTATTTTTTTTTAAACACATCCTTTCTGTACGTGCGTATTATTATGCATTACTTCCTGAAAGAGAATGAGATCCGGCATGGGGATTAGCTGATTGTCAATGACGTCACCCCCATGAAGGATATAAAAAAAAAAAAAAAAAAAAAAAAAAAAAAAAAAAAAAAAAAAAAAAAAAAAAAAAAAAAAAAAAAAAAAAAAAAAAAAAAAAAAAAAATGGCATCCTCCTAAGTCCAGAAGCTAATCCAGGTTGGTCCCGGTGCAGCAGATACCCTTTTTTCTTTTTTTCTTTCCCTTCTCCCCCTTCTTTTCCCCTCTCAGACTGATAAACTAGATACATATGTAAATACTGTACATGTACATAGAACATTTATAACCGACACTGGCAGTTTGCACTTTGTAAATGATGGTGATGGGACGCTGTATAGCTGCCTGGGGTGACTGCCTTTTACTTTTGGGGAACACCAGCCTTCTGTTTTTGACAAGTAGGAAGGAATGTAAGAAAATGCAGTTTCTTTTTTTTAATTTTTTTATTTTTTTTGGAATACGAAGGTGGACTCCCTGAAAGCAAAGACAGAAGCTTTCGATTATTAGTTTGGCGATACTGACGCTGACGCTTATTCTCCGGCAACAAGCGCTTTTGTATATTTTTTCATACACTTACTCTAAAACGACTAATCTGGTGTCTGCTGTATTATATTTTGTTGCATAATATTTTATGTAACAAAACACATCTGCCCTCAGACTACAAACCCGAGATTCATCTGGTTTTCCTTCTTTTAAACAAACAAAGCGGGTTGGGATTACAAAAGCCGTGGAGCAGAGGCGTTGCAGTCACGCACACCTTTAGGCTACTTCTCTAGGCTACTCCCTCACCTTCACCCTCACCCTCACCCTCACATGGCAGGTAGCTGACGCAACCCCGCATCTGGCTTACAGCAGCGTCACCGACACCCACAAGTAGAAGTTCTTACTGACATAAATGTGCTGTAATCTTACACACGCAGAACAGACACGTGACCCTACAGACGTTCAATTATTGACTAATATTAAAGTACGTTTTGTGGTGACAATTTGTGTGGCTTTAATTTATCCGGACTATTAGCTGGAGTTCTCGGACTAATACGACTTACTTTTCCTTCCCCCTGAATAACTACTTCCACCAGTTCCAGTCTTAATGCAGACTAGACGGGAAAGACACGTCAGAGAAGTAGACTTACCTCACTAAGTCTAAAAACGAGTCCACCACCTCCTTGGTCTCAGGTACTGTCTCGTCACTGAAATTCAGTTTCGGCTTGGTGCCTTGAGATGAACCAGGCTGGATGATGAACGCCATAATCACACCGACTGCCGATGAGATCAGCGTGGTCACTAGAAAGAACAGCATCGCCCAGCCGCCTAGTTTTCCCAGGGCTTTAGGGTCGATGCTGGCGGCCCCTGACACGAGACTACACACAACCAGCGGAATGATGATCATTTTCAGCAGGCGAATCAACAGTTCCCCGGGGAAGCCAAAATAAATGACCTGCGTTTGGGTAAGTTTTGCATTTCGCACTCCAAGTCCAATGCAAATGCCAACGATAACAGCAGCCACTGTCAATATCACGAGTAAATTTGCCTTGGCAATCCTTTTAAACTTCTCCGAGAATGTTTCTGGAATAACGTTACTCTTCTCCTGACTAGAAAGGGAAAGTTCATCGCGATTCGCTTCGCCGTTAGAAACCTGTTGTTCTATAGTTATCTTCTCTTCTGCCATTATTTGTTCAACAATTACCAACGTCAGCTCTTAAACCAGGACACGAGCCTCACAGCTACAACCTCCGTCTGTAACACGATGCCGCGTCTCTGCTGTGGCTCAAGTGATGCGGCTGGCAAACAGCTTTATGTGCATCAGCGCCACACACTGATCTGGAGTGCGGACTAGTTCGGCTTACAATCTAATCTGTTAAGCACATTTAAAGGAAAAAAACAACAACTTCCATTCGTTTAATCAGTCCCTTTGCTTTAAAAAAAAAAAAAAAAACTACAATGCTTTTCTAGTTTGGAGGCTTCTTCATAATTGTACTTATGTTAAACTCTTCTCCAGTTTTCTTTAGCCTCACCTTCAGTGTTTCATTCATTATTGTACTTTTCACATACATTAATTACATTTTACAGTTTCCTTCTCTCCGTATTCTTTACGATTTCCGGTGAAGTGCTATTTTAAAACGAACAAAGTACCGTTTAAGCCTGTGTAACCAGCTTCACTGCAGTCAGCTACTCTTTATTTCCTTTTTCCTCCTCTGTGCTTCAGTTATTATTACTTCTGCTTTCCTCTTGCCATTCCCCTTTCATGAAACTTTTAATGATTCCATTTGCCTCTTATTTGCTCAATCCCACAACGAGTTGCACATGGTGTGTTTTTTTTTTTTTTTTTTTTTTTTTTTTTTTTTTTTTTTTTTTTTTTTTTTTTTT